>JAWWEU010000040.1:29183621-29222015 GCA_035583155.1 Acropternis orthonyx | reverse complement strand
TATATATATATATATATATATATATATATATATATATATATATATATATATATATCAGTTTTTCCAGTTTCAGTTTTTTTTCCCCTCCCTCCTTTCCCTGGGATCTCGTGGATTTCAGAGAGGTTTTGGCATTTTGCCAAGGTCAAACCCACAACAACATAGGTTGTGAGATCAGCTCAGATACAAAAGCTAAGAATAGAAGGAGGAAGTGGGGGCATTGGTTATTTATAATGCTTGCCTTGCAGAACAACTACGCTGTGTGCTGAAGCCCCACTTCCCAGAAGTGGCCAGACATTGCTTACTGATGGGAAGTAGAGAATAAAGTCTCTGGTTTTTTTTTTTTTTTTTTTTTGCTTTTGTTTTGTTTTTTTTTTTTTTGTTATACATATTTGTGGTAAAGAACTATTATCCTTTTTCACGGAATTTTCTTATTAAAGTCTCTTGATCTCAAAGGTTATGATGGTTTTGGGGGAGAGGCCCCTTCCTAGTCCAGAAGGGTTCCCCACTTTCCTTGACAGACATCCTGGTTTCTTTTAAACTGAGACACCCCTTTAAAATGGAATACATCTGTTCATGATTGGAGTGAAATCAAAAAACACGTACAAGGAGCATTTGTGATTGAAGGCAAAGGCAAAGTGCAAAGCTTGTCTCAAGCTTTATGCAAACAACTTGATGCAGCTCAGCAGTCAGCCTCTCAATCAGTCTTAGATAACATTTCCAGCAGTGTTAAATGGTTAAACCTTAAAACCTGGTTCCAAGGCCTCAATTTACGTATCTGGCTCTTTGTTGGTGTAGATTGTCTGTTATTCTTTTTGTTGTTTTTAGTCCTCTGAATTATCTGGCAGCTCATCTCCAGCTTCTGAAGAACCGAGGCCAAAGCACTCACAGCCATGATCCTTCAGAACAAAAGAGAGGGAGATGTGGGAACCACAGGGCCTGCACTCCAGATACCTGGAATGCCTGGATAATCAAAGAAGAAGTTAGAAGGAAACAAGAAGACCTATCATTTTCTTGAGCAGGTCAAACAGGCCTTGTGTGCAAGGGAGCAGCAAAAGGAAAAACCTCCTGAAGTATGACTGCGCAGAGAGCATGTCTTGTGACTGAAAACAGTCGAGTCCCAAGTGAATGTTTTGCCAAGGGTCTTGTTTCGCTTCACAGCTCAGATCTGAATCTGTATGGTATAAACATATAAGAAGTACAATAAACTGTTTGCCAGATTGCACCACAGAAGCCTGCTCTCAGATTCTTTCTCAGCCACTGCAAGTTTGGTGATTAAAATACAGCTACAACTTTGTATGAACAGAGGGAATAATTTTAGCACTGTCACCTTATTAGAAATAGCAATGAAATACACTACTATTTTATTAACTGTTAGCATTACACCCTGTCTTTTATGCTCTCTGCAGTATTATTTTCATTTCAAAGCACAAAGAGAAATTGTTTATTTTAAATTAGGGATTTGGGGCTGCTAAAAATAAAAAAATAATTAAAAAGAAAAGAAAACAAAACAAAACGATCCAGTTTTCATTTCCAGGTTTTATTTTAAATATAAATGAGAATGGTTGATATTTTTAAAAAAAGCCATTCTTTTCTGATGATGTTATCGGGATATATATTATAGCAGTACCAAATGTAAAATTAATTTTATTGTGGAAAAATATCTATTTTTTTTCTAGCTTTATCTAGCAATTAGAGCGTTTTCTCTAATTGTTTAGTCTGTTTCCTGCCTAGGACCCACGTCTGCACCTTGCAGGAGGGCTAATAGCTGTGGGTTTCACTTAACTGTCACGGTCAGCCCAGATTTCCTATAACTTGTCAAAAGGCTTCTGTTTGGTTTGCCATATGTGTATTCTGCAGCAAGGCACGCTCATATCGCAAAAACAACACAATCTAAGGCAACACTGAGCGAAAAAACACAGCACTTCAAGCTCAGAGTAAAAAAGCTCTTCAGAAACAGGATAAATGTAAATAAGTAAAGGCTGAGAAGACGGTATTTGTGAATATTATAAATAAAGGACAAATTTGTGATTGGGATTTGAGAGTCTTTGACAATAAGACTGTATTTATCTTTGACAGCAAGACTGGAATCTGCAGCTCTAGGAAAATGGCTCTTAGCAGGCCAAAGTCTAGATAGGTAGACCAAAATGTTGACAGAATAGGACAAAACAGAGGAACTAAAAGACAAGAGACTTGACAAACAGAGTTCTAAAGCAAATTTTAAAAAATAAGAATCATAAGGTACTGCCTACATGCATGTTGATGCAAAAGGTATGTTAATAGCCATGAGTCAATAAAAAGATGCAGGAGCTTGATGTATTTGATCACTTTTCTAGAGTTAACAGCAGAGTGTTCACAGAATGGACAGAGAGGCAAACAACAGCACTAGCCCAGAGAAATTGTTCAAAGGAAGATATTACCGCATGTTTTCAAAGGACAACATTTCACCAGATGCTAAAATGACGAACAGTCTGAAAGTAAAAGGAAGTTTTTTAATCTTGCATGAGATAAAGATGCATAACTCGCTGTGGTTCTATTGACACTGTTGCAGGCACTGGAACGAAAGTCATGACTGAGACTCGGTGCTGAAATGGTGTTTTCTTGACCATCACAGGATCTAAAAATGGGTTATAGCTTGAATTTAGACACTTACATTTAAGTGTAAACCAGGAAGTCAGACTCAGTGGAGCTTAGTCAGACTAGTAAATGCAAATTAGAGCATAATTTATCCTTATACTACTGTCTACATTCTGGGTCAGTGATTTATGCCTTACATTACTGCTTGATAGCTAGCATGTCAAACAACATGTTCCATTATCAAAAGGCATTGTTAAACCTATGTGACTAAGTAATTCCCAGTGCTGTGACATAACCTGGTCTCCAGATGATAATCCTAAAAAAACTGGATCTCACGTGAGGTCTGTGACACAACTGACAACTCAGACATCCAGATGTGTCTGAAATACACCCTGTGTCTCCAGGACAGCAATGAGAACATAGACACTTTGGAGAAGTTTTAGTCACCTTTTAAAGTCATTTTAGTGACCTGGATGCATTTTAACTAAGCTTCAGCTAGCTCTTTATACACTCTAGAGTTCTGAAGGCACTGGGCTGGCACATAACACACAGGGCATGGTCTGTACCGAGCCAACAAGAACTGCACTCACAGAGAGTAGTAACTTAATGCTCTTCAAAAAGGAGGGGAGGCCTAGATATCTTTTCTGTTAAGTAACAAAAAGTCTATACATGTTCTGCAGTCTGATATGTACTTTTCTGAGGTTGTTTTATTATCTGGCATTCCCCTTAAATAGCTGATTATTTATATGGCACTCATCTTCCTTGGTGCATCTGACAAAGTGAAATGCTTTGACATTGGCAAGCAAGTGACAGCATGGGAGTTCACACAGGCTGCAAAGTATGTGTTTAGACATGGCACCACAAGCTTCCATTACTCTTAATTTAACAGAGGCAGAGAGTGTCAGAATAGCTGAAAACATACATAAAAGACTGCAGATACAGTTCCTGATCTGTATTTGTCACTCTAAAATGACAGAATGGCAAATGAGACACTTGATAGCACTCTGCTCAGCTGAAAAGGTATTCTTCTACCACCAGGAATTGAAGTCAGAGCCACAGGGAACTGGAAGGTGCACAGAGACAGCAAGACCTGATGTCTTATAAACTGACATATCATGAGGATGGCATAATGCATAGCTACTAGCAAACAGTATAGAGAGCACAACAACTAGTCATCCAGTCCCTAACCATCTCCAGTGCCTGCTCTGTAGATACAGATGAAACTTCTTCTATGACACCCAGAGAGAATTAAGAGACACTGAACCAGGAATTTTGCTTGACAAGGTATCAAAGAGGTAACAGCCACAAGAGGCTCAGTAGGCTCATCTCCAAGACACAAAAAAGATTAGGATGCAAGAACAGCTTGGCTGTAGTGAGATAGATCCACAGCACAGTGCAGAACACCTGAGACTGATGGACTGCTGTAAATGAGCATCATTGGTTGGTAACATTTATACACAGTTTTGTGAAATCAGGCACTAGAGGTGTGATTCTGAAAACCTCTGCTCATCAGTCTACAGGCCTGAAGGCTGTCTAACATACTCTGGGGCCTTTGCTTTTAAAGCTCCCAAGCCATTTAAGTTCTGCTGCTAGGATATACAGCAGTTGCTCACTCTCCACAGGGACAGCCCATTCATTTTGTAGCTTTAAAAGCCTGCCTATAAGACAAAGCCTGTTGAAAAATGCAGCAATTGCAATTCTGTTTGTTAACGTAGAATAGGTGTACACTCATAACTTAAATGGTAGGGGAAACACATGAGATCTGGTCCCTATTCCAAGGAATACTGGTTCAACGCCCTTCAGAGTTACAGAATTGTGCCTCACTGTCACTCTCAATAAGAAAAGAAAAGGTGATGATAACTCCTATTATGAAAGGAGCGGGTTTGGTTTATGGCACTGTCCAAGGGGATGAGAAATGTGTTTTTTAGCCTCTGTTGGGTGAAACTGAAGCTGTATATTCTGTGTCTTGTAGAAGTATCATCTTTCACATATAAGAGAAATGCTCCCTTTCTGTCACTTTTAAGGAACTGGAGTGAATGCCACTGCTCAGAATAGCTGTTTGGATTAGATCACATGTACAGCCCTAATTAAGGTGCTTAAGCAAATTGGGACAGGATTTAAAAAATATTTCTGTCCCTAATGTAGCTTTTTTTTAATTGCAAATTGTAGGAGTTTCCTGTGTGGGTTTTTGTGGATCCTATTCCAACAAACCCTCAAGCACTTGATGCCCAGCAGAGTCTGGACTTCTCGACAGGGATATGGTGGTATTCATATAGATTAACTTTTGCCTAATGATGCTAATCTTTGTAGGCTGTCTCCATAATCAATGGATTTTATAGAAATTCAAAGGAGGATGCTAATTTAGATGATTTGAGTTCATGGCATAGTGATGCCATACATGAAAATGGCCAACAGCTTACTTCTAAAGGAGTTGCTCATGACAGGCCAACTCCCAAAAGCTGTGAGAGTCTGCATCTCTAACGGGAAAATCTTAGGGATCTGCAAATTCAAAAGTATTAAGGACTCCACTATAGGAGGAATGCAGTCTTCCTGGATAAAGGTAAACTTTGGTGAGTGCTGGCACATACTTCCAGCAAGTTTAAATGACAGGATTTGCTACACCTACATTTTTTGTGTGTCTGCTAAACCCTACATGATGCTGGAGACAACCAGTGGATAAGCTGGGAACTGAACCCAGATTTCTTCCCTCACATGAGCACCTTTCTCCATCATTATGTAAATGCTGTAATGAAAACGATGTACTACCCCTACAGATTCCAGTACAAGGCATTTATGACGGACAGGATAGTCTGGGGATAAACAGTGCCTGACAAAAGAATTAAACAAACTGGTTTTTCAAATTTATTATGTCCATGAGACATCTTTTATAATTTTCCAGGATTTTTTTGCTATTCATGTGCAATGTGTATCATAAAAAAATTCACATTCTGTTTATTCAGAAAAAAGAAAAACAAAGGCTGCCGAGTGCATTAGCGTCTTTCTGAAGCAAATAAAGGCTAAAACACTCAGCCAAGGATAGGTTGCAGAAACACTTCTAATGCTACTGTGCTAACAACAGATGAATACTCACCTAAACAACCATAACACAGCCCTACCTGCCCACACACACACAGACACATGCACTGCAGCTGTTTGTATGTAGTTGTTTATGTTACTGCTTCAACTCTATGACCGCTGCATAGGTTGTTTTTACTGAAGCAATGAAACGTGGGGTTGCCTCTTACATGCCAGTTTGATACTACAGGATAGGATTAAGGTATTTTCTTACTGCTAAGTGAATTGCTTATTGAACATTAGTGGACAATAAAACACGTTAAGAGAACTGTGATAAGCTAAGGGAACCACTGTTAAGCATCTCTTTTAATAGGTCAGTAAAATTCTGGGACTAATCCACAACACTGTAGTATGTGCTGGTACATTAAATGCCTTATTTGATTCACTCCATTTGCCCATACACTATGTTATCAAAATAGTTTTACAGTAAAAAGGTCCAAAATGCTAGTTAAAACAGGTGCCATGGGACACAAACAAGAAAAGTGGCCTTGGGCATACCAATTTTTTGAGGGTTTTTGAGGGTTTGAAGAGGATCTTGACTCCTCACACTGCAACACATTCTACAGACAAAAGGTTGCAGTCTCAGCCCTTGCCATATGAATCCTGGGAAGGATAACAAGTGCTGATTTCCAACAAGATGCTAAACAGCAGGCTAAATGATACACATGTACATTGGAGAAAAATGTATGCCCAAGGTTTCTGAAATACAAAAAAATGTTGCAACCTGAGATGTGTTTTTTTCAGGGGGTTACATTAAAGATTTTGCAAAATGGTGTGATATTCTTATCTTCAAACACAGATAATCTGTTTGTTGTGTGATATTTCAGAAACAGTTACTGAGATTTGAAAACAGCATTAACAGAAACTAAAGAATATACCAGGCAATGCATTTAGGAAAGTGAAGTTACATTAGGAATTTAGAAAGAGAAATGCAGTGAAACATTTTCTTTTAAATAAATAATTGCTTTGATTTTAAATGTCACAAGATACTGGTAAGAATGGTTTTGAGTAATGCTGTAAACTCTTCAGAATGGGACATGGCTTACACATATCCATGCCCATTACTGACATTTCAGTACAGATAAGGACGGATAAGGACAGGTGTGTAACAATATTCTCAGAACTGGCAGTTCAAAGACAAAACAATTATTCACTTTCAAAAAAAAAAAAAAAGAACTATCCATATCATCAACAGAATATAAACAAAATAAATAATGTAACTGGAACTCTATCACTTTAACCAACTGCTTTGATAACTTTAAAATTTCAGTGAATTTCAGAAAAAGCTTTGTATTTTATATCCCTTTCAGTTTTAGGAACAGCAGAGAAATTTAAGTGCATTATTACAATGCTGAATAAACCAGTAACTGCAGTATTATTGCTATTCAGAAAGGGGAAATTAAGAAAATTTGCAGTTTTTAAAAAACACAAATGGAATTGGCTTGTAAGCAGCAGTCCAATTGGGAAAGCAGAAGCAGAAAAATATTTTAGTAGATTTTAGTAAAAACTTGTAAGTATTAGCAGATAATGCAACTTTGCATATTAATAATTCTTTAACTTACTAAACTTCCCTGAAACATTAATTAATAGATTATTGCTTTTAAAATAAAATAATGAAATGCCAGAACACTACAAACAACATGTTGTAAGTTAATAAATTGGAACAGAGGGAACAAAGAAATGCTGGCACAGAATCTCTGCTGATGGATTCTCAGTCATCATAACTGAAAAGAATTTGAGCTGGCTCTGAAAAAAATTGTAATCCCATAATGTAAAATAAAATTGTGAATATTTCTTTATTGCATTTTTTAAATAATTTATTATAAATAAAGTAGATTTTTTTTGTTCATTTCATGACAATGTTTTGAGGCTTTAAAAAGACTAATATTAGTTTGATTTCAAGGCTCTGCTGTAGTGATTGGGTGAACCAAAAACCACGTGTCTCCTTTCAACACTTTATATTCAGGAACCACTGATACTCTGCAACTGAACGACAAGTGACCAAAGGATTGTCCTTTCAACATGGACCAGGGGACTTCTAGTGTTTTACTGAGCACTGGAAGACATTGAAAGAGCCTATGTATTTGTGACTGGAACAAGCTGACATGTTTCACTACAATACATGCTGGACCAGTATTTGAACCTTTTAGATGCAGTTTGAATATGATAAGTAACAGGAAATGCAGATGCATGCAACGTGCATATGGATGCCCATTTTTAAAGCAGTGGTATCTGACATATGACTCACCTTATAATTTGCATTAAAGTACATAAACCTGTGGTGGGAGAGCATCACTGCTGTTAAACTTGGTTGGTTTGTTGCTTTTTTACTACAGCATTACAGAGAGGTAAGTTTTAATTTTGACATTTTTGTTTCCAAAGTTTTGCTGCAGAGATCTGTCAGAGTATCTGAAGATGAGAGGACCTACTTTATAGGTTAGAAGGTGATGTAACTGACACACAGGCTTTAAATGACAATTTCAAATCTATTTGTATTACCTTTTATATAAGATATGAAGATATTCAATTTGGCTTGTGTGCTTGTACTGCCAGTGCTGATGGAACCTCTGTCCCTTCCTTTAAAGTTATCAGGAAGAAAAAATGGTCAGGAGTAGTCTACTATTACTATAAAATTGTAGGTCATGCAGAGCCTGAAGAAACGTACTGCTTTTAATAGACTGGGAGGAAGAATTATAAATCTGAAAATACAGACGTATTTAAAAAACTCAAAAAACTTGCCATCTCTCAAATTGAAAATAATCTTGTGGTTTGATTTTAAAATTCAGATACTTAGAAATACTTGGCTTGATTTTTTTAAATCTGTTTCTATGCTAATTCAAGCTTTCTTTCCAAATCTGCATATCATAGGCTTTTTCATGATTTTAATTTCTTTTGCTGGTGTGGGACAGGAAATCCTTCTAATAGGAAAAACTTCTTGGGAAAAAACTGTTTCATATCCAAATCACTCTGGATTAGCATTTATTGTGCAAGCTTTTTCTTTTGGAAAAATTTATTTCTACCCACAATACAGAATAAGGACAGATATTCCTTTAGAGAATTCAAAGTTTAACTATAGATATAAAAACCTTCATCCTTCAAAAGTAAGGTTATTTAACGCTTAATTACATCTGAAAGGTATCAAAATTGATTTATTTGTTTTTAAATGTTATTGTTTCACAAGAGACTTTGCACGCTTTTTTATGAACCAAGTCTTTGGCCAAGCTGGTCTAGTGGGTAGCAGCCCTGCCCATGACAGTGGGGTTGGAACTAGATGATCCACAGAGTTCCTTCCAACCTAAACCTTTCTATGATTCTATGATTCTGTTATGTATATTTGGTTTTAAATCTGTTGAAGATGACTGGTGTATATCAATCTTGCCGCAGTCTACAAAATCAAACTGAGATTGAGATATTGAAACTGCTAGAGTTGTTAAGTAAAAATTATCTACCATGTTCACAGGTACTTTTGAGAAGAAATGGAAGGAAAATGAAGCTTGACAACTTGGGAGCTGGTCTGAGGATTTGGTTGGCTTCACTCGTAATGTACTATCAGCAGCAGATTCCAGAGCAGATGGAAAAGAACTAGACTTCAAGCAATGCACAAATTAACAAACTGAGGTGATTGTTTCTTTACTTTATTACTTGAAAACTGTATATAAAGAACAACTGAGTCTAGGGCCAGTCATTTGACAAGAGCTGGCACGTAATAGCAGCAAAGAATTTCACATGGAAAACAGTGAAGAAGACAGCCTGTTCTTCCACTCCTTGGCTGACAAAGCAAATACCTTTATTGTCACTTCTTAACCATCCAATGGCTGGGGTATCAGTCCAACACTTGATCTAACTTTTCTCTGTATTGTACTAACTGCGGTATTTTCTGGTCTTTACACTACTCATCATTTTAAATAAAATTATCATTGAAATATAGAGGGAGAAGTGTCCGAAGTTTTTTAGAGGTTTTATCTTCAAATCAACAGATCTCTACTGTCTACTTTACAATAGTCTTCTTTTCATGGCTCGAAAATGAGTTATCAGAAGACAGACACATCTGCTGAGAACCACAGACTGCTCAGGTTTTTACTCTGGCACTGTCACTTGTGATAGAACTTCAAGACACACAGATGAAGAAAACACACAATTTTGGTCTGAACTTCATTGAAAAGAATATTCTCCTAATTTTTCCCAAGTAAAGGACTAGCACATCATTAAACAAAAATGGAGAGAGAGAGAGATATGTATGAATATGCATTTTTGATAGCCAGACACTAAGCTTTGATGGTTTTGGCTGTATTTCTAAGGTCAGTTACTTACAAATACCATTTTTCATCTCAACTACAGACCAAAAAAAAGTCCCAATTTTGGCTAGTAATTCTAGGACTGTCTAGAAGAATCAATTTCTCTCCACAAGCAACTGAGAAAAATAAGCACTTTACAGACATAATTCATCTGATTTATCTTAAACATCTGCACTTGGTCTGGCTGAGATGGAATCAATTTTCTTTACAACATCTTGCACGGTGCTGTCTTGTACATTTGCGACCAAAACAGTGTTGATAACACACTGATGCTGCCTACCTGTTAGCTGAGCTTGTTAATAAGCAAGAACATATCTGAAACAGCTGAATCATCTTCTGGGCATTTCAGTTCAGTTAAATGTAAAAGTAGCTAGTTAACTTGGAACTTTATTGGATTCTTAAACTGTGAGATATGACAAAATATAGATTTTTATGTTTTAAGACTGGCACAGTTCAGATTACCAGAGTGAAGGTCTAACATTCATAAAACGTCCTTGCGAGCCTACACACATCTCAAACTGCAAGTAAAACCAGTGACACATTTAAGTTAAAAGATGCAGTTTGGAAAAAAACATTCTAACTGAAAAAAAAATTATCTTCTACTTAGACGTAAGATTGAAAAAGAGATTTCCAAATAATGTAAAAGATTACCTAATAGAGCTTTGTCAGTAAGAAACCTTTACAAGAATGAGCAAACTGCAATTAAGATTTCATTAAAATAGTAAGTTAAATCCAAAGTTGAGCAGATGGTTAGCAGGACAGACATAGCCAGAATTAAATAAACTGTGGAGTATATATTCTATCTTTGTCTGATGCTCATTGTGGAAAATGCTACCATTCAATGATAATTTGATCCAGAAATAGTTTTACACTGCCTGAAAGGTATCATGTACATGTTACTAGGTGAAGCAAATAGTGTTCTTAATAAGGATACGTTGAGATCACTACTTTGAATGCACCCAAGCTTCAGGAACACCACCAATGTATTTTATGGTATTTCCTGAGTTTACTCAGTGTGAAATATTGTAATTAAACTGATATTCTACACTAATGAATGGCAGAAATAGAAGGTTGTTGAATGGCTTGTAAAAGTGATTCTAAACCCTTCTCTCTGCTCAGGAAAAACCACTGCAAAAACCCCCTCTGCATTCTGAAACCAGCTGAGAATGTGAGAATGGTTAAAATTGCCTGGTTAGAAGCAGATAAGACAGAACATAATTCTTTAGGTAAAAACACATCTTTTAACCCCTGCACAACAATATTTTGCTTTTTAAAGGAAAATATAGAGATAGTAAACAGCTCAGTTTCAAGTAGTAATGGACACACCACTATGAAGGTACAAGGCAGTAGAATACTGTGACACCTAAGCAGTAGAAACTAGTGGCTAGAGAGAGTATGATTAAATTTCAGGACTTTATAAAATCCCATTGGATGGGCAAGAGGTTGGGAGGGGAGACAGCTGGGACACCTGATCTGAACTGAACAAAACGATATTCCACACCACATGCACCACACTCAGCCATAAAAGGGAGGGTAGGAAGGAGTAAGGAGGGCCTTTCATGGTTATGGTGTTTGCATTTTGAAGCAAATGCTGTGTGTAGTGATTCCCTGCTTCCCAGGAAGCTGGACATCTCTCTCCTGGCCTGAAGTAGTGAATAACTTTCATCTTTTTTCTGTCCCTTCCACATGTGGCTTCTGCTTTTCTTATTAGACTGTCTTTACCTCAACCCACGAGCTTGTCCATCTTATTTTCTTCTCTGTCCTCCTGAGGAGGGAGAGTGAGAGAGTGGGTGAGAGTCTGACAGCCAGTCAAGATCAGCCTTCCACAATGTATTCTGTTCATGCTTTCTAGTAACAGAAAGGGTCCACAACTGATAAAACAGTACTGTGATTTAATTTTAATACTAATTTAAATATTAATAAAGCAACATTTTAAGTATGAGTCATAATGCAAAACTTCTGGTAGGATTTTCATAGAACCCCAGCATCTACATTCATCATATTTCTCTCTTAATAACATACTGTTAAAATAAATAAGACTAAAGATTTCAAAAAAATAAGCAATCTTATTCTGCTAACATCAATTATTTATCAAACCAATACCAACAGGTCCATAAAATTCCATTTTCCCATTTTGTTCAAGTCCCCTTAATCTAGATAGAGGCACCAAATTCTTATTTATAGATTAACTGTGTATCATCAATTTTTGGCCACTCTCTGGGACATTTACAACATTTATGTCTTCAGTTCAAAATTTATGAACCAGAAACCTTCACAATGCATGTTAATTTATTTATAAGTGTATCAACTTAGTGAGAAATTTCAACATTAACAGGATAATGCAGATGATTTACAAAACACCTAAAAAATAAGTATCACCATGCTTGTGATTTATCTCCTGCAATATTTAAAGAACATTTTCTTGTCTTTGTTTGAAGCCTGTTCAGTCAGTAGTCTGTCAAATTTGTGAACTGAAATTCCATTTCTTGTTCTGTACTGCAAATGAAAACAAAATCCTCTGCTAGATAAGAGAAAAAAGAATGGACTGTGACACTGTCTCTTTTGATTTACTGGTTGTACAGGCACACTGTGCATTACACTGAGTCATCTCTTTAATTTCCCCAAAGATTGTATCTCAGAACTGGCAGGAGATCTGCCTCTTGCAGGAATCCAGTTCCACTTTTTCACATCCAGGTTTCACATTTCCCATTATATTGGAGGAGTGTGGGGGGGTGTCATTTGTCAGCACTTAAAGCTGATGGATTTTTACTCCTTTCTGTACTGACCAAATTCAACTGTTCTACAGTTGATTCTTTATTCCAAATAAAACCCCAGACAAATAACAATGCAAAAGAATGAATTTTACATATTTTTTATACCTCTCATGAACACATAGAATAATTTAGGTTGGAAGGAAACTCTGGAGATCATCTAATCCAAACACTTGCTCAAGTCAGGGCTGCTGTCAACCTGATGAGGTTGAGGGAAGTTGGGATCTTCCCTCAAAAGCAGAGCACAGCCCTGACTGTTGAAGTTTCAGACCTCGACAGCTGCTGCAGCCAGAGGTGAGGAGCAGAACAAAGGATAGCCACTTCTGAGCCAAAGATGCCACTTGGGAAACTGTTTAGTGTTTTATTAAGGTAACAGCACAAATATCCCTGCTCTCTTGCAGCTTGGATGACCAGTTTCAGGAAGACTGACAGTAGTAAGAACTTCAAAAGAAAAGTTTACTCCATATTCTTCTGATTTAATTATTTAAAATATGTTTCAATGGATCAGATTTGGAACAACAAAGATGAACACTCCATCTAAATTTGAAGTGAAAGTTCTCTCTTGTTCTTTTTTTTTTTTTCTTTTTTCTTTTTGGTCCAAAATGTATGTTTGCTAAGTTTTTGACCTTTTTTTTTGAGATAACCATTCTGAATTCATGAAAAAGTGCAGTCAATTTATGACAATTTGAGATGAACTACATTCATCTTGAAAGTAATCATGTTATTAGATAAAGAAAAACACAGTTTCAAGTAAAACCAAAGGTGTCAACTGGGAGAAACCTACAGGGATTTCTTGTTAAGGATTTACTAACAGAATGATATAATTATACTTTCGAATCATTAACAAGAAATCATCACCAGGCTGGCTTTGGTCTTTAACTGAACAGCTGAAACTGAGAGCAATTATAACATTTTTAGGGTTTTTTTTTTTCAATTTCCTTACAGAAAAATATAATTTGGCATTAGTTCATCACATTGTCAGGAAGCTTTCCTAAGGCTGAGGGAGCTCTTTCTTATGAATAGATCACTCGGGAGTGAAAGAAACCCTGCCACCAGTGAGGAGTACATGGGTGTCCTCAACAGGACAGCTGGATTCTTAATGTGCTGTGCATGTGATACATTTTCATTTACTTTCCCAACACACGCTTTTGCCTCATGTTGTCTCTAACCTGCTGCAGACTTGACCATGTCTCACACAGCCCCATGTCCATCCTGTAACTCGTATGGCTGGCTATAACAGTAAGCACAGCGCTGCCTTCATATGCAAAGGTACCTGTGGGAAGACAGCACAAGCCATATGGCTTTTTCCAGACAGCAGAAGAAGTTAATTTGGAAAAAAAGTACATGCACTCTGCTGGTATTGTGCCTGCAGTCTGCAAAAGAAACATCCAACAGAAGTTTTCTGCGGGTTTCATACCACTTTTCTTATTGCCCTTTGTTTACCGCAGTCCTATCATTAAGTGCATCTCTCTGTATGTCTCTCAGGTAAGACTTAGTTGTCAGCACTTCCATTTCTCACAGATTGTTGTATGACCACCATGAGATAAAAGTGAAATTACAAATGAAAATTTATTTATAGAAAATACAGAAATATGGCCTTTTGTCCACAAAATAGATGATCATTAAACCAATGTACAGCTTTTTTCTTTCTTTCTTTTTAATTGTTGACAAATCCAGGTATATAGAATCTAGTTTTAAAGCCTTTTCATCTCCTTAACATAAGGAGAAAATCTTTTTCAATTGAAATCAGTGATTACTAGTAAATTATTATTTACATTATAAAAATTATGTTTAATTAGCTAAACGATAGCAAGATTTTATTTAGTTGCAAAATAGATTATTGTTCTTTGAGTCAACATGGAAGTAAAGAAACTCCAAATTATTTGGCCAGACAGGTTGGGTACAAAGCAGTTATGCTTCAGATGCTCTCTCTTATCAGAAATTGGTTTTCATTAAGAAAGATCATGTTCCCCTTATGGAAATTTCATGGCAGAAGTATTTCATCAGACAGAAAAGATTGGTTTGGAATGGGACTGATAAGTTGATCCTATTTCTCTAAAAGCTGAATAGACTGTACAGACACTCAGCATTTTAAGTCCTTCAAGAGAGAAAGTAATCAAGAGAGTAGAGTTTTCTTGATACAACCAACAGTGCCAGCTTGGAAGAAATACTAGCTTTCAATACTCCCAGATGACCTCCAGGGCAGAGAAAGGGTTGGAAGTGGAATGGATTCTATGTTACTGGGAACATTTCTTCTCACAGATAGTCTGGGGATAAATTCCTCAAAAGATGAGAAAGAGAAGTAATATACAATGACATGTTTGACAGGCCAAATTTGGATGCTGACACTTCGCATTCTTACTGTTGTAACACACTGTTGTCACACATTTGTTAAGAACTTTTGAATACTTTTTCTGAGAGATTTTCACATAATTATAAGCACTGTGGTCAGCTTGACTTAAATATATAGAAGTCCAAGGTAAAAATAGGGTCTATATCCAACACAGTTCATCCTGAAGTATTTCTGGGCAGGGCCGCAATAAAGCAAAAGAATCTGACTGGACACAGAAGAGATTAGCTATACGAAAAAATAGGCAATGAAAAAGTTTGCCATCAGTCTCTGTCCTCTTGTGCAATGGAGGCACAACAGTGAGCTTTCTTACTGCAAGGAGACTTGTGCTGCAACAGAGGCATTAATTATTAATAGGCAGTTCTTTCAAGAGTTGAAGCCTATGGTTGCACAAAGAAATTTATATTTAAGGCAGGCAAAGGGAGTAAGTGACTACTGTTTACTGGAATGAGAGCCATGAAACAATAGTGTGGCAAGTGGCAAAAAGAGAAATGATACTGAAAGAGAGGAACACTTGTATATTTGTAATTTTAGACCCTGTGTGGCCTCTAGTCTCAGTCATCAGTCTTTTATTAATGGAGTCAACCTACTCATAGTTGATCAGTTTATAACTTGAGAAAAAGGAATGTTCATGCACCTTGAGTTTTGCAGTACTAATTTCAGACTCTGACTGCTACTTTCTTGCAGATGTTGCCTACCTAGCTTTGTCCTTATCTGCATGTTGTCCATGAGCTGAATTTCTTTCACATTTCAAGTTTTAAACTACTTTTTAACAATGTTTTCACTATAATATTTGAGTTTCAATTTAAAAATAAGGCACGTGATGATTAGCAGAGTAGTTACATACCAATTCACAGAATTAAAGGCTGAAAAGTACAGTAATCCACTCTAATCTGCTCTATACAGGTCCACAATTGTATATAGTAACTCTTAGCAGAAATGGACTCTTTCTAGATGAGGTTAAGTCGAGTAGACAGTTTCTATTTCATACTTCCAGCAAATATACAGAGAATGCTCACATCACCTAACTTTTTATGAAAAAAAAGCTGTTACCTATGACTCTTCTAAAACTGAAGAAAGTGATTCTACAGTCCTTGCAAACTTAATCCCTGAGCAAAATCAAACCCTGTAATGGAAACGAGTAGAAAGATCAGATCAAAGTTGCAGAATGACCTGGGATCACTTGCTTTTCCTAAAACCTCTACAACTACAATACACATGTATGCCTAACACATGTTGTCAAAGAATTTTCATCCTTTCCGGACTGATTTTTAGAGACATTTTTAAGAAAGACACAGTATGGATGTTTCTGTCCTTTCTGCAACCAGAAACCTCAAATATCCTCACTCAGTCCAATTTTGATTTATGGTTAAAAATATCTCTCAATGAACTCATTAAACAAGAAGTGGGGACTGAGAATTAGAAAATTTAAGTTTTGGGGAACAAAGCAAAAAAACTTCTCAAAGGTCAGTGCTAGGATAACAGACCAAAACTAAAAAGGTTAGCACAAGAGATTGCTAATTTTCCAGATCAATCTGCCATTTGAAGAGAAGGAATATGAGCTCTGCAGGTGGGGACAACACTTTCAGTACTGTGGAACACCAATCTGCTACACTTATAGCCTCCACCACAGAATTTTTGAAAGACTAAGATCCTGAAGGTAAAAGCGTGAAGTGGCAAAGTGAAGCTGCCTCTGAGAGTGTAGGTGGTATAAGCTGACATGCTGTGGTTTAAAACAAATATTTCTTACTAAAGCAGATGAGAATTCAACTCCCAACTGGGAAAGTGCTCCTAGAAGAAAGTTCTTCTTACTGAAGGACAAACTCCTAGCGAAAAGAAGGAGAAGAAACTCACAAAAAAATTAATTGAAAATAATATTTAAAGCAGCATAAAATAGATATACCAGAGTCCAAACAGCAAATGGAAATACTAGTAGCAGATACCATCATCACTGCTTTTTAGAGCACTGAGTTTTTACTTGGTTTACAGGTTCTAGAAACAACCATGTCTTGCTTTTCATTAACTCCCCTCTGGAGGTCCAACTCTTTCTGTCTTAATTAGTATTCTCACAGTCTTGACCAATATAAAGAGGACAAATCACATGTCACTCTAATGAGGATCCACATTAAAGATGTATTTGTAAAGTTAAACCAAAAATGGAGCAAACAGACATTTAAATACCTGAATAATGTTCATCCTTACATGCAAACATTTGTGTGTGTGAGGCATTATGAGCCTGATTTTATTTAAGTTCTTTATGGAAAGCAGACTAAGTCATCTCTGTTCCACAGCATTGCTCCCTCCTCTCTTCCTGACAATATTTTTCACAGTCTTCTTTAATGATGCAGACTACAGTGCATTATCATTCCTTTAACAATTCTAAATATTAAATTATATTAATAAATACAAATTAGTATAGGTAGATACATAAATGATGCACTTCTGCACAGAGGTATTTAAGCTCATTTCAGACTGATATAATCCAAATAGGCTTTTGCTACAACATTTTGGACAGAAATGTTATTATGAAACAAAATTAATGTTTCTCAAAATCTCAAATCAAAATACAAGTTCCTTTAAGCCAATCTTGTACAGAACCCACAATGTTCTTGTGTTAGGTAGGACTCCAACCTTGGTCATATACAGGCAACTTTATTGAAAAATAGTTTTGTAAATGCTGCTTTTCACCAAATCAATATAACTGTTAAAATGAAAGATCAAGTAACATAGTAACTTCATGGGTTACTATTTAACATCAACAATACTTAAAATGGTTTGTGCAATGGGTTCTTAACTGCATTCATTACACTGCCATAAAAAACCCTAAAATATCAGTATGTTATTCATCAATTTATTCTGACAGGAATTCATTAATGGAATTGCAAGGCATCCTATTACTAATCTGCTAGGCTTCCCTAAAGTAACCTGCTCAATGAGATTAGGGATTTATGTGTATACACTGTCAGAGGGCTTTTATCTTGGATCCATTCCAGCCTTGAAATAGGTCCCATTGGGAATCACTTACTTTCAAAACTGGTAATAGTCAATAATTCTAGAAGCTCAATTGAACAGCTTCAAGTCAATGCAATCTTACAAATAAATTTAAAGTTGAAGATGCTTGTCTAGTATGGTCAGGTTATGGGATTCAAGAATTTTTATAATGTTTTGAAATTTTCAGCTAACCATTTTTTTAACTGTGTCCTAACTTTTGTGTTTTAGAAACCTACACTCAGTATCTTAACAAAACCATAACATGCCTGAAGTAAACAATATCCCAGGAACTACAATACTTCCATGGGTTTCTATATTACAATTAAGAACAAGTATTGAGACAAAATGATGCATCAGGGAGCGAATGAAAGGGTATGTCCAAGTGCAAGACACAGAATGTAAGGAGTAGTGAAATACATGGCTGGCCCCTACATTCATGTGGCTCCCAGAAAAAAGGAGAACTCAGGTATTTTACTACCAATTCGGTATTGAAATGTATTTTTTGTTTTGGAAATAAATTGTGCTGCACATTGACTGCTGCAGTCCGCTACAGCAGAACACTTACCTTCAGCTATATCATTAAAGCTACTGACATCAGAAAATGTGTACTTAAATTCAGTGTGGTTTGCTGAACCACGGTACCCTGGCAAAACCAAGTTCTTTGGAAGCAACCTATTAATTCTGGGGGAAAAGTGACCTTTTTTTATCAGTCACTACAGAGCAGATGTTTCTCAGTTGGCTTAGGTGGTAAAGTCTTCAGAGTGTCCTTGGTATTCACATAGGAAAAGTGAATAAAACCAGAATTGAATAAACAAAGAATAAAAAAGATTTTAAAACAACTGTTACAAAACTACGAGCATTACAGTTTCAAATATACAGGACTTCACAGAAAGTGAATATAAAGTTACTAAGGAAAGTAGAGTACATTTCCTTTGGCAAATTACTGGACTACTATCGGGAGCCTGGATAAAAATTCCTTATACCCAAAGCTAAACAATACAAGCTAAGGCCAAGTCACAATATATAATCATGTTAGGAACGTACAAAATCAGAAATAATTTATAAGCAGATGTAATTAATTGTAACAAAATGCAACACCAGGTGTTCATGTCAAGATTTCCATGTAGAGATTGGCTTGAAGAAAAGACAAATGTAACTAGAAGTCACAAACACTAGATCAGATAGTCATCTAAGGAGAGCAGCATAGTTCCTTCGATTCACAAATTTAAACAACTCATGGTTTCATCTCAGCTGGCCCTCCTTTAAGTGAAATCCTTACATTTTCAGGGTCATGTAAGTTGAAAATAAACAGCAAATCCAATTTCATCAAAAAGGGCTAAGGATGAATATGGGCTCCTAAATCCCCAAGTGCCATTGTAAAAGCTTTCACCTGATCACTCCAATACCAAACTACCTATTTCTGGACCACCACAAGGCATAAAACTTTTAAAAATTGCAAAATTCAGATCATCAGTGCAAGTTGATCATCAGTTTTCAGGAATTACTTTCAAAATGAACTAATGAAGTAGACAATTAAGTAAAAGCAAGAGATCACAATAAAACAGTGTCTGTTCCTGACATTCACTACTAAAAGTAGTTGTCAAATAAAGTATAAATAAATAGTTGGGTATAGCTGTAATTCTGCTTGGAACTGTCAGTTTCAAAAGAAAACTTCACTTTATCTATTGATACACAACATATTTTGAACATATTAATTGAACTACAGCTATGTGTTAGCTTTATGAGTCAAATAAGAGCAAAAATAGTATCAAGAATTTAATATCTAAGTATGTAATTCTGAACCTCTGCACAAAGTCATGAAATACTGTAAGTAGGTGTGAGCTCACAGGTAAACTGGACTGCTCGGATATACATTCACTGATGAGCTGACCCTACCCTTCACATTTATCTCATTTCATTAAGATGCAGTAATGATAGAGATTATCCAGTAAAGAAATAAAGAATCTCAACATGAGATAGATGATGGTCATTAACAGTCATTACCTTGTAACATGTTACATTACATAGAGATTGATTTCAGCAAATACTAGCTGTAACATACAATAAAAGGCTCAAACAATAATACTTCAGAAAACTGCTGTAAGATGAAGAATGAATATCTACAAATTTAGGACTATTACACATTTGAATTTGCTCTGCTAAAACTCTCATCAGCAAAGTGCTTAAGGGCACTTTTAACTTATGGTAGTTCCTCAGTTAAGAATCAAACACATATACTTCTGAGCTGTTTTGAATCAGACCTAAAAACAGTCATCTTACTCAATTTCCCCTCTTATTGAATTTTACAGCAATTGCCACTGAATACAAATCTCTGTTATTAACACAAGTGTGGGAGAAATCATCTGACTCCCTTATTCCCATTCCCATTCCTTAGTCTTTATCTACATCTTTTATTTTGGTGCCTATTTCTGTCATCTCAGTCTTCTGGTTTTCTATTATTTCTCCTTATGCCACCATTCATCTTGCCTGCTTAGATTGTGAATTACAGTACTGGAGTGTGAACTAGGAGATGCTGACACGGCACATCTGCCTGGCTGAGGAGGAAATAATTCTGTTAAAAATTGATATCCCACATACAGACCAAGGAAACCACATGGAGCTGACAAGAGATAAATAAGATTATGTTGCTAGAATCACTTGCCTTGCTCTAGAGAATGCCAAAATCAGAAGGGGTGACGTTCCCACTAAAGTTTCAAGGTTCTAAACATAAATAGAAATAATTTACCTTAACTCCTTGTAGATATTCACTCTTGCAAAAGCACTGAATATAACTGAGCAATGTAACAGACTGCATTTCAAATTAATCCAAAGGTTACAGAAAAAAAAAGAAAAGAGGTTCATACAGATTAGCACAAACTCACAGTTCCAATCAAATTCTACATTGGAATGGTATATAGAATTGGGTGTGTTTATGTCAGAACAGTTCAGGTTGTTGCTTATATTTCTATCAATTCCAAACTAATTCTGGTGACAGAAAAGAATTTATGTATCTTTGGGGTAATATATTTTTTACCTTCCAATAAATGACAGCCTGGATTTCCCCATTCAATCAAAGGAGCAAAACTAAACCAAAGGTCAGATGTATTTGGGCATTTGGTAACATTTCAGAATAGAATCATGGCATGATTTGGGTTAGAATGGGCCTTAAAGATCATCTAGTTCCAATCCCCCTGCCATGAGCAGGGATACCTTTCACTAGACCCGTTTGCTCAAACCTCCATCCAACCTGATCTTGAACTCTTCTAATAATGAAGTATCCACAACTTCTCTGGGCAACCTGTTCCAGTGTCTCATAAAACATTTCTTTCTTATATGCAATCATTTTCCATTTAAAACTGTTGATGAGTCCTGTCATTAAAGGCCTTGGTAGGAAGTCTCTCTGTGTCTTTCTTACAAGCCCCCATCAGTACTTTGCTGATGGTGCTGTTTCAGCAGAGCCAGTTCAAACATGTAATAGGCACAAATACTGAAAGGCTTCTGTAAGGTTTCCCTGGAGCCTTCTTGTGTCCAGACTGAACAATTCCAAATCTCTCAACCGGTCTTCACAGGAGAGGTGATCCAGCCCTCTGATTACTCTTGTAACTCTCCACTGGACCTGCTCTAACAGGTCCATGTCTGTCTTGTACTGGAGTCCCAGAGCTGGACATAGTACTCCAGGTAGGATGACAGGAGAACAGAGTAAAGGAACGGAATCACCTCCCTCGACTTGCTGGCCACACTTTTTTGATGCAGCCCAGGACTTGGCTTTCTGGGCTGCAAGTGCACATTGCCAGGTCACGTTCAATTATTTTGGTAACGCAAGAAAGGTCTTTGCCACATGATCCCAGAGGTATTTCCCACAGCTTTATTTACAAAAATGTCTACCTTCAGAGCCACTGGCAGCAAAACCTGTAATGAAGAACAAAATACAGACATGCTTCACACAAGCAGTGATGTCAATGAACTGTTTGCATTGCTTGCAGCAGGTTAAGAATAGGAAGCCTTTGTTGCTGCCACATATGGTAGATACTTTCTATTTGTTATCTCCCTAGGAACTTGTCATAGTGCCTCATGGCAAAGGTGTTCTTACATTCCATAGGTTAGTAGGTAAAAAGTATCTGCCTGGGATCACTGATTGGATTATACACCCTATGGCAGCACTTTAAGGTTTGATTTTAGAAATGCTTTATAGCTTAAAGATGACTAGTTCTCCCCCTGACTTACTTAAGGGCCTGAACATGGCCCGAATTTCCTGGTTGTGCTTACTTTTAACAAGCCAGTGTATGCCCTGCTATATCATCCTACAGCTGCTCTGATGTTATTTTTGCCTACAAAAGGCTTGTTCTCACTATTTCAAAGGCTACAGACCCTGAATATTTTTTTTACATGACCTGAATGACTAATGGGAAGTACATCAATGTCATAATTGTTAAACTTGAAAAACTTAAAAGAATTCAGCATCAATCATAACACTATACTGCACTTGCAATCCTATATAGTTAATTAATCTGAAATACCAGCTGCAAGATTTTTCACTTCTGTGTAGTTTTTCTTGTAATTATTCCTTTTCATATATTCACATCACAAACTGAATGCATTCCAACGGCTAATATACAAAGCATGCATTTTGTGAAAAAGCTGTTACAGGTGCTGCATCTTGTTATTGTATGATTCCTAGTCCATATTATACAAGTCAAATATGTAAAATACTCTGTACTTTATTACAAGGTTCCAGGGATTTTTTTTTTTCCATTTAAATTACGAAAAAAAAAATCTTGAAAAAATTTTCAATCAGTTGATAACTTTATACACAAGTTTAAGCTGGCAAAAGAATTAACTTTCCATTTTTGATTAAATTAACTATTTCAATACTCATTTTTCCCTGAAACTGGGACAAAAATTTGATACAGGAAAACTTTCTGAGGGAAAAGTAATTCTAAAAACTTTCAGTTTCAACCTGTGCTTTTGAAAAAATGTCTTCTATGCTGTGTTGTGAGCTATCTATCCCTCTGCCAGAGAAGATACAGTACACCATGAGAGGTACAGTCTGCCTGCTGAGCACTGGTGACAGGGAAATATGATGACACGAGTTATCCAAACCATATCTCCTATAATATCATGAACCACCACAATGCTTAGATTCATTCAAGGAGTAATGGAAAACTGTTTTAAAAGCCATTTTAAAACTACCTTTTCTTGAACGTTAAAAAAAGTAAACACTGTCTTGCTGAAAGTTTTAATTTGGCAGAAAACTCACTTTCTGTAGTAAATTCTTAAAAATTTTATCCAGTTGTAATACAAATTTATGAGAGTTTGTTGGTTGCTTTTTTTCCCCTGCTGGGTTTATCTGTAGTGCCAGTTTTCGGTCAAACAGGGCACTTGAAGAGCCAGAGCACTTTCCACCTCGGTCTAGCTATAATTATCTTGACAGCAGATGTCATGAAAAATCTGCTGCAGGGAAATCAGACACATATGCAGAACAAAACTGGGGAAAGACTTCAGGAATGACAACGTGAAAACACTTTTAATGACATACTGCAGGAGTGCTGAAAACCAGTAGTTTAAGAGTTTGTAAATACAGACATGTCACCCAAGTTCTCTTCCATACCTTCTCCGGTAGATTTAGTGGCTGATAGAAGCTATAGCTATGTAATGAATGCAAGT
The DNA here is from genome assembly GCA_035583155.1 of Acropternis orthonyx. Classification (NCBI taxonomy): domain Eukaryota; kingdom Metazoa; phylum Chordata; class Aves; order Passeriformes; family Rhinocryptidae; genus Acropternis; species Acropternis orthonyx. The sequence continues at coordinate 29,198,295 of JAWWEU010000040.1, read as the reverse complement.
CTCCTTGTAGATTAAAGAAATTACATAACTGCTAAAAAGCATTACTATTGTTAAAACAAATTTTACTTATTAAGGGGTTAGAATTATATTAAGATGCTGTAAGGACTCACTGAGGTATCAGTAAGAAACCATAAGCAGAGCTAACCACGGGATTTTTGTATTGCAGTGGCGAAAATGGAACAAATTAAAGCAGAAAATGAGATATTTTGAACATAGACTTCCACGTCTATCTAGAAGGGCATTTGAGGAAGTTCTATGACATGAAACTCCATTTGGAAATACTTGTGCTTTGCTAGTTCCGTTTATCTTTGCTCTTGGCCTCACACAGTTATCACTCTCCTAGATCTCACTGTCTGAAGAGGCTACTCAAGAAGCTTTCTACCTTCACTCCAGTTTTGCAACTGCTGATGCCAAAACTGTATGTACATAAAGCATGAGTAAGATTATTAACAGTGTCCACAATTAGAACTAAACGTACCTTCCCTTCTCCTATTCCCTCTCCTGAATATATAAATCTGCTGACAGGTGCTGTTTCTTTTCTCCTTCTTAGTGGACCACAAGCAGGAAGATATCCTTGGAAGAGCAGCATTTTCCATCAGACTGCCCCTTTCAAAGCTTTCATTACTAAACAGCAGATAGAATAAAGCTCTTAAAGTCTCACTGCAAAACTTCTGAACAGAGGACATACCTTGCAAAATCAATGCCTTGTTCTGAAACTCATCTGATGGGCTTGAACAGAGCAACCACAGGACTAAGCAGAACTCATCACTGACTTCATAGAAGAGTATTTTTACTCCATCACACTCTGAACCATTTCAGTTTATCCCAGTTTCAAAATGGTAACAGCAGCACATTGTTACCCCTAAATTTCAATGCCTTGTACTCTGCTCGTCATTAGTTCATCAGGGTTTCCTGTTGCCTTAACTGGTTTCACCTGTGGGCATCAAGATCAAATTCTTTAAAATTAATAAATATTCTGTGATGGCATAAGCAGGCAGGGAAAAGCTTTTGGTGTAGACATTGCCACTATACAAATGACAAGAAATAGGTCACATTTTGGTCCCAAAGCCTTAATAACATCTTTTCTATTGACAAATAGATTGACAAAATGTTTTAAAATGTTTTGAAAAGAAGCAACAATCTCAAGTAGTGAGCCTTTTATATACTAAGAGTTAGAAATACTGGTACAGTAGATGAAAAGCAGGTAAGATGGTCTTTGAAGTATTGTTTGCAATAGGAGCATTCCTTTCTGAGCCAAAACAGCACTGTTGTCCAGCAGATTGAATAACACCATTTTAGTCATGATGAAAACAGGCATATATAGGAAATACTATACAATAGAGGTAACATGCAAAAAAATCATTCTCTCTGCTCTGCTGCACTTCACTACTCTCTGGGTGCAATAAAAATCCTTTTTTCAATGGCAGTAAGCAGAATTTCAGCTTTCTTTTGCAAGGTGTCTGGTGCCAGCTAAACTGCTGCACTAATATATATGGAGCAGTAAGAAATTCTAAGGGAGTTACCCGCAGATGCAATAAAGGGATGAAGAATGCAGACTGACAATTTACGGAATTCAGCTACCTAAAGTCTATAAATTACCCTCTACAGTGATTTTTTAAAATTTTTTATGTCTCAGAAAAAAAATTCTATTTTATCTTTATTTTCTGATAGTAATGTGATCCTTCCTTCGCCATAAACTGAAATTTCACCTGGTGATGACCCTGCATGTACAATAATGTCGTTAATTCAGGATGGCCATTGTCCTCTCTGTCCTCCTCCTGCATTTTTTTTTAAAATGAATTAGCCCCCATTTCTGTTTGCTGACTACCACTGAATATAATGCCATTTTGAGGCATAATTTGGGCACTTAAGAGAAAAGAAAGTAAACAGCAGCAGAAGACATACACAGAATTATAAATTACCAAATTATAAAAGGAGAAGCAATATGAACAGAGGGCATTATTCATTCTGTTCCCTAACAGACAAAAAAATAGGAAATAGCCAATGAAATTACCAGGATCTTAAAAAAGCAAGTATTTTCCAGAGTGTATAATGTAAGCCTAGAGTTCTTGCTGGGTGCCATAGTAGCCAAAAATGCAGGTAATTTGAAAAAAATTGCTATTATAAATTCATGTAAGAGTATTGAGTACTACTATATAGGTACATTATATAGGTCTTAAACCTTCTAAGCACTGCACTGGTGAAAAATGTGAGGGAGCACTGGAAGAGGCATCATTGTATTCTTTATCAGATGTCTGACCACTGTCAGAAATATGATGTTTCTAAAAGTCAGACAAACAGTCTGATATGTTACAACCTTTTTTATATTCTTATGAGATGGTAGATATTTGCAGGTACTAAAACAAAAAAAAATTACTTCTATGATGGGTGTAAACAGCTATAAGAAATATATTGGCATGTGAAGTTACTTACACAGGTTTAAACTGGAGTGGAAAAAATTAGTATCACCACAGAAGTTTTTTATTGTTGCTGAGTCCCAGTGAAAACAAACACACAGAAACAGTGTTTTATTTATGTATATGCTGGCAACAACACTGACAAATCATTTATTCATGTCTTACTGTTCCTCCTGGTACAACACAATTTCATCCAAGGACACTGAAAAAGTCCTGAAAGTAACTAATCACTGTTTGTCTCAAGTGCAGACAGCTTCAGGACAATTTTTTAGCATACTGTGGTACCACTGCGCATACTTTAACCACAGCAAATTACGCCAACAACTTCCTTTCTGAAGAAATTTTTCTCCTCGAAAGAACAACAGAACAAGACAGTCCCTCTGAAGTTGTAATGGTCTTTGGCATGCAATACCAACAGGCAATCATAACTTGGTATATCTATTGAACAAAAGATACTTTGATAAAAAATACACACTGCAAGTAGACAGGAATCAAAATTTGGTTATCTCAGTTTAGCCCCACTTCTCCACTACAATATTGCATCCAGGGAATCACTGGTTTTCAGATGTCTCATTTTAGTGGTCCACAGAACTTCAGAGAAATTACACAGAAGGAAATTATTGCAACCAGCCTAATGGCCTGGAAGCAACATGCTTCTTTATTTATTCTGAGATGGAACACAACTGGAGCTTTCACTATATGTGATCAAATGCTGTTCCACATCTCTCTACAGAGGTATATGTTTCTCCACAACACATACCATATTCAAGGCTGCATTGCAGAATAGTGCTGTTTTGGATCCTAGACAGCAGCTGTCTCCCAGTGTTGAGAAATACAGAAAGTGAAAGGAAAAATGTGAAACTGAAAGGGAAGGCTGACCACTACTGAGGTCCCAGCTTTCTACTCGGCTCCAACCTTCTATGGTCCTGCAATGGCACTGGTGCTCAATCCAGGATCAGATGAGAGCCAGGGTGAACTCAGGCACACACCCAACGCACTCCAAATTGCACATAGTGAGGATGCTCAGCCCTCAGCACTTTTTTTTCCTTTACAAATCCACTCTGGTTTTGCTATGCAACTTGGTAACACAGATAGAGGCTGCACAGGTTTCTCTTGCCTAGTTAGAAGTAAGATGAGTCTGTGTTTATTCTTATTCTTCTGAGAAAGCTATCAGTTAGTCCTCACTTAGCACAGAGCCTGTTCTTGTCACTTCATCTAACTGCAAAAGACGTTACATTTCATGCCTTTTCCTTTTCCAAGCATGGGCAAATTTTGTCAAGATAAACTGGGCAAAACTATTTTGGAGTAGATGTAGACTCTCAACAGAAAAAGGTTATGATATCCAAGCTCATAACATCTATATCATATCAGAAGATAAGTTTTCACAGTGGGTGTCACAGTAAAAGCCAGTTCTTTGTAAGTGGTAGATCTCACCCCTGCAATATTCAGTCTATTATGTGTAAGCACATCAGGATGGGAAACCAGCCTAAGACCTGGTCTTCTGGGTGATGCAAACAGATTTGGGGAAGAAAGAGAGAATCCATCAAACATGTAACAATAAGGAACAAGACTAATCACAGTACTTCTTGACTGTGCCAACTGAAGTACTCCCATGAAGATAACATAGGCCAGAGCACACCAATCAATTAGGCTATAGATGGTAATAGATGTTTCTTTTTTGCTTCAATATTGACAAACAAGGAGAAGAGATCCTAAATAGTGGCCCTTAGGTGAGTCAGTTAGGAGAAGTCAGACCATGGAAAAGAGTTCATCATGTATATATTTAAGAATTTAGATAGATTTAATGATTTGGGAGAGTTATATGCAGACCTTTAATTATTTAAGTACACAAGAAATATCACTTCTTCTCTCAAGGTGGTGAGCAAATTGATCTGTCTGAAGAATTTGTGCTTTGTAAGGTCTGCATGCAGCTCTGTAACCTGGTGTCTTCCATTCAAGTTTCCTCCCTAACTGGTAGGAGGTGGTGGCAGAGGGCTCGGTTTTTCAGGCTCTACTCCCTCCTCTCTTTGAGTCTCTTTTTCCATTTTCCAGGTGGGAAAGCTCACCTCTAGCCAGGAAGGGAAAAAAGGGTTTCCTGAATTAACCAAGATAATCTGGCATGCCTGTCTCTGTTCCCTCCCTGAACCTTCTCTCAAGAGCTTGCCTCCTGAAAGGCAGAGCAGTGGCCAAACCAAATCAAATGCTCAGCAATCTGAAGGAGATTTCCAATCCAAAATGGCAACTCAATCAAGTCAGACTCCAAGGAGTTTACAAAGCAAAAACTTATTTTAAAACAGGTACTGGCACATTTTTTACTGAAGGTTTACTACTGAAGAAAATCTGCAGCCTGGAGACCTGAACTACACTTGTTGGTCTCCCACAGATATTTTCACCACCCAGCTATCTCTGCACATTGTTCCTGTGGTACTGTCATTTCCACCTAATGAATTAATTGCTTCCAATTAACTGACAGCAGCCTCATACTGTATTACCGAAGGATTACAAATTAAATATTAATTATGCTTCATTTTGCAAGAGAAATCAAGTTAAACATAATCACACTCCATTATAAAGTAAGTACACTAGACACTTTCCAGAACAGATGCACACTGTCCAAATTATAGTCAATTCTGATATATTGTAAACAAGCTAAGTCTCATTTATTAAACTGAAAATATCACACCTCCCACACAGAAATGTATGAGACAAATGTTTAAACCTTCAAAGTTTCACAGATGGTAGCAAGACGAAAACACTCTTATAAGACAAGTATTTCATGCCTGCAGTCTTTAGCAATCACTGGTGTTCCACTGAAAGGGAAACAAAATTTCCAATACAGCTTTTCCTGTACAACAGTATCAGTCAAATCACTTAATGGTTACTGTGAGTTCAGCCTAATACCATGCAGAACTTCAGCCATAACAACAGGTTGCCAGGTATCTAACTCCAAATTGCAAAAATATGTCTGAAAACAAGTTTAATGGTTGTTCAGGGCAGAAAATATTCTGCAATAAGGGCATCTAATTTGAAAAAAAAAAAGATCAAGAGAAGAAAACTTAGAGAAATGGAGCATATCTTCACCAGTGCAGCGCCTAGGAGAGGACAGCTCCGTTTTCCTCCTCATGTTCTGTGAAACTCCACCCGCTCTGGGAGAGCAAAAGGAGTATTTTTGGAAGTAGTGGGAAGAAGAAGGATAAAACAGACATAGATATCTCCAGAGCAACATTTTTTTTCTCTCTCAAAAGATTGACTTCAAAACATCTGATTGCCAACCTACCCAGTGAATTCAAAATTTATTACAGAAGCTGAGCCAGATCCTTAGCTGATAAAAATTTATTTAGCTCCACTGATTTCAGTAACAGGAGAGGTGAGCTTTTGAGGAGCCGAGAAGGACAGCACCTTTCACAACAATACTGCCTATGGATTTGATTCCCTTTGAAAAAGTTACTTTATGCATAAGCAGCTGGGTGAAATTTTTAACAAAAAACCACAAACAAACAAACAAAAAAGGAACCATATTTTGAAATGGCTGACAATGGCTTTTTACTTATCACTATTTCACTCCATGGATTATCACTAACAACCCCAAAAGCACCATTTCAATGGATGACAGACTTCAAGTATGTAAGAATTCTCAAAATACTCATGTGGGTGAGTCATCTCAAAAATTCTGATTTAAGAACTGCACCAACTAGAGGCCATCTTTCAAATACATACACCATGTGCAGCAGCAACAGAATGCAACCCTTCTAAATGATCATGTCTGAATGCAAAACCAAATCAATTTTTCACAATTGATATCTAAAAGAACAGGCAGTGAATTATTTTACATTGTAAGATGCAGTCCTGTACATACTGTTCTGAGGTTCTGCAAGATCAGTTGTCATTGAAAATACTACACGTTTGCTGCTAATAAAACTGTAGATGACACAGAGCTATACTGAAAATCATAGGCACAATTATATACTTTGGATCATTTATTACATTGTGTTCATTCAAATAACATTTTAGTATTCAATAAAATAACCCTAATCTGTAAAACAAGAGGGGTATCATCTGGGAAAGCACAATATGAGCATCATTACAGTTAACTAAACACAAGGTCCCAATGCAGTACTGCAGCTAATGGATAGCAACATCCCTGGGAATATAAGCACAGGGATACCTATCAAGACTGCAATGATTGTATTCCTCCTCAGTATGGAGGTCTTTTTGGACAGCATGTGTATTTTCAGAATGCTGTTTTTGGTTCTGATACTCTGAAGGAAAACACCAGGGAAAAAAGGTTAAAATACTTATACAGGAACCACTAGATAATCAGGGGGCTGTAAATCCTGCCTTACGACGACAAACTGAAGAATTTGTGTCTATGTGATCAAATCAAAGATTAAGAGGGGACTTGATTACACTATATAAGTACTTACATGGGAGATTATTGATAGTAGAGTGCTCTTTAATCCAGCGAAAAAGCAAGTAACATCATTAAATGGTGGAAAGATTAAGTTAAACAACACAAAGTAGAAACAAGGTAGAAATGCTTAACTGTTAAAATCATTAACCTTGGAAATGCCCTGACTTCCAAAGTCTATGAATTATACACAAAATAAAGCAGTAAAATTTATGCTGGCAAAGCGAGATGTCTCCCATGCACCTCAGTTCTTAAACCTGCCACTTTTTTAAGAATAGTTTCAGACAGAAAGCTTCCTGACATTCTGATGAACAAAAATCAAGAATACACTAATTTCATCTGTTCTGCTGTAATATTTTATTAATCCTTCTGTGTTTATATTATACAAGTAGCTAAAATTTAATCTATTGTCCTGCATCCTATTCCTGTACAGGTAATCCTTGAGACTGAGGCATGTGTTTCTGAAAACACAGGTACACATTACTAGCAAAACTGAAATACTGCCTTTCAAGACCATCAAGAAGCAGAACTGTTGATATTCTTTCCGTGAAATAATATCCTTTGGTTAAGTAAAAGGATGGGCCACTAACTGGAGGTCATAATACTGCCACTGATCTTCATGGAAGATTTATATTGACATGCATATAGGCATGTCAAAAATAAATACATGCACACATCACAATCAAATTATTGCTGACAGTTTTTCAGGCTACACTGCTGCAACTTTAAATTTATTCATCTTCAGTTCTCACATGGGACCCACAGTCTACTACAAGATGCTGCTTTATACACACTGCAGACACTTCACTGTCATTTAAGTCTCACAACAAAACCAAAATTATACTAATGACATGCAACAAAAATGTGTTACCTACATGATTTGGAAAAAGGAAACCATAATATGTGTACACTTGTGGTGATAAACAGTATGAAAATTGTGAATACAAGGACAGAGACTGCACTAATTTAAGGATTTGAATGCTTAACATGTTCCACGACACATGCGCATGTGTATGTGTGGGTGTCAGAGAAACTGAGGAGTTGATTTATCCTGTCAAGCTTTCAAATGTTTCCTTCTTTGGATATTTATAACAAAATGTCATTCTTAGGGTCAGGGTACTGATGGCTTATTTAATTAATATTTTAGGACTGTAGGGAAAACATGTGATGGAGTATGTTCAGTCCAGCATCTGTAAGGTGCTGTATGAGTGACGGAATGAACTGGAGACTGACTGAATGGAACAGGCAGTTCATCTATTATATAAATTTTTTAACAAATGGGAGGATTTGGACAGTGGACCCTGAGGAATTTATGATGTTTTCTCTGCTGTACCACAAAAAACTTTCAAAACACCTTTCTGTTTTCATTTTCTTATGTACATGCTTTGCATGTTTCTTTCATCAGCAGTCTCTTTTTAAGGAAAGAACAAGACTTTAAAATAAAAGACTAGGAAACAGTGTGACAAGTCAATTCATAAGCTTGCTTATAAAACTAAAATATCTTAATGAAGCCTTCACCGACCTCTCATGTATTTCTCATATAATACTTTGGAAATTCACCATCTGACTTACTCTGTTGCAACTTCATTAGATTTTGCATATGATCCTTCCTATGTGTTTAGCAGCGTTGTGAGAATGAGAAAATGTTCAGTCTCTGATTTATACTTAGTTAAGTTTGATACAAAGGTCCTGTACCTGCTGCAGCTCTTAAATAATATATACTGAATCCAAAGCTACTATTTCAAATATAATAGCATAAAAACAGAATCCCAAATAGAATTAGACACAAGACCAGAATCTTAGATGGGTAAATAAGTACAGGCCAGCATTTCTAACCAATCTTCCTATTTGTAAGTCTATATACATGAGTCATCAAAGAGGAAATTTCACTTTTTCTCCAACTTACTTGCTAAGCTTCCTTTCAGCACCAAAGCATTTCCAGATTTCTAAAGTTATCACTCATGACCTTATCAGCAGTTCAGGTATCTGAAGGATAATTTCTATCTTTCGTGAGATTAGTTAGAGGAAGCCTCAAAAAGCATGATTTTTCTGTTTAGAGAATGGTAAAAAGGGCATGTTGGGGATGTGATCTGTAAAGTTCTTCAGTATGTATTTCATACAGCTTAATGTGAACATGACAGTTTTTGAAATACCTCTATTACAATCTAACATTTAAGAGATGCACACAACCACAGTAATAGTATATAATAATGGCTCTACTTTGCCAGATCAAACATCTCTGTCCCAGTATTTCAATTTTGTCAGATGACCAGGGAAAGTATTAGAACAGAGACACCCTACAAGTGATACCTCCCCATCCCAGCACACAGCTCAAGAACTTTCTCAGACAAAGGTGATATCACTGTGTAAAAATCCAATATACTTTTGTTCAATGAGTTTATGAATTGCTTTTTTATCTACACAGACATCTGCTATTTTCTGTGGCAATAAGTTTCATTGTCACATGTTGTTGCATGTGTTTTTGATATTATTTGATATAATCTAAATTTTGTAACTGGATAAACAGTGAAAATGGTTCTTAGATAATTCTCTCTGCCATCCATGATTTTATAGGCCTTTTCATAGACTTTAGCTTATTATATGGAAGGTGTTCCTTTGATCATCCTTGCTCCCCTTCTTTATATGTTCTTGAGTTCTTCATATTATTTTCTGAAGGGGGAACAGAACCATGTACATTGTTCAAGATGCAGGAGCATTGCTGGTATGAGCAGTGGCCCAATGGGTTCTGTTTCTTGTTCCAAACTAAATTCCTTGTTCTCTGATCTTTTCCCTGTAATTCTTTATATTCTTTTCCTTGCCCTCTGCTCACCTTTGCACTGACAGTTTCATGCAACTACTTGTATTAACTCCAAGCCCTGTTTCCTGAGAGGGAATAGCTTGTCTCCTGCGATTTTGTCATCTACCAACTTAGTGTTGTGAAATCCTTCTGCATCAATTTGCAGTGAGTTTTCAGTTTTGCTACACTGAACTCAGTGCCATCAAAACCTTTGCCATTCTGCTCCCTACCTTCCTTTCCAGTATACTTCTGCAGATACCAAGCAGTAGAGACATCAGCACAGATCCCTTTAACACACTCCTAATAACATTTTTTCATTCTTAAACCTGACCACTTGTTGCTACCCTTTACCTCTTGGCTTCTAACAAGCTGTTCTTTGAATACACCTTCCCTCTAATCCTGACTAAGAGTCTTAAAAGACTTTGGTAAGAGATTTCTTGAAAAACTTGGAAATTCAAGTAATTGATACCTGAATTGATCTATACCATTGGATTTATTACTCCACATATTCAGTAATGCCTTAAGAACTTTAAGATACTGTTTTAAGGCATGATCTCCCCCTGCAGAAGGATTCTTCTAGAGTCATCTTTAATAGAGCATGTTTACAAAATTTACATCTGCTGGTCCTACCAGCTTGTCCAGTAGGGATATCAGGCTTCTCAATCTGTGGCTTCCCTGTTGCCCCCAAGTGCATTATAAAGGAGTAACTGCAAAAGTGCCATAACGGTTTATGTTTGAGATTTTAAGTTAGTTTGGCTTTCAAACTATTCACCACAAAATGCTTTCAATTACAGCAACACCTTCCCTCTCTAAAGCATGGTCAGTGAAATAGCCAAAAATCCAGGAACTGCATGCCTCAACTCTACAGAACTCTTTCAAAAGTTTTAGAAAGTGCTACTCTGCATTTTAGTATCATTTACTGTTCTTTCAAAGTATATTCCACCTGTGAATCTGTCAGCCTGTCAAGAATGATGCTAGAAATGAAATTTAATGTACTTCTGATGATCTATCTTTTGTATTGTTTCCACTACCTCATCCACAAAAGAACTGTATGCCTTTTTAAAGTTCTTATTTGCCATACTTTACTTTCAGATTTTTATTAGTAACATCCAAGAATGCCTAAACAACACAGCCCTGGCTGCCCTGTTTCACTGTGGCAACACAGTTCCATGAGATTTCAGTACAGTAGGTAAGACCACTGTGGATCTTCTGAAGATACTTAGAGGAATGTGAATAAATACTTGATGTCAAAATCAATAACCTGTTAATCGTAAGTACATTTTAGGACTATCTGGAACCTGTCAGAATACTGAATTTTTAATGAGTTTAGTAATAGCCACTTTTAGTTATTAATGTAGCAATGAGGAAAAAAAAAGTACTGTAAACCAGGGGCAAAAACCACAAAACTAACCAAGAGCTCCTACTGAACAACAAATGCCTTCAGCGGGGAACAAGGTAATCTCCCATAATGCCAAACAGCTTCAAAAGCCTTAGTAAACACTGTGAAAAATTCAGGGATGAAGAACATTCCATCATAACGGGACTACTTTTAACCCAAAAATGACTGCTATCTCTGCATTTCCTAACTAGCATGACGAGTGCCAGTGCAGGGCATTCAAACATCCTCCCTGAGCTTTGTGCCACTCCTGTACAAATCTTACTGTTACCTCCTCCTTCCCATGTCACACAATGCTCTTGGAAGACAGTCAGGGGCTGGGCAATGAGGGCATTTGACTTGCAATGCTCTAACTTCAGTATTTGTTCTACCATATATTAAAGCAAGTTACAAGAAGCCAAATACTATGCTCTGCCTCCAAGGCACTTCTCTATGCAGCCTGCAAGGTTCATTATTCTCCCATGTCCCAGTGCTCTCCTTGTAGCACCAGGAGTAGTTTATGCTATACGATATACTCTAGCAGTACAGAGACAACATTCATACTCCTACAAAAGACAGGCACCTTTACTACAGAGGCTAGAGGAGTTTTAAACTAGAAGTCCTTCTGGCCATAGGAAAAAAAAAAAGAAGAAATAAATAAATCTGCATACTGCGAGGCGTATCCTGTTTTCATCAACTGTTAGATGAGCACTGAAAGAAGAAATCAAAACACTAAGGGGCCCAGGTGCCCCAAACACCTTCTCTTTCTGTACACCTTTCAGTCCAAGTGCATGTTATCAACAGAGGACAGGACTCTCTGGTGTAGGGTATTTGAGTGCTGTCAAACTCATTAATGTTCAGAACTAGATAATATTTAATAGCCCCCAATATACAGGCAGTCAGACTGGATAAAGGGTAAATAACATCTTCACAGATAAAGCTCAGTGGACTGAGAAGCAAGCTCATCCTTAAGAGTGAGCTAAGGGAGGGCTTTCATCTGAGTCACAGGCTGCAATATAGGGAGAGCTCTGTGACTGAGCTCTTGTATGCACATAAAGACCACCTACACACAAGACAGGAAACTGGATACACACGATCCTCTTTTCACATTTCATTAGTAAAAATACAGCCTGACAATCAATCCCCTTTTATCAGTATAAATCAGACTTGAATCCATCCTGCCTTTCCAACCATCTATTTGACTATGATGCACAAACAAGGAAAGAACAGGTGCAAGAGAAGGTATTTCTCTATGATTGGTTTTATAATACCTAGATGTAAAGTACATTGTCAGCAATGACAGAGAATTATTACAGGAACCAAAACTGCTCACTGGGTTAAAGGATTATCAAATAATCAGAATAAAAGCAGTTTTCAGGTTTCATAATATGTGCATGAAATCACAGTTTAAGTAGTCACAAAACATTGCTGCAGAGCATTAATTCTCCTGGTTCACATTAATTTCTCTAAATAATAAAGGAAAACCAGTTCTTTGGGTACTTCTGGGATTATACAAAATTACATTTATGAAACAGGTATTTGGCAGAATGAACTGCTGGGAGGACTTCTATTTAAAACATGCACTGTACTGAATCCCTGAGTTACTCTAGTTTTTATCTTTATACCACAAGACAGAGGGGAGCCAAACAAGTCTCCTGTTGGACAGAGGAAAGGAAAAGAGAGAAAAACAACCCATTGTATGTTAGGTTGCCTCAAACATACCTCAGAATGAACAAAGCATTAATACAGAGAATTTACTTTTATATTGAGGCTCTGAATTTTAATGAGAGGAATCAATCATCCTGGACAGTTTCCCTGTAATTGAGGGATTTGAGCAGGTTGTTTTGATTCTTTCATACCTACCCTAATAGACTTTAATTTCCTTTTGGTAGTTTATTACAGTTTTCTCATTGAAAGTAAAGAACAACCATACTGATAAAAATCAGACAGCTTTAGGTAAAACTGAAGGTTAAGCTGGTAACGAATCTTGAAAATCATTAATTTAATACATTTAGTGCAACCATTTGTTTAAGTCAGCACAGTGGGTTCCAAATAATATTTTTAGAAGTATACTTTCCACAATAGTCACAGAGGTAGAACGGCTATTGGTACAGTGACAAAAACTCAATACCTATATTTGCTGTTTGCAAGCCTAGTGCAAATTCAGATGTTCTACAGGACATAAACAGTGTTTATGCAAAAGTGAAGACACCTATTTTTCAATGACACTGAAAAATAACAAGCCCAAAAATCAGGAATAGGCTCAATCATAAGCAGCTTGAAAAGGAAAAATCTTACTCCCCAAGGACAGAAACAATTTTATCTTTGCCTTGAGCATGCATTCAAGCCACCAATAAACTCAAGACTGATAACTGACTCAGCTGTTACCTACGCTGTCATCTTCCTGAATAAAACAGAGACAAAAGAGAGGAGTTGAGTCATGGTGCAGCTGCAGCACCCAGCATGAAACTGATCCCAGCTGAACTGCACAAGTGTGAGCAGTTACCAGCACATGCCAAATTAGGTGGGATTAATAAATTATTCCATCAAATAGACGGTGTAATTAAATAACAGCAGTTAACTGTTATGTGATTTATGTAGATAAAAGCATTCAGACATGTCAGATGTAAACCTTGCATTAATGAACCTTATATATAGCCGTGTTGCATCCTGATGAAGTACTAAGCCAAGTACTCCAGAATTGTGAAGAAGAATGTAATACATCCTTTGAGTGTCAACATTTTTACATAGGAAACAAAAGCTAGCACTCTGAATCACTTTTTGAAATTTCATCACAGCAATAAATATCTTTATATACTTTTCTGTATACATTTAAAACCAGATTTTGTAAAGTCTATGTATTTTATCTATTAGCTGTGCACGTATCACTTATGCAGCAGAGATTACCTTGTGATTTAGCGTGGATTATCTGGCACCTGACAGATTAATTCATTGCAGTTTAGCTATGAACAGACTTGGTGTACTTTGCTCACATAAGAACCAATTCACAATAGGTTGTTCTGCTGGTTTAAATGAGGTCACAGGAGGGCTAAGGCATTCCTTGAGTAAATAAATACAATAAAATATGACTTTTACTTCAGACTTGTGTGTTCAAAAGTTGCCATTCTCAGTGAGTCAAAGTCTGGAATCTTTCTGTGTTAAAATTTTTAAGAAATACATTCCACAGATGAAATATTGCTAATTATGTGTGAAGGAACTGATCAGCTTACAGAAAATGATTTTTGTTTTACTCAGTTTCCCAAACATTCAGACTAAAGACCAAACAAACTCACAAAACAGTATTTTATGCATTGTACTGAATCTCAATTGCACTGAATTTTGGACACCTACAGGAATATCTCATCTGTCACTTATTTACATAATTCAGAGCCAATAGGAGTACCACAGACATGGTATTTGTTCTCAGGCAACTGCAAGAGAAATCTAGGGAACAGAACAAAATTCTCTATGTGACTTTTGTTGACCTCACCAAAGCTTTTGACGCCATGAGCAGAAAAGGCCTGTGGCAGATTTTGGAACGATTAGGATGTCCTCTCAAGTTCCTCAAAATGATCATCCTGTTGCATGAGGATCAGCGTGGCCAAGTCAGGTATGGCGATGCACCCTCTGAGCCCTTTCCCATAACCAATGGTGTGAAACAAGGTTGTGTTCTCGCA
>JAWWEU010000040.1:29074742-29183095 GCA_035583155.1 Acropternis orthonyx | reverse complement strand
GTGGTCCACTCTGGCCTCCAATCGGGAGGCATGGAGACACACCATTCATAATGCTGCTGCTTCCTTTGAGAGCACACTCAGGATCAGTGTTAAAGAAAAAAGACAACGCAGAAAAAACCGTGACTCGCCAACACCTCCTTTGGAGACTTTCCACTGTGCCTTTTGCAACCAGACTTGCCTATCTCTCATTGGCCTTTTTAGCCATCAGTGCGCTTGCAGCAAGCGTGGGTAGAGCCCATCCCAAATCTTCGTTCGTGAAGCCTAGCCATGGGATGGATGGATGGATGGCATGGACATACATAAAGATTCTAGTACAACATATGGACAGCAACTTCCCTTAACAATTATTTATCAGTTAGACAAATGTGAGTAATGGATAGAAGATTTCAGCATCTGAAAATGTACAGATGGCACTGTAAATAACTATATCGTTTCTAGTCAATATATTCTTTTGCGAGACTTCAATAATGTTCTGTTCTGTATTTTCTGTATTTTTGTCTCTTCATTCAAAAGCTCATGAAAGACAGAAACAGCATATCTTTCAAATGTTTTTTTTACAGTAATTCTCATGCATTCTAAATATGACAAAAGACACAAGGGCTAACTTTAAAGCTATTGTTAATTCTGAATTACAATTTATGTCTGGCAAGTAAATCAGGTCTTGTTAAAAAGCAGATTGCAAATGTTTAGCCACAGTGCCCTCTAGCGGACTTAATTCTCATTTTAGAATTTCAACATAGCTTTTCATACATGGAAGCACAAAATCGCTGGATGAACCCCTGGATGAGCTTTATATCAGTACAAGAACACTCTTTCACAACTGCATTCTGTAACAAGATGCACTCGGCTTCTTTTTTAACCTTTAATGGACAAGATGAGTTACAGACAAGAATTTTTTTAACCACAGTCACTTTTGTTTCCAAAAAACACCAGGCAATTGCAGATTTACACAAAATAAAGATCTCTTTAAACTAATCTGCAATGAGTCAACTTCAGCAGTGTGCCCCCAGTCCTTGAAAGCCTGAAGCCTGACCAGTGCTTTGGACAAGGCAAAGTTCCTTCCCTGGCTTTCTTTTTTCAGGAAAGGTGAGACAAACAGGTGAACTGGATAATCCAAGTTAAGAATCACATAGGTCCTGACAACGTTTTAAATTCTCTATCCCAGCCTACTGTAATTTTTAATGTATAAATCCTGAGTGTAAGTTTGTGGTAAACAAAATATTTATATACAGGCATTTTCATTCTGTTCTCATTTTAAAATGAAAAGCAGTCAGAACTAGTAATACCACAGGAGCACAGACAATACTTTGCAGTGTTCATAGCTACAGAGTTTCATAGCAAGACATCTCTCTGACACTGTGCACTCTGTTTATTTACTGCCTGTGATTCGCTCCATTTATGCAGCTGCAACATAAGGCAAAGAAGAACTGGGAAAATGTGGATCTTAATACACTGTGCAGAAATACCCTGGGGTATGGCCTCTCTCCTGGACACAGGATGCTTTCAGCAATCAAATAAAAACAAGGTTTTCCTTAACCCTGCAAACACGAGAACTGAACATTTACTCCCCACTTCTTAAAGAAGACAGACAATTCTTACTTGAAAAAGTCCAAAACTGAAATATCAAAAAAAAAATCGATGTTTCTGAGTCACAGTAACCAATCACAGGTAGATGGGTTGTGGTGGTGTTATGCTCCAGCTTATTGAATTTTGGTTTCAACTTACTGGGAGGATTCTTCTTTACGGTGTTTTCCCTGTTCTAGCTTACATTCACCTTTTTGCATGCATATATGGAAATTGTTTCATCATGGAATGCTTCTAGTGGGTAAATGTGAGAAAGTAATATTTAATTATCAATAATATAACTCTGAAAAAGACTAAAAGATATCTTTGTAACCCCAAGTGCTACATGTTGCTACATACTACCAGGGGTTAAGAGGCATATTTTCAGCCCTGGGTAATTTCAGGCTTTTTTTGCTATGTTTCTGAAGTCTCTACTGTGAAGTTTCTTTTTTATTTTCCCCGTTTTTTGTTTTTTCCCCCTGAGGCAGTCTTGCAAGCCTCAGTACTAAGCCCAAGAAGCACAGAACGTGCAGGTTGCTAACAGCTGGTGTCACAGAACCAATCCTGCAGGTTTCTGCCCTTGCTCACACTGCTCAAGAGTGGACCTGCCATACAGGGAGGCCCCAGGGAGTGCACACTGGACCAGCTTTCACTCCTCTAAGACAAGAACAAAAGCCCTCTGCAAGTTCCCTCACTGTACTTTATACAGAGCAGGGTGTCATCCTCCTGGTAATGCAGAGTAATAAAGGAATATTCCCTTTCTTAGCCTCCCAAGCATTTTAAGGCTAGGAAAAGGTTCTTTTGATTATATTATCATTTATTCATCTCTGTAGGACTAATTGTACACATTGTACAAATGCTGTTGTTACCTAGCATCCGTTTATGTTCTCAGCTACCATTATGTGTTAGATAGACTGGAGGTATTACAATGGGTCACCTGAAAGAAGAATAACCTATTGGGCATCTTTATTTTTCAGTGCATGTGTCACTGAAAGACATTCTATCACAATTCATTTTACAGGTGGCTTCCATTTAGATAGGTTCTAACTGTGTCATTTTCAATGTTTCATTATACTCAGGTTTCAACTTTTACAACCAGTGGTGTTCTCCATCACAGTCATGCTGATTCTTTTACAGTAAAAATGTCTCTCAAAATAAATTCCCAACCTACGCTTTCCTAGGTGAGTACTGGTAAGTGGAAAAATATTTCTAGCCTATGTGTGGGGATTTTTCTGTAAAAAATCTTTGCATGGAAAGTTTTTGGACTGGAAAATCTTTGTATCCTAACCTACATTAATTTTTTGCATACCTGTATAAATACAACTTCAGTATGCAACTTTGGAATTTTTGTAATCAGCTGTTTTCAAATTCTTTCATTCCTAAACTGGTTTAATGCATTAAAAGTTTTGCATACTGAAAAAAAAAATCTTTAAATAATTGACTACCAGTAATGCATTTAAGTGGAAAAAAAAAAGTGCCTTCTCATTTTTTCAGAAATAGCCACATATCACAATTCCTCTGATTCCACATATGTATATAGGTACCAACTCAGAAACAAACTCAACCAACACACTAAAATATATTGTCCATTCCTCATTTCACAGAATATTCCTGCAGAATGGACAACATAAATATCTCAGTGGATGTAACTGCATTTTGTCTGAGTAATACTGAAACTTTCATGTAAATTACAAAGCTTTAGCACTAAATTTAATTGAACAATGATAACATGAAGAAAGCTTTGGGTAGATTAATTATAAAAAAGTTCTTTTCATTAAGTTAGCAAATTTTTTGGCCATCTGGTACCACCATAAGTAGTTTATTTGTACATTATTCAAAATTATCTTTGAATTCTTGAAGATTTTTAGACTGCTTGTTAACTTTTTTACAGCAAGCATTCAATGTTTATTCAAAATAACTGCTTCAGCTTGCTCTAACTGGGGCTTTGGCTACTTATTTGAATATGAAGTTCCTTTGGGTGATGAAACTACATAATACACAGTTTGGGCACAAACACAGAAAGATAAAAGAATGGGACTAAGTCCTGTCTCAAAACTTTGCACACTGATACTGCACAGTAAATAAAAACATCCACTTCAAAACCTGTAGATAAGCGTAGTAGTGAAAAGCCTCAAAATGTGTATTGCAATGAAAAAGGCTGAAGATATTCTAAGACACCATTTCTTGTTAATCAGCAAAGTAAAGTGCTGCAGATATTACCAAACAAAAAATTCTGGATCAGCCAGTGGGTATTCCAACTAAAGAACTCAAGATTTGACACAAAGACTCACAGAGATAAAAAATAGCAATCTGAGTAATCAACTGGGAAAAAAATTAAATAATTTCTAGACTGGAAAAAGGTAGTCAATTTTTAAATTTAATCAAACATTTAAAACTTCAGATGTACAAGCACATCTTTCAGTCTGCTAATTTGTAGAGGTATCATCTACAAGTCATACCCTGTTTTAAGAAAAACTGCAATAACCCTGCAGGTTAATCACTAAAGCACAGTTTTATTTACATCACACTTAGAGACTCTCTTTAAGCCAACCTAGAAAACATGCAATTGCTGAAAAATGCAGGTAATTATTCTTTAAACTGACAACTTATTTTTGTTACAGTTGTAGTTTTAGGGTGAGTGATGGTTATACCACTGGATAAAGCAATGGGGAGACAAGTATTATCACTTGCTGAACTCAGACATTTCTATAAAAATGTCTGTGCTGTGATTTTTCAAGATGACAACAAAATGTGTTGTACAAATGCATGTACTTCTATGAGGGACTGCAATCATAAATGCTTAAATAAACTCAAGTCATATTTTCTCGGAAAGTAAACCTGGTTTTCCATTTTCTTCCGTTTTCTCTTGTACTACTATATGATGAAGAAAACAGATATTTTAAATTGCCCTCTTTAGCAAGAGCAGGTTAAAAACCAGCATTAGGGCCACAATCTTGGCAAGAATTATCTCAAGTGCTCAGTTTAGTTCACACACAAGGCATTTGATGCACCTAGGGCCATCACAAGGGCACTACAAGAGACCATTATCCTGTGTTACTCTGTGGGAGCTGAAAGTACAATGTGGGCCAAATTTGTCTGAATCACATCAGCTGCTGCTATCGCTGTTGCCAGGGGAGAGTGAATGCCTGCAAAATTTCTTCCTGCACTTTCCAACTCTCTCTCTTCTCTGCCATGTTCAGCAGCCTCCAACACAACTGCACCCTCCCCTCCAGCAGCCTAACAGGGCCAGGAAACAGACTGCCTAGCCATCTGCTGCTACCACCTACTTTGCTGCTGGCAGGGATGCCAGGGACAGGTGGGCTCTCTTCTCCCCAGTTCTGTTAGGATGATAAAAAAGAGAACACAGCAGCAGTACCTAGCGCAAGCAAATGTCTCACTAGGGTGGCAGCTGGGCTACTTATTTTTCCATTACAGGTATTTGATATCTTCAGGGTTTTCAGCCAAAACGAAGAAGGATGAGAAGTGTCAGGGAGCCTTTTCTTCTTAAAAAACACCCCTTCTTTTTATGGAAGCGTTCTTTATTAAATTTCTGGGTTTTTTAAAACAGTGTTTGTCTCAGTGTCCTCCTATAACCTAAAAGCCAACTGGAGAAATAAAGACAGTAATGGACCAGCTCCCCAGCTCATAGAAACTGGCAGTAGTTCCTCTCAGAAGATAAACCCCAATTCTAATTTTCCCTAGCAAAAAAAAAAAAACCCTTTAGTGGTACAGATTTTAGCTTTACAGATTTCCTAGTTCATGGGGAAAAGAGATGGCCTGAGGACCTGATTTCCCATACAAGACACTATGCTCTTGCTCAGACCATTCACAAAGGATTATATCCTAACAGGCCTCATGAAGTATCTTTGCACTTACAGCCTTCTACATAGACATATTACCCATAGACACAGGGCCTCATCTGGCTTAGGGAAAAGTATTTTTCAGTCTTCAGGAGACTCAACTCGTGTGTCATGGCCAAAGAAAACCAGACATGTAGGCAGGAGCAATGCTATATTCCCTGAACTGGTAAGAGGGCTGACAGAGCAGAACATTTTCACCTAATCCTACCAAACAATGCCACAGCAACAGTGTCACAGTGTGATTAAGGGAAAACACTCCCAGTGTCTACATGTCAATTCAATCCAAAGTGGTATGAAATAAGAAAAGTAATGTTGTAGCCATTACTTGTGCCTTCAAAAAAAGAAAAAATGTGTCAGTGAGTGCCTTGTTATTCTCTCTCTGATGTGAACAGAAACACTCCAAAAATGGCCAAATATACTACACTATCAGAAAATTAACAAGTTTCTTCATTAACTTATATTTACAGTTTCATATTAACATAAATTTTAATTGACCTTTTCAAATTTTAAATTTTGCAATTTTTTTTCACTTTAAACAAGCATAGTTATTTATTTTTTTTTAAGAATAAAAAGCAAATATCCAGTATGTAACAGCACCATCAATTACTTTTTGCATAAGGCTTAGCTACATTGTGCTGTGATCAGTTTACCTCATCAGTTATCCCTAACACTGGAAAGGATATTTATTTGAAAGGAGGAAAGGGGAGGATATTCCCACAGTCACATCGGTCTCACCATGGCAAGACCACAGGACAGCTATGACACAGCCACAGGGCTATTTGCCCCTCTGTCTTGGGCTTGAGCAAGACCCTTTTGGTGCTGGACATGCGTTTGTCTCTCACGTTTCTCCCATCACAACGTCCAGCATCCTTTGTGCTTGCTGTTCCTAGCTAACAGGTTTGGCTGTGCTCAGCACTTACAGTTCTTCCCTCTGGCATCTTTTATCAGTGACAACCTTCTTCAAACCAAGAGGAAAAAAACTTAGAGAAGCGGGGTTTTACAACAGCGCTTTGACTATAACTCTTACCTAAACACTTACAAGTACCTGAGACTAATTCAGGCAGCACACATGAGCAGTACGTAACTCCCGACCTTGACAAACAACTCCTTGCAGAACTGGTGTGTGTCACTTGAACCTCTGTAGTTTGCCTTTTGCTCCTAATAATTTGGCTTTGATAGTTTTTTTTCTCACTGTTTGGTTTTCTCCACAAACTCCTATTAATTTCAGTCATTCTGTCAAAATGCTTAACATTGTTCTCAATCTGCTCAACCTGTATGAAGAATACTTCATTATAACAAAGTACCGGCTGTGCTACAGGATTTTCTGGCAGCCTTTGATCCTGACGACCACAAGATATACTCCTGGGATGTTTTTATGGATCAGGGAGCTCTTTGGTATCCTGTCTACATCCATTCTCTCTGGGATCTATGAGAATTCTATTCTGATATGTAAGATCTCCTTTGTCCTCTCTCTGCACAGAAAGTGTGGTTTAGGGAATGAGTTTCTTAGTTTTTAAAGGGTTTGGGATTTCAGAATCATTATCTTGTAATTGTAGCCAAACTAAGCATTTTCTATTCTTTGCCATTTCCAGGCTCAGGAGAAGGAAAAGCTTGATGAAGTCTACTTCACAGAAGACAGAAGCAATATAGCAGATTTACCACATGGAATTGAGACGTACTTTTTGACCAGGTGATATGATTGGGAGTAAGTTTAGCTATAAAGGTTGAAACACATTGAACTAGCTTGGAATTTTTGGTCACTTTAATTTTCAAGTACTAATCCTGGCTCAAGATATTTTTCAATTACAGTGAGTTGGAAAATATGGCTTCTTTTGCTGATGTGATTTCTTTAGACACCTGTGCTTTAGGAACCCAGCTGGGATGACAACCTGCAATAAAAAGCCTAACTTGAAAACCACTTACAGACTGTAGCTTTCTGCATTCTTAAGAGCAATATTTTATATCCATAATTTGTATAACCATATTAAACTTTCTGCCTCTATATACATTTATATAGTGTAAGCCTGTCACAGCCTAGAACCTACAAGTATTCTAAGGGAGTCCACATACTGTTGGAAAAACAACTGTTTGAGAAAAACTCATGATGGCCTCAGAGGATTAGTCTCTGAGAATTGCATAGAGGGCTTATGGATTTGGAACCTTTCCTTCCAGCAGTTCACAAAAGCTTGAACTTTCTGAAGTTCACAGTATTATCATTATCATCTTTGTCAAATATTAAGCATGACTATGGTATAAATACATAACTAAAACAAATACAAACAATACATCAACATAAAGCTCATGAAACAAATGGCTACATAAACACAGCTACAAAGGTAGCCTGGAGGACTAATACAGACCTAATGCAGGCCTTACAGTTCTGTATAACATGAACTGTGGTTAGGAAAATACAGTCTTGTTTGTCCCTAAGTCTTGCTCTAAAAATTATGCTAATGATAACTAATCCTTGACTCTAATGAGCAATCAAACAAACTAAAGCACAGAATCCTCAATGAAATATGGTATAAAGCCTTCAGTAAATAAACATTTCCAGGGACAAAATAATCTGTACCTTGGGGAAAAGGAGCAGTAAGTAATTTGGATAAATAGAAAGTTATTATCATGGCTTTTAAACATATATATAGCTGTTTCCTTGTTTCAGCTTGATAAATGAAGTGCAAAGCCTCTTCATATGCATTTGTCAACTGCAGGTTGTTATTGGGTCCCAATTCACTAAGTCACTTGAAACTTAACTAAAATTAATTAAAGTAATATTTTTACTCCTAAGGAACTTCTGCAAGTAATGTAAACTGTGCTGTAATTTCACACTTTTTCTGTAAAAGAAATGAGCAGTAAGAGAAGACTCTCCGCTAGTGCTTAATAAGAATTTTGACAGAATTCAAGCCAAACCCTCTCCTGACATTCAGCACTCAAAGAAGGCTATGTCAACAACTTGTATTATTGCTACAGTAATCTGACAATTAACAGCAAAAGAGGAAATAATTTTGTGTCTATTATTTCAATGACACTTTACAGTGTTGAATAACGATGTACCTGAACATCCTTTGATGAACTGAAAATCTCTTAATATGAGACAGCTAACATTTGTGAGACAAGCAGTCACACCTCTGATTTTTGGATGTCACATGAAAAATTCATCACTGTATTGTAATGTTAAATATCTAAGCTTTATTTCCTGTCACAGGCTCCCAAAGTAGAGAATGAACTTCCTTCAGGCAATATATCCTCTGTACATAAATGACAAAAATACAGGACAGTCCCTGGACAGTTCAAGACCCAGAATTACTTTAAAGCAAGATACAGTAAATTAAGGACTCTGAACTTGTTTTTGGCACAGAAAAATCCAGACAAAAGTTTGATAGCAAAGATCCCCGTAGACTTCCACGGGATTTAGCCTGCTAAACTGCGCCCTTTGCTGCCACCATGTGGCCTTGCCGCATGACACTTTTTGATTCAGAAAAATAAAAATTTCCTCCTTTCATTTAAGTTTCAAATACAGCCTTATATATATAAGCAAGCCATGTTGCTTACCTGTTTGGTGTTACACAGCTAAAAATAACTGCTTAAGTTCAAGAATCTCAATTACCTAAGGTAACAAAAACACAAGTCCCTCACTTTTTAAGTATTCCATGATACTCTGATAACAGACATAGTCACCAGATGTTAAACTCTGACTACAAGAGCAGTGACCTAATGTACAGTAGGTGGGTCAGTGTTATAAACTCTGAAGCACCTAAAAGGAAACATCACTAAAGAAGAATAGGACTTTAAATTTAAAAAGATACAGTCCAATCTGTCACAAAATTTTTACTTCAGTCACACATTCACTCAGCAAACAGCTGTATAATGTATATTCAAATACCAGCAACTTTTCATAGAATCATAGAATCATTAAAATTGGGAACGACCTCCGAGATCAAGTCCAGCTGCTAAGTTAGATCCAGTGTGTTCCCACTAAACCATATCCTGAAGAGCCACATGCCTTTTGAACACTTCCAGAGATGGTGGTTCCACCACTTTACTGGGCAGCCTGTTCCAATGCTCAACAACCCTTCCTGTGAAGAACTTATTCCTAATATCCAATATAAACCACCCCTGGTGCAATTTGAGGCCATTTCCTCTCATCCTGTCACTTGTTACCTTGGAGAAGAGACCAAACCCCATCTCTCAGGTAGTTATAGAGACTGGTAAGATGTCCCCAAGCCTCATTTTCTCTAGAGTAAATAACCTGGGCTCACTCAGCTGCACCTCCTATGACTTACTCTCTAGACACTTCCTCAGCTTTCACTGCCCTTCTCTGGACATGCTCCAGCACCTCAGTGTCTTTCTTGTAGCGAGGGGCCCAAAACTGAACACAATATTCAGCTTTTGCTCTTCCCTGCAAACTACTGCTACCCTATTCTAAGGGATATATTCACACTTTTTAGATTTACCACACCAAGCCACATGTGAAGTGTCTTTAAAAATACTTTAAAAAAACCCCCAAAACTTGGCAACTGTAAAATATACCTTTTTTAGATATCGTTGCATGACAGAGCTTTAAATCACAGGTTTCTCAGGCCTTCAAAAGGATATTGCTTCTGCTGTGATCATCCATGCTGGCATGATGCAAGCTGTATGACTTTCCTACTTGTATGCCAGAAAGGGTTTTTCATTGATGAGACCCAACATCTGACATAAAGAAACTTGCCAGAATCCTCCTCCTGCCAGCACCCAGGGAAAGGTGAATCAGAGATGGGGCAAGGACCAAATACATGTGGAAAAAAATATTTTTTTTTTTCACTTAGTCTGGTGGATAGTAAGGCTTTCATAGTCCTTATATTGGAAAGATGTGTAATCTGGATGCGTGTGTTTCATAGGAGTCTACAGGCATAAAGGTCAGTTTCTCTCTACAAAGGCTGCAACCTTCATGCAGGCAGACTGATCTTCATCCAGGAAACCAGTCTCTCTGGTATCAGTCATTTCAGTAAGGCACTGTGGCAAAAGGTGTAGACACAGGTGTTCTTTTGTACACAAGTACAAACCATGAAGCAAGTATGTTTCATAAGGATTAAATTTACTCAGAAAAAGATAACCTACTCCTTGAAACACTTTATTATGGCAACATGAAGTAGTTGCCTTTGATGACATTTATGTTGTAGAAACCCTCTTTTCAAAAGCGCTACGCATTGTTCTACCCCAACTTTGAGAGGACTGATGCAGGGGCTCTGTTTGACTGATGATTTAAGTCCTGCTGTTTGAGACTGAATCTGTTTTCTGTATCTTTTTTTTTGCTGGAATGGACAGCCAACGTATCTGTCACAAGCCATCAGCCCACTTTGAAAGAAACCATGCAATTCCGTAAACACAGTATGGTCAGCTTCCCAAAACAATCACAACACATCTAGAACTGGGGCATAAGCTCCAGGAGAGGAGAGGCTTCACACCACAGAAAGCAAGAAGACACACTGACTGACACCAGATATTTTAGTACTAGATTGTGCCTATTTCCACAGATGTGAATGCTGCTGGCCATGCCATCTCTTCAGTGCAGCTAATGGAAACTTCTAACAGACACAGGGAGCAGGAATGTTGACAAGAACAAATGAAATGTGATTTGCAGACATGAGTCAAGCTTTCAAAATCGTTAATGCTTTGTCTAACAGCTGGTTATAGTTTATGGAGCATTAGAAATACCAAATATAAATCTTAACATAATACCAATTATAGTATGACTGTGTAAATAGGGAAGCCAGAAACCTGCAATGCTCCCACCATCCTCATCTCAGGGATAATTATCCCACCTGTTACTGGGTACCTATTCATATTTACCACGTCATTACTGTGATCGTTTCATGAAACGGTTGATGAGTCTGCTGCTTTACCTGACTTGCTCTAATCAATACATTCAGTCTCCATGTCACAGTCTCATAGTTATCCCAGCTGGTGTGTGCTTATGTTCATTCAGTGACACTCAGTCTGCCTCCTGTTGCTGTATGTCACATTGGTTTATGGGCCTTTTTACACTGCACATTTTTGTTGACATGCTTAAGATCTGTAACATAACACACCAGGGCCCATTAAATAACTCATTATCAGACTTGGTATGGCTCCAATACTCTGCTAAGAATGCGTAATTTAATTATTTTCACTGTTCTTCAGATCATACATACTTTGAGTTTCTTACTCCTCAATAGAAAGTCTTCAGATGCTAGCTTGCCTTTCATAAACAACATTACTGTGTATTTTTGCCCAATGAAATCACTTTGTATATATTAGATGACTAATAATGCAGCTTTTCTCAGGAAAATCAACACATGAAAATGGTGTTAGTTTTGAGGTAACAGGAGAAAGCAAGTCTTAAGACAGAAAACTAAAATAGAAAGCGCAGCATATAGCTTGTTTATCCCTCAGCCATCCACAATTTTGTCTGTCAGAGCACCTTATGGGAAAAAATTAAAGAATATTCTAGACAAACTGGATCAGCAAATATTATTGTGCATAACCAAAATAGCACCACACTACCGATTCAGTGTCTGTGAACTTCCTCAATTTTAGATGTTTCAATTTCTTTTAACTCTGAACTTCCTGCTCAAGCAGAATAGTAATGCTTATACTTGTAAACCACTCAGCCCTAACTTCAAATCAAATTTCTTTAGCTATAAGTTTAAATTAAAAACAGAAGAAGATATAATAGTTGCTATCATTAGTCTAGGACCCCATTTTTTATAACTGATACTTTCATATTCTTGGCTAATGAACCAATTAAATTACTATTCTACCTAAATTCAGAAAGCAGAGGAACAAAAAAGCTTCCACTAGAATATATTCTAGAGCAAAAGAGACAAAAATAAACTCTGGAACCTACCTCATATTCCCTGCCATAATGAGGAACAGATTATAAATGTGAGAAAAAATGAAGAGGAAGAGGATGGTACTGAAGAACATCGTCATCCAAGACCCATGGTCCTCTCGAAACATTTTCAGACGGAGCAGCTGACCTGTGTTACAAAAATTATGAGAAAGCGTATTTTAGTCAGTCAGTAAATACATGTTTACATGATAAAGAAGCCAAAATAAAGTACTAAACTGTATTTCTTTCCATATGCAATCATTTCACTGTGTGTGGGAAGGGCAGATTTAGCACCATGCAGCCAAACCACTCTTCTGTAGTTCAGCATGAACAGATATTATTCCTGTCCACTGACATACATTATTTGCTTCCCTAATTTCATTTGGATATCAAATTACGAGTCTATGCAGAATCTTGTGTATTTTTCTTAGACCTGATCACTTTAATCATATGGTGTGTTATACTCTATTCTTCAGAGAATATCTTATTCAAAGAATAATGGCATGTCTTGTCACTTGAAAAGAAGCTCTGATTATTGTCACCCTTGGTGATAGCTGAAACTTCTATGATGTTTTTGCCAGGAACATATTTTTCTGGGCTAGCTTTCCTTCTCTGTATTCCACTTTTTCCTTTTTGTCCTTCTCCATTATCATAAACTGAGGAGTTTCACATCCCTGATTCCTGTAGCCCTTTACCCTTTCCACCACCTGCCCATACAATTCCATTCTATCCAATTTTCAGATCTTCTTTATGTCTTTTTCTCTTCTGAATCTCTCCATCTTTCCCAGACCTCTTCTTTCCTAAAACAAACTTATCTACTGGGTTTTAGCATTGTAATAGCCTCTCTACTTGCTTCTGCAAGAATACCCTATCACCCTTTTGTCTTTCTTCTCTGAACTCTTTAGGTACACAGTTAATTCAGTGTCTGGAGTTTTTCACTCCTGGACCTCTACAAATCTGGTACAGC
Organism: Acropternis orthonyx; assembly: GCA_035583155.1. Lineage (NCBI taxonomy): Eukaryota > Metazoa > Chordata > Aves > Passeriformes > Rhinocryptidae > Acropternis > Acropternis orthonyx. The sequence continues at coordinate 29,169,852 of JAWWEU010000040.1, read as the reverse complement.
TCCTTGAGCTGCTCTAACCAGATTTTCTAATGACCACTTTCTTAAAGCCCACCCATAGTAATTCTTCCTCATCTGGGTGAGTGTCACACATGTCAATCCTGTTGCTCATACTCTTCCTGACACCTTGACCTCCTTTTGTTTGTTCACAACTCTGTCCTCTAACAGTTCTCCTTTTGCCTGTACTGCTTTTAGGACATAGTTTGTATAGTTCACTACCTCTCATACTTCCATGCTCCTACAACTGACAGAGTATCATTGTTTTACTATGAATTACCACAGATGGTCTACCCTTTTTCCAGGTGGAATTTTGCTTTTCTAAAACCAGGTAACATGTTCTTCAGTTGTTTAAAGTATTGAAAAGCTCACCAGCACAAGAGATGGGAACTTGCTCTTGCAGGGCTGAGAGTGCCAACAGGGGGTAAGGAAGACAACTTATAATTCAGGCAGTAAGGTGAAGGACAGCATCTGTTGAGGAGATGGTGCAGTCAGGTGCTAGAAGATGTCGAAATAGGGAGAACAGAAGGAAGATGAGGAGCTGGACATGAAGTATCACGAGAAGTGATATAGCAGACTGACATGTGGAACGGTCTGGTATGGAGCCAATTTCTGTGAGCTGCTTGATGAACTGCCAACTCCAGTTTCAGCTTTGATTAGGGGTAGATACATGGGGAAGTCATAAAGTGTCAGAAGTTAGTAAAAAACCATGAAGTGTTTGTTCAGGCAATCAGACAGGAAAACCCCAGGACGGTATACGCTGCTGAAGAATGGAGATGCAGGTCTGGGGGAGGAACACTGGAGGACCTGGAGCAGATGTGGGCTATGGGCTGAAGTGGTAGGTAGGATTTGAGCTCTGGAGTAAGCAAAATTGAAGGACGGGAGCTCTCTGACAAGGCTGAGATTCAGAATGATATGGGAACTGTGAGGCAGGAGAAGTGATAGATAAGTAGAAGGGGGTGAATCAAGCTCTGTGGTGGAGCAAGAGCAATACAGATCCACAGACCAGTCCAGTAGTAGGGCTGCAGTAACAAGGAATCTGGCAATGAAGAAAGGGGAAGTGCAAACACACATATACATGCCCTAAGCCTCTGTACTCTTCTTCTTGTCCACTGATGGAAACAATGACAGCTTCAGGCCTAACTGGACTGAGGATGTGTACAAAGTCTGTCCTTTCCTAAAAATCAAGCAGAAGCTGCTGTGGCAATAGCATATTATCCTGACTTACTGAGAGGAGGGGCTTAATGATAAAAGACATTTCCCTTGCAGTTTGATACCTGCTCTCTGAACAGCTGTCATTGCATATGGACTATTACTGACACCCTGGGTTATAAACAGGACTCATAAAATACAACTGTGATTTCAAGAGGTCCAGATTAATGGAGAGAAAAACCACAGCCTGGAATCTAGACTTCTGTAAAACAAGTAATTCCAACCTTTCTAAAACAGGTAAGAGAAAAATTTAATCAATATTCGTTGAACCTGTACTCTCCAAAGCAATCATTTGTTCCCCATTTAGTTATTACACACTGATTAATACATAAACATATGTATAAATTTAATGTTTTTAGAAGAACTATTTCATAAATACTGTCTTTAGTAGGCAAATTCTTACACCTTAACTTTCCTTCTATTGTAGCTTATGTTTGCCATATAGGACTTCACTAACTTTCAAGTAAGCTGAACGTGACTTTTTAATGAAAGAAATAGTACCTTAATCACAATACCGATCAACTCATTAAGAAGAAAGCAACTGGATATTAGCACAAGTTTTTTACCTAACTGCAAACAAATACTAATTATATGACTTACTGTTCTCACCATACTGGGATGTATAATGTGCTAAATGCAGCTGAACTAAAATACGTTAAATGCTCCACTTAAAACTCTCATTGCATTATATAACCTTTCAGATCAATTCAGTTGCAATTAAAATGGAATGCATTAGATGATTACATAACAAGTAAATTGTTAAAAGTAATAATTGCACATAATGCTTCTTTTATAACAAAACATAGGACTCTCTCATTTGAGAAAATGAGCTAAAAGGTTGTGCTTTGAAAGCACACATGACAGAAGTATTTTGGTGTATGAATGGCCAAAATCTGGAAAACCTATCTAGTAACTAGAATAGATTTGTACTAAATTAAAATACAGCTACAAACAGCCAAACAAAATTCTCAGAGTAATTCCAACAAATAAAACAGTTCATGCAAAACTAGGGCTTTTACTATACAGAATAGCAAGTAAAGAGCAGCAAGGAAGAAAAAGAGTAGATAAGGAATAATAATACACAAAATAAGCTGTTAACTCAATCTTTTTGGGTTTTGTTACTTGAGGACAAATTAATTGCTTATTACGGCCTTGTTAAAAATACCCCAACAGGTACGACAGGGAAGAACATGGTTCCTAGGTTATATTTACACATACAAAACTATATACTTAAAAATAACCAAATAATTTTGCTAAGCCTAATGGAGCTTCACAAATAAAAGTTAAATGCCATATGAATGATCACCAGTGATAAACTGTGAACTACAATTAATTCTATATAAAAATCAAGATTCTTTGCAGTGACAAAATGTTTCTTAGCTCCACAAGAAGTTTCCTCAAAATGCAACTTTTTACTGAAAACAGATTTTCCATCTGTTCCAAGGCTTTGGAGACCACATCACAGGTACAAGGGGAACACAGTGTAGTAGAGACTTCAGATTTAGGATCCTGTGACAAACCAGGCAGCAAACCAGCTCATCGGCTGTAACCTGCTTGACTTTCTCTAACAGCATGAAGATGCAGCCAGGGACAATGAGAAAGCACTTGTAGATATTGTCAGAGAGTCAACAGATCTAAGCCTGTTTCTTTCCGGTCCAAGAGAAGAGACAGCTCAATAGGCAGATACAAAACACTGAGTCAAACAGGTCACTTTTTTAAAAATCAAAGCTTTTCTAGCATCTTTAGATCTACAGCACATAGGATGGTTGGATTCTGCAGAAGCAGAAACAAAAGAAACACTAAATTCTTACCCATGAATTTAGCATGCTTTCTTGTCTTAATTATGAGTGATGGAAAGCATAACCTTCAACCCTTTCCTGGGCATATGTGTAATATTCTAATACAAAGCTCTTCACCGAATCAGATGTATTTCTTTAATTTTGGATGCCCCATCATGTGATTGCTCTCTCTGTCCATTTCATGTTCATGCTCATCTCCATCAATGGTTGAAACTATTCAGTTGAAAAATTAATCTCAGTAAATGGGAAGTACTTCTAACCTTGAAAACCAATTCCTACTTTCATCAAAGCTTGTGAAGTCTGTTCTTAGTCAGCACTAACAACATGCACAATATAATGTCATTGCACTCTTGCTCATTCTGTCACTCTACAACGCGTATGTGTGTGGTTGGTTTTGTTTAAGAATATACAGACTTAGCAGTGAACACTGTAATGTTCAGAAAAAGAAGGCTTTCTTAAACTACATAAGCAAACTTTTGGATTTGAACTATGAAGATTATCTAGTCACATCCTGTAGTTTGAGTTACTCTGTTGGTGCTAAGACGGTAGACAAAAAATTTGCTATTGTCTGATACAAAAAAAAGTCACTTCTGAAAATTATTACAGCACATATGCAGATCTACTGGATATCAGGGTAGCTCCAATGGCCTCAGGATAGAGCAGGGCATGCTGACTGTCTTCCCACATGCAGTAAAACTGTGTCCTTGATCGGGTAAGACTTTAAAAAATTTTCTGATAGAAAACCAGCTCTTGTTATAGCACCAAGCTGGGAATCAAATCCCTTGTGTTCTTCCCTTGGTTCTTAAGTTACCTCATGAAAGGTTCTTTTTATCTCTGCACCTGTTCCCGTGTCCACCCTGTAAGTCACATCAATTGCCAAGCACACTGTTTCAAGTCCTGTTTGTGGTCTCTAAGCTTTACTAAAATATAAAGATTTACTAGGACACAGTAAAAGTACTTTAGAAAATTTAGAATCCCAAGGTATATGCCTGGGAACACCTACACAAACATGGACATCCTTTCTAATGACTCTCTGAGCTCTACATGCACCTTACATAGCTCCACCCCCTCCAGCTACATAATTAACTTCATACAGCTCAACACTGAGTGCAGTCCAGTAAACTGAAGGCTATGAAGGGGATAGGCGATTTATTAGTTCTGGTCTGTGACTGCTCTAATGCAGTTATAAGGCTACACATCCAGACTCTATCCAGCCAAGTCACAGCAAAGCAGACCAGGTGGAACAGCTGTTTGACTCCCTCCATTTAGATCTACCTATAGTCTTTGTCCAGGAATGTGGTAAGATCAGGAAACTGGCATTACAATTCCATCGGGCAGCTATGACCATGCTGTTTGCAGCCAGTTTAGGACTTACTTATACTGCCAACATAACTTGGAATCAAGTGTTCAGTGCCTTCATTCTTAAGCACTGAAAAGGAAGGCAGACACATAGGAAATACCACTTAACTCAAACAACACATGACCTCTACCACGGGGATTTTAGGAAAATAAAACTTTCCTATACATGCTCAAATCCCTTTTAATTGAACACATCATAAGAAAATATTACTTAATCGTGTTTCACCTCTTAGGATGACTATCTGAAAGAATTTACAGGGATATCTCACCAAAAAAGTTACACAGTTCATGTAATTTTTTATATTCACAAAGGCTATGCAGAAGGGAAAGTATAGCTACACTAGGCTAAAGTCCAGTGCTTCAATACTTGACAAAATACATTTATAGAGCAAACAGTCCCCCCGCCTTGTGAAATACACTGTGAGTAGAACAGATGGCTTTCTCTCCATAATTTTTTCCTGGAAAGTCATTTGACTACCTTTGTTGCTGAGCTTCTAGAGAAACAACTTTACTTCCTAATTTCATCGAGTAGTGTCTGAACCAGCTTTTTGTCAGGTCACTGAGTTGACTATAAACTCCTAAAGCACAGTAACACTGTCTTTATGTGGGAGGTCTTCACTGCAGCTCATGTTTGTTACACTTTGACCCATGTCTGTGAACATACCTTTGGAAAAGTCTTACCATATAAAGGTTTGTATGATAGCAAAAGGTTACAGTAAGAAAAAACACTATGACCAACCTAAATGTTAAAGATATTTTTAATTTTTCAAGGAATCATTAACATTCTGAAAAAGCCCTTTCTCCCCTTCAGAGTGTGGTCTGTATTGAGGAAAATTTTATCCTGTCATTCTATCAAGCACTGTAGTGGACTCTGATCTATAAATAGCTATTTGGATGACCCTCATACAAAGCTTCTTCTTGGACAGATGTTAGACTTTGGCACCTGCTGCATCGTTTGGAAAGTTTCTAGAAACATAACAAACTGCAACTGATGACAGCTCATTCTGACAGAATATTCCAGCCTTTATTTTGTTTTTATTAGGAGTAAAGAAGTCACTGAAATTAACCATAAGAAACAAGCATTAAAAAACCACTGCAGATCTATATTCCACATACTCCACAACATGAATTGATACAAAGTGGGCCATAAAGAGTTACACAAAACTAATTCTCTCTAACCCTACCATAAGCACAATGTTCTCAGCCTGAGAAAATTATTTACAGAAGAAAATCAAGGAAAGGGGATTGGGGGGAGGGGGGGGGGGGGGGGGTGCGGGTGGAGGGGGAGAGGCACTTTGCCTAGTGCTTTAGATGGAAAGGTTGCTGTTGCCTTCACCATGAGCAGAATTTCCACCTGATTTGTTTTGATGTTGTTTTCTTAATCTCAGTCACAGCCCACTGCACAGCTGCCCACATTAAACATGCCTCTAGGCCCAGTATGGATACTCAAGGCAATCAAAGCAATGATGGAACAAGCATGGGCAATTACTGTCCTTCTGTCATGTCCTCTTTTTCCAAAGATAGATAAAATAGATTAGAGGTCAGCTTAATGGTTGGCCTTACTTGAGAGTAAGGCTGCTCTTAGTTGAGAGTGTATGCTTTTTTCCCCTCACCCGTTGTACACTACAGTAAATAGCAAAGAGGAAAGTATACAAAGCTCTGCATATTAGTTTATGAAAACCTGCTTATGTGGATGTTGTAGGTTAAGCTTTAAGTGTTATCTACTTGGAATTCATATTTTTTCAGATAGAGGAGAGGTTGTACATCACAATATGTCCTGAATTCTTTTGCCAGTTCAAAGATACCAAATTTAACTTAAAACCTTTGAATTTTAAATTCAGTACATCCAACTCAATTTTTATTTTAAAGGCTGTTGGTCTTTCTTTTCCCTTCAGGCATACTCCATGGACAGATGATGAATGGTACATGCACTATTTTCATTTGCAACAGAAACCCTAAGCTGGAGTGGTACTGTTATTTGCTGGTTCTGGTTTGCCTTTTCACTTTATTAACAGGATTTCTAGGCAATATACTTGCACTACGACATTATGTTTACTGCATGAAGACATGGACTACCAATACCATATTTCTCTTTAATTTGGCACTGTGTGACTTTATGTGGACTCTCATGGCACCTTTTTCAGTATATTATAATATTCAGAAGTTAGCTGCCTATTTCAGTCAAGCATTTTATCAGATCATAAGAGTATTTTTTAGTATTAATGTCTATGGAAGTGTCTATTTCCTGACACTCATCAGTTTTGACAGATACATAGGTGCTGTCCATCCTATCACTTCATTAACATGGTGGGACAAAGGAAAGGCTATGTTTTGTACCATTGGGGTATGGATCTTCATAGTAATTGCATCGATGCCTGACATCTACTACGTAATTGCAGCTAGAAGACAGCCCGACATTGTAAATTACCTGGATGGCACTGAAGGATCTTTACAATTTGCAGTGCCATCCACACTCTCCAAGATTGTATTGAGATTACTAATTCCAGCCACAGTCATCTTTACGTGCTATATGTTGACTCTCAAAGCATTACTACAACTCAGTAAACGTCAGCAGAGAAGGAACAGACTTGTAAGACCTCTGTTGCTGATTTCAGCCGCTATGATGGTATTTGCTGTTTCTTTCATACCCTACCATGTTATGATGCTGGTGATATTAATTTACAGGATTAATTGTCAACCACCCTGTGGGAACATAAGCACATTAAGTGCCATTTACAAAGTCACAGAGATCATATGCAGCATCAACAGCTGTCTTGATCCAATCATTTTTACGGTAGCAAATAAGACTTTCTTTCAAAGAATTAAAAGCATAAAATGTCATCTCAAATGCCAGTGCTGCTGTTGTCTGACAGGAAGGGTGAGGGACATCGCTCTGTCCCCAAAAACAATGAGGTAAACACCAGTCTACAAAGACTTGCATCTCCAACAGCCCATTTGGCTTTGTGTCATCAGACCTGTTTAAAATTTGGTCCTCTGTATTGTACAGCTATTTCTTGAATAAGCAATAATACACAGAAATGCAGAGTAAAACCTAATGTGAAAAGAAACACTAGCAACTCCTAGATTTACAGAATTGGCATTTTAAATATTCTTATTATAAGTATACCCTGATTTATTGTGAAATAGCACTTCTACTGGTATATACATGTAACAGCGAATGAAAAATTAGTTCCAAGTAGCTAGTTCAATTCTTGGACAGAAAAATACAGTAAGATTAAGAGCAGACAGTGTTGAGTAGCCTCCTGAAAGTTTCTGTTAATTATTTTTTTATGTTTGTAAGGACGGCTGTGATTGAATTGTGCAATTAATAACTATCATGATGCTTACAGCTGGACTCCTCAAACATTTGCAGAGAGGCTTTCTACGAGTATTTCATTTTAATGCTGCTTCACTGGAGTTCCACTGCCAGGGGAACCTCATTAACCCAGTAAAGTGCCACACATTTCCAAAAGCAAAGAAAGAAAAAAAGAAATGTAAAATAAAGCCCCTGCAGTAGTCAGAGCCACAGTGATTCTGCTCGTGAAGTAAACAGGCACGGATTAGAGAGCTGTGCTGTCTTTCCCCAAGCAGCAGGGGTTCCCAGCTGATAGGGGTGTCCTCCAGTCCTATGCAACTACAGCTGTTTGTAGCACCAGTTCTGGCACGAACTCTGAACTCCTCAACAGGGAGAAGTGTGCACTGGAAAAGTGTTCTGAAATACAAAGGTGGCTGAGCTGCAAGAAGGGTAAGAGATGCTGCTACACAGGAGCACTTCTCCTCCTGTTCCTTTGGGGTCTCAGCATCACAGCTTCAGGACAGTCCAAGGTAATTAGACTACAATGCATCTTCATCATTAAAATAGCACAAAAGATAGTCATCAGAACACCCACTTTCAAGAGTCGTGTGTTCTTTCATCACCATCATTGCTAGGCTTCGCAAACGAAGATTTGGGTCTTTCATCATATCGTATGGGCAAAATAATCATGTTCCAATAATCAGCTACCTGCTGACTTGTTTCCTTGCCAAGTTCCGTACATTACCTTGGTAATTATAAAAGCCCATGTATCAATGAGCACATTAACTTTACTTTCAGAAGGTACAGGTGACCAAGTACACTTTAATATACTTCATACAGTGTCTTAATTCTTTAATTTCCAGTTTTAACATAATTTTGTCCTCACATGTCTCTATTTGAAAATAATTCTATTCTACATAGGTACTGAATCTCTCTTGTTCTATGTTTCAACTGTATTGACTAAATACATATATGTATAAAATCCAGAAAAACTTTTTCTTTCAATTGTATGTAACTGTGACATGAAAGGAAGAATCTAGTCCTGATAAACTGAAACACTTCACAAGCATTTGGATGTACTAGCACACTCACAAAATCCCACAGAAAAATTGCATGCCTACATTCTAAGTGCTGGATTTTTTCTTTTATAATTTCTTAATCTTTCAATTTCTCTTATTTTAAAATACAAATATTCACTTTTTTTTTAACACATGAATTGTTTGTTGGAAGCATGATAAGGTTATTAACGTTGCACTGGCTTCCATAAGAAACAGAGTTTTTAACTCATTAATGGGCACCCACGGGCAATTACCTGCTATAATACACACATCTCAGACTGACACAAAACAAGGGCAGTGCCATTTAGTGACAAAGGCGTTCTCAGCATGAAAAGGATAGAACAGGATAGATGAGTGAGAAGCTCTGGGCTAAATGAGTTTATTGCTCCCACCAGATTGCACCCAAGCTTGTAAACCGCAAGCTATTTCCAAAATCAAACACTTGCCACTTCTGTCTTTCAATCTATCTTTAAAGGCACAGATCCATTGTTTCATTCTCCTTTCTCCACCTCAGCACTGCTTTCCAGTAATTTAATGTCTGTGTTTCTGCTGGGTAAAGTTCAATATGGAATCAAAATACGCTCTTCTAGACACAAAATTAAATGCAAAAACTCAGTGCAATCTTGGGCTGCAAAAGGTAACTTCTTATCTCTGGGACTCAGGGATTCTCATCTTTTACCCACCAGCACTTCCAATATGTGAGCTGTTTCAGAAGAGACAACACTGGTCTATACTAAAAGCTTCTCTTAATTTTCTTGAGATTTTTTAAGAGAAAAACAGTTGTTTTTCTGTTCAGACAGATAATTTTATTCTCACTGGGAAATATCTGCTATATAGAAGTTACTGTTACTATTACATATTAAGCAAGTGTCAGTAGAAAGATTTTTTTGTTAAAGAGGAAAGAAACATTCAACTCAGAAGAAATTGTGAAAAACATTATCAAATTCACTTTCTGATTTTGGAAAAAATTTTGATTTGTTTCCTCTTGAAGTGGTGCATTTACAACACATATTAAAGCAGACTGTGCTCAGAACTACACCAAGCTTGAAAGAATAAAATTAAAAATTTTAATTAAATATTGGATTGAAAGCCTCCAGTGAGCTCAAGACATATACAATAATTAAAGAGCTTCACAAAAAACTCTTCCACAACTCATATGCAGTATCTTTTGCAAGCAGCATAAATGCAGATTGCAGAGATTGTCAAGAAAAGTCTAGTGGTGTAAAAAGAAAAATTAAGGTTAACAGTAAGGAAATGTTTTAAAGTCAATGTGAATCTGACTTAAAAGAAAAACAAAACCAGGGAGAAATTTCAATCTGGTCAGATAATCAGAATAGAAAATGCATTTAACTAAACAAGGATGACCTTTACATTTTCAGCGTGACTGAACTATGCAGTATACTCACACAGAAATATGCAAAACGAGATGCTTTTCACTCTTCTGTTGGGCTCACCCCACCAAAGAGCTCTGTGGTCCAGGGCACACATGATGGAGCTATGCCAGTGACTGTCATCACGGACCTGGGCTGTGCCAGTGACCAGGGAAGGACCGGGGAAGCAAACAGACATGGATATGTTATTGCAGGGGTGACTCCAGACCCCAGCCAACTCAGAAGATAAAGCTTACCATGAAATAGTATGCATCTAACCTGGTCTCCTTCTATGACAGGGTCACCTGTTTGGTGGATGAGGGAAATGCTGTGGATGTTGCATATTCAGACTTCTGTAAAGCCTTTGACATCATTCTCCTGAAGAAACTGGCTGCTTATGGCTTGGACTGGTGGGTGAAACACTGGGTGACATCCAGTTCACACCCAGTAACAAGTGGTGTTCCTCAGGGCTCAGTACAGGGGCCAGTCCTGTTTAATATCTTTCCCAATTATGTGATTGCGGGGATCGAGGGCACCCTCAGTCAGTTCACAGACAACACCAAGCTGGGTGGGAGTGTTCATCTGCTGGAGGGTAGGAAGGCTTTGCAGAGGGATCTGGACAGGCTGGATTGATAGGCCAACTGTAAGATGTTCAACAAAGCCAAATGTCAAGTACTGCACTTGGCACACAACAATCCCTACAGACTGGGGGCGGAATGACCAGCAAAGAGGATCTGGGGCTTTTGGCTGGCAGTCTGAACATGAGCCAGCAGTGTGCTCAGATGGTCAAGAAGGCCAATGGCATCTTGGCTTTTACCAAAATAGTGTGTCTAGCAGGACTAAGGAAGTGACTGTTCAGCTGCACCTTAAATCCTGTCTTTAGTTTTGGACTACTCACTTCAAGAAAGACACTGAGATGCTGGAGCGTGTCCAGAGAAGGGTAACAAAGCTGGTGAAGGGTCTGGAAAAAAAGTCTTATGAGGAGCAGCTGAGAGAGCTGTGGCTGTTCAGACTGGAGAAAAGAAGGTTCACGGAGAACCTACTGCTCTCTACAACTACCTGACAGAAGGTCGTAGTGAGGTAAGGGTCAGCATCTTCTCCCAGGTAACAAGTGACAGGACAAGTGGAAATGGCCCCAAGTTGCACCAGGGGAGGTTTAGATTGAGTATGAGGGGAAATTTCTTCATCAAAAGGTTATCAAGCATTGGAACAGACTGCAAAGAACAGTGGTTGAGTAACCACCCCCAGATGTATTTAAAAGACATGTAGATGGGACTCAGGGACATGGTTTTATGGTGGACCTGGCAGTGCTGGGTTAATGGTTGAACTTGATAATCTTGAAAGTCTTTTCCAAACTAAATAGTTCTATAATTTTATCAAGACAATACTGATTTCTTTTTAATATCCTTTGATCCTCCCTGCCCCTCCACCCCACCCCCCCTCCCCCACAAAGAATATGTGCAAGAGGTACAACCAGCAAACAGGACCAACCTGGAGAATCCTCCCATTCACTTATGTAGGACTGAGTAAGGCGGGCAACCTAGCTCCTCAATTCACAATCAATTTTTCTGCATTGCTCCTTCTTGAGCCCCACTGAAATAAAAATATGGACTAAACTGTGCTACATAGGTAAATCCTTGCCTCTATGTTTGTTTCCTACAAAGTCCACACAATCCTATAAAGCTCATTAATTATCCATTAATAAAGCCGTCTATAACAGAGGTCCCAAGGTACTCACACACATATAAGAAAAAGGGGAAGGAAAAGTGAACGAATCACCTTATGCTTCTGAAAAGATCAGTCCCAACCAACCCTGAATAATGAAGAACAGATGGGAAAAAAGCAGATGGGGGCATTGCTACAAAACACATCTGGGTCACAGTGCCTCTGTCATTTGTTCTGCCAGCCTGGACTTCTCTCACAACATGCCTTGTCCTGGGCTGAGTCTGAAGGCACCATGTAATCTTCAAAAACACATCTTCAGGACACAAAACTCTTGAAAAAGCCTTCCCTCTCTTCCCCTCAGCAAGTCTTGTTTCCCATGATACACAGCTGTGAATATACCCTAGTGGCTGACGAGAGTTCTAGACATTTGTTTTCCTGTTTCTAAATGATGATCTAATCAATTAAACACACTTTTTTAAAGCATTTTTGTTCAACTAGGCTGAACTAATGCTAATGTTCAAAGAAAATCAAAGCTTTTCAACCAAATAAGAGTTAAAGGGCACAAGACATCTGTTCATATTTACTTGGTCATATTTTTACTTTGAAATACATGCCCCTAAAATATTTTATTATAATATTATCCAGATAGAATGACATGAACAAATAAAATTAAATATGTTTATTCCATTTTGCTACAATAAGCAAGCAATAAACTAAACAGCTAAGAGTCAAAGTCTATAGGCCATCTACTATGACAAGTATGTTGCAATACTGGTTTTGTACAGATCTTTGTCTAGATTAAATCTAAAAACATGGTATCCAGTTAAATGCCTAACTATTGTGAGTTTGAACACAGTATTGAATGTTGTAATAATATATTAGTCTACAAAACTAGTTGCAAGGTCTAGGTATCTTTCATGTACTACCTAATCCAGATATTCTAACATCTTCATAATATACTGAAGGAACACAAGATAGACTATGGCCTGAAAGATCTGACTTTTTATGTACATGCTCAGCTGTTGTCAGAGCAACAACTTTCCCATGTACTACTGTAAATTCAGCATTGTTTTGTAAGCAAAAATTGTTGAAACAAAAATCTCTAAGTTGAAGAGATATGTCCCAGAGTTGCTAAGGAAAGCAATCTTTATGTTCTCGATTTGTCTGTGTAATACTTTCATCTCACAAAGAAATTACCTGAAATGTTCACTTATTAAGACAGAAGTGTATCTTTTTTAAATAAAAATGTTCAAATGTTCCTGAAAGTTTGGTTTTCTCTTCAGTATGCATTGTGAATGTATTCTGATATGAAAGCTGTTCTTTTCCATGCCTCAGAAATATCTCTGTTGGCAAAAAGCTGTAACAAACAGTACAACACTATTAAAATAGTTCACCTTTGTACATGGCTTTCCTCTGTGGAAACCAAACCTCTTTAGGCAGAAATAAAAATATGCCTAGACTGATTCTACAGCTGGAAGGACCTCAGCAGAAGCAGGTAATATGGCTAAGTCCACCATCTGCCTTGTAAAGAAGTGTATCTTCTCTCCTCCTGCCTTAGAGAAAGATCTAAGACTCTGAGTGGCCAAGTCTCCTGCACTCTGTCTGGAGCCCACAGTGCGAGATGATGGGATGTGCTGTTCTCATGCAGGGATCTACCAAATCCACAGCCCTCCCAAGCTCTTTTCAGGACTTCTCCCAGCTTAGCATTTAACAGGTCAGCCCCTTGCTCTTCACATGACTCATCATGGATGGGACTTCCTCCAGCTGGGAAAGGTGAATCTTAATCAGGGAGCACTGCAGTTCTCAGCTTTTGCAGTCTAAGGTAAAATGCAGCCTAATGGCACAAAACTTAATAGTCAAGGTCTCAGCTACAGACCCAGCTAGCAAACCGATGTCCTCACACAGTACATCGTGCGCCAGGATAATGGGAACTCAGGATCTCGAGTTTCCCACCAGTTAAGCCAACACCACTCAGCACACTGACATCAGTAGCCAGATGTCTTTCCATTGGGCTTCTTGTGCAGTCTCTCTTACCCGATTTTGGTGGTCTTAAGGGCCTGATCTGAACTAGAGACTGCAGGTGAGGGCATGCAAGTGAAATGTACAGCACTCTGCCTTCCTTAGAGGAAGAAATGCCATTTTAGAAATGCCACATAGCCTTTAAAGATTGCTTGCCATTTCTCAAAGAAAAAGCAAATAGGAAAGTTCAAAAGAAGGCACATTCATCTTTTAATACCAAAACAACAACAGGAGGATGGATTTTTCCTGCTGCAAGGAAAGGGCTGACATTTTCTTTTCTTAATGGATTACCCAAAGGCAACCAAGAGCAGGGTGGTGATGGTCAGTGCCAACTGCCATATCAAACACTGCAGGGGGGTTCATGAAGGCACCACATCTCACTCTTTGCTTTACATTAATGTCATTACTATTACCTAGAAGCAATACCTCAGGCTGCTGTTTTGAAAGAGTTGTACAATGCAAATAATGTGGGAAAACTTAAAGCTATGCCAGAATTACAGTGTGTGGGCAGGCTTAATTATGAATTTTTCTGCATCTGTCAATTTCCATTAGACAGATTTAGCATTTAACTTTAATTATAGACTTTACTACTATTGATGCTGTTATTTCAGGGTTAGACAATTGTGCTGATGCAGATAAAAGGAATCCTGTAAAAATAGATATTGATTTCCTGTAATGCTTCAGAACATTTTTTAGTGGTGAAGTAACTGAAAACCCTGCATTAGCAATAAAAAATGCCAGTGCATTTGTTAATTCTATGTGAATGCATCCCAGCTTACAAAATTAATGTGGAAAAAAACTTCTCTTTAGCTGTCCTCACTGCATAATAAAAGTTAGTTAGAGGGCACATAAGTATTAATTATATTTTTGCGCTCTTTATCCTTTCAGAATTTTAAGCATTTTTAAGAAGCCTGTTTTTTTTTAACTGCCAGATCTATAAAAGGAATTTCATGATTCTCCTTATTTTTTAATTTTAGAACTACAATGTTTTATCACCTTATATGCAGTGTCTACAGAAATTACACTTTTCTTCTTTGAATTCATTGGAATCCAAATTTCATAGCGGGTAAAAGAAACAGCAGTATTTATAGCCTGTATAATGCTGATGCAGAACTCTGAAGGGCAGTGCTCTAATCTCTGTTGTTCAATACCAGTTTAATGATACTCTGAAACGACTTGTCAAAATAATCAGGGTTTTTCTATACTGTTTGTTCTTTTCTCCTGAAACTGATACAGAAGCTTATTTTTAACAGTAAACAGAATTGCTTACACCCCATCTACTACACAGTCCTTTAAAATAAACATTTATAAAGCATTTTTGAGTCAGAAAACAAAGCAGATTAAACATGGGGTTTGTTTTATTTTTGTCTTCAATGAATATTTGCAGCTGTGCTGTCTGTTCTAGACTCTGTGACTAGACCTCACTGTGGACAAATGGGGTTTCCAGGGGTTACTGGGCATGTCTGCATTTCCAGTGCAAAATACAAGTGGAGAATTGCTTTTGTGGGATCAAAAGGAAGCATATTCCAATGATGAAAAAGGTGTTCTCTAGCCTACAATGAAATAGGGGGTACGCACTAGACCTGAGCCTTTCCAGACTTGGCAAAAACCGTTGTTTCATAAGCTGTGTGTATTTCTCAACCAGCATCTGAATGTGCATCCAAACCAGCACTTGTCTGAGCACCAAAAAAAGGTACAATCACTAATCAAGTGCTGTATCAGAACTAGATTGTCCTGCAAGCTGCATAGATCTTACACAGGGAAGTTGATTATTATTCTGCCACACTCAAAACAGTCTTAGGGTTAGGCAGTCATCCTTCTAACGCGTGACTGTGGGGCACTTGCAGTATTTTGCAGAACATTGTGCCCCCAGTTACAGAGGCAGTTGACAACTCTGAAACCATTAACTTGGCTCCAGGTTCCTGGTTGTCTTACCCCTCTTTTGCCCTCTGACCATGGGGTGTAGGATGCCAAATTACTAGCTATTTCAACAAATCTAATTTATAATGGTGCCACCAAAACAAGTGATATGAAATGAGCTTTCACAGGTTAAGACGTTTGCAAGACCTATTTCAGCTTTGGACTGAAGTTTCAAAATGCTGAAACATTTCTTCAGAAAACAGAAAGTGAAGTTTCCTACTTTCAAAATCCAGAGTATGATTAAAGAGTTAGAAAGTGAACAGTTATGTCTTCTTTTAACCACACGCAAATCAGACTTTCTGTACTTGACATTTTTTCACAAAATTGCAAAATTCAGAGGAGTGCCATAAAAATCTAAGTACAAGTGTGTTTCATACAGTTAGCTTCCACTAATGCACAAAAATCTCCCACAATAACATAATATTAAGTATTGTTTATTAATCTTATTTTGCCTTTTTATAAATAGTACATCATTCATCTGTATTATGCAGACTGTGTAATCATGTCCAAAAAGGATTATCTACTACATACAAATTGAAAGAGTATAAGTCCACAGTATTGATTAATCCACTGTATTTAGTAGTAACTTAGGAAAAATTGAATTTTAAACAATTAGATACTATGTTATTTGCAAAAGTAACCATGGAAAATACCATATTGTGAAATACATATTTACTAGAAATACACCGGCTCGAGAAACTGTGTTAACAATCAGTGAAATCGAATAAAATGACAGTTCTACAGCAAATTTCCTTTGGACCTAAATCAGATGTATAATGAACTCAAATCTTCATTAGTAAAAAAGCAAAATGGTGGGCAGATTTCAAATTAGAACACAAAAAAATACTATTTCAGAGCAAGTGCATGAAAAATTAGCATGCTAGTACCTTGGCAGGAGAGAGTGGAGAAGCAGGGCATACCGTAATTGAAAAACGTTTTAATTTTTCCAAATACGTGCTTTCTCTGCTCAGGCTTGGTTTTTCCTTTGTTTTTAAATGAATTATCAATTTAATCATAAAAATAGTGTACAGAAATATGAGTATTCTTTATCTAACATATTTACGTCTCCGTATTTAGTTTAACTAGCTGCTATATTCATTCACTACCACTAGAAGGTGCTTCTCTGTTGAAAAATAATTCTGTCTGAATTGCTGCTAAAAGCTAATTTTCCACCAGTAACTGTGGTTCTAGCCAGTTGTTTAAACAGACTGTAATTGCAGCAACTGCCCGTTACACAACAGCAGGATCTTGTATGCTATAACCATTATCACACCATGAAAAGAACAGATCTGTTATCACTCATTTTCTGATAAATCCAAATCCCAGCTGAGCAGTTTTGCTGGAAGGTGAGGCATGGAAATTGTGGTGGAGCTAACTCATTGTAAAGAGCCACATGTTTTGTAAACTCTGAAATCACAGAATTGCAGAATATAGGTTGGAAAAGACTTTTATGATCATCGAGTCCAACTATACACCTAACACTGCCACCAAACCCGTTCCTGGAGTAACTTGAGGCAGAATGCATCCCTAGAGAGATATTTGAACACTTGTCTGAAGGCAGAAGGAGAGTCCAACATTAAAAATAAAATAAAAAAAAAAAAGCTAAGACAATCATACAAACACAAGCATATAATCTACACCAATTGCACACCAACAGTACTGGGACATCAAGCTGCATCTCCAAATCCAAGGATCAATAATTCATCTTTCACACACAACCTTATACGAGCCTCAATCAAGTTCTGATTTAGTTTGATGCCCAGAACGGCATTCTGCCAACCTCTGGGTACACACAGGCTGCCTCGGTAAGCTCACTGCAGTGTAGTCCTTCCCCCTGAAGAGACCCGACACTTGCATTCGCTCTGGTGTGTGCCTTGGCACAGCAATCAGAAACACAGTCTTGAGAGAAGTTTGCTTTTTCGCCTGCAGCCTAAGAGATGAAAATATGTAGACACCCCCAAGGGTGTAGCACTCCTGTTTTACCCTCTGAATTTCAATAAGTCATACAGAAGTGAGCTCTGATTTAGATAAAATTTGTTCCACCTTTGGCTGCCACGGAGAGGAGGCTGGTGGGATATAAGCCCCAAACCACTTCAAAGTAATGTGAGCAGGTATGTATCAAGGAGAACATCAAGCAAAGTGGTAGGAATAGAGAAAACTGTTTGCAAATACATTTTTACTTGTTGTATGAAAGTGACACAAAATTGAATTTTGTGTTAGTTAAGCCCTGAGTTCTCCAGGTCAGGAACTCCACAGAAGTTCCATAGAAAATACTAGTTTTCAGTTTCTCTTTTCTATACTTCCAGCACATTACACAGGCAGGTTTTTTGTCACTTATATCTACGAGCAGATTAGCAAAACAGCTAGGATATTTGTGGGGTTTTGTTAATTAAAACTGTGATCTCTCCACTTTTAAGACCTTTTACTCAAATAAGCTAAAATTAAATATTGTTGCTGTTGTGACTCTCTAGGAATGTTCTGCTTTATCATGCCTCATCTCTTTACTTCCTCACTGCCCTAATTATTATTTTCATTATTTGGTTAGCATGTCTAACTTAAGCTGAATCTTGTACAGATTTAGTTTCTTCTTTGCTTTAGTATTAAATGAAAGTGTGTTTCTCAGTAGACATTGCATCAGTGTCCCAGAAATAGAAAACATTATTTAGCATGTGCATAAGTGAGCCTGAAAAGCCCTAAACAGGCAGCCACTTTTGAAAGATCATACCCCCTGTGATTCAGACAAAAGATGAATTCAAGGCTCTGTACCCAATCTGCCCCGGGAGACTCCTTTCCCACCTGAAGGGACCAAGGAGAGTGTGAGTCCTCAGAAAAGTCTCTGCTGTTCCTGCCATCCCCTGGCAAGAGCTACTCAGTGGGGAGAGATGTACTGCCCTCCACTGATGGAAAAAGAAGAAAGGAGAAAATTAGGTTATCCAGCGTCTGAAATTAGGGTATGAGCCCCGTACAACTCAGCAATCACATTTAGAAATACTGTGTTTCTGCCCTACCTGTGTCGTAGTGAAAAATTACTGGTCTCTCATTCTCAAAAGTCACTCCACTTAGCAAGTACACTTACAAATTCTTTCCACTTTTGCCATATGTAAAATATGTATAAGAAATGTATAAACCACACTTACTAACTGCTAAATAGTTCTTAAATCCTGAGAATGTATTCAAAGTTTTTTAAGGCACAGAATGTTGAGGGTTTGTTCATTTTCATATTAACAAACAAACAAACAAACAATAATAAAACAAAACAAACAAACAAACAACAAAAAAGCCATGACTTTATAAGGCAGGTGCACAGGTTGACTTGGGAGTCTCAGCAGAATCACACAAAGAGAAATGTTATCTTGTATGGGAAAGACCTTCATGCCACTCTGACCAAAGAAATCACGTTCTCCTTGGGGCTCTTTTGCAGGAACATGGCGAGGTGATGTTCCACCCTAACATCCTCTCCATCTCCCTGTTGTATGGAACAAGGATGGAAGAAATTTGCCCCTGCACTAGGCTGCACCTGCACTATGCACATCAGGCTGTGTCTACTAGGAATAAGGTCACTTCTATTTCTGGAAATTGAGAAGTGGAGACATATTATTCCTGTAATGGCAGGCATCATTCCAAAATCACTCCCTGTCTCAAATGGAAAGAAAAATCTGAAAGTCATGTCAAAAAGATCAAAACACAGATTTGACACATCAATACGAAGTAGGAATGAACTTATTTTTAGTTTTCAGTCACTGGATGCTAAACATTATCTAGAGCTTCCCTATTATGGAAAATCTGACACGTGTAGTTTTTCTCACATTCTCATGCTGCTGCTTGAGGAATGGGATGTGCACCTCCAGTAGAATCAAAGCTTTCACTAAAGAGAGAATAATCTTTTTGTAACTACTGCCTGTATTTCTCCCATTAAACTCTATAATTTACTTCTCAGAGACTAATTCCACAACTAAGGCTAAGTGCAGACAACAGCAGTCTTCTCATTGAGCATGAAGAGAGGAAGCAGTGAGATGTTATGGGTCTTCTAAAAATGAAAGAGTAAAAGAAGATATTAGGAGGTCACTTGCATGCTTTTCATCTATATTTGAAAGGTCATTCCTGGTCTCCCTCATGAATGATGTAAAGTTTAAAATAAACTGATATCTTAATTACTGGCAAACTTGCCAGAGCTGCAATCTGATGAGCCTGCATTCATTCAGTGGCTGGCTGTGAGCTTCTTATTTTCTTTTTTTTTTTTTTTTTTGTTGGTTTTTTTTTCATTGTTGTTGAGGATTCTGGCTCTCAGAAATGCTTACTCACAGTCATTTGTGCGTTATTATTAGCAAACTGTTAGACTGGCCCCTTAGCACACATTTTGTAGGATCAAAATAATTTTATTGTATTGCTTCAACATTTTACTGGTGAATTGACTGTGAAGCAACCACAGTAGACCTTGAATATCTTCAACAGTATTAACTTGATCACTGTTACTGAAATAGTGAACAGGCTCTTGAAGACAGTACTTTTTACCAGCTATCAGATTAGTTTTCTACTAGGCTGAAGCCATCAACGGAAAAGAAAAAGCAGGAACAAAGTTGCTGGGTATTAAGTGACAGTTCTTACTGTAATGTAAGACAGAGCTGACAACTGAAAAGAATATGCTCTATCATCAGGTTAGAATTTTATGCAAGTAAAAAGTCACTTGTTTCTACAGATGGTGGTGCAACTGTGCCTATCACTGCTATCAAACAAGAATGGGAAACAATCTGGCTGAAAAAAATCCATGCAAAAATCTTATTGCATCTATGGGAATGTTCTTTTGCAAAACAGATCACATTTGGTTCTTTAGTTACTGCACAAACACCACTATGAAAGTGATATGCCAACACCAGCTGCAATACTACTGCCCAGACTTTACACTAACGTGACCCCATATATTGGGATACTAATTAATTATACGTACTATTGTATGAATTTATCCTCTTATCCACCTCACAGATTCACACTTCCTATTTAGTGCACCATTATCCTGACTAAATCCCAGTCTGTCTAATTTCCTCTGTGAATCTGCATATATTCATTGCTTCACTGGATACACACTTAAAATTTCAGCATAAAAGCAGACACTGACCCTGGTTTTGAGAGGTTTGCAACACCTTTTAGAGCCTTCCAGATAAGATGTTTGATAAAAAGAGTAACGTTTTCAGACAGCAGGTCCTCAGTGGGTGTTTTGTTTGAAACTGTCTATCATGAAATTGCTCCCAGCATGGCACTACTATCCATTAAAAAATCTGCAAAATTCATGCATTTCCACAGCTCAGTGCAATTCCTATAATGGGTGCTTTATTTATGTACCCCAGTGTCTATGAAGCTCAGATTATCATTTAATTTTAAACAAACTGCATACTGTGAACATTTGTAAGAGAGCAACCCATTAAATTCAACATTTATTCAACAGCTCTAATTTGCTTGCTGTATTGATGGTTATACAGCTTTAGTTCTATATGTTTTCTGTAATTTTCTATAACACAGTAAGTATTTAGTTTCCATCCACATCATTTAGAAAGGAACTTACAAATATAAACCTAAGCACACTCACTGGCAATTGAATAAAATACAGTCTCTGTAATCAGGCTTTTAATCAGATTTTAACACATCTTTATAATCACTTAGAATCAGAAAAATGGGCAGGTACACACATGCAAGTTTTGTAGTAAGTAAGTTTTTAAAAACCAATGTATCTAATATGCAGCATAAGGTAAGGATTAGTACACACAGAAAACAGTTAAAGGAAAGATGCTGGACGGAAAAAATTAAAATACTGTTCTTCCAGGTGTACTGCCCATTTATGCATACTGCTAAAAGTGTATTCAAATTAAAGATTATTTTATATTTAAGTGATAGATCATGTTTATATACAATTATGCAAAATGCACAGTCTGAATTTTCAGCCAAAACACCTCCCACTGAATTCAGAATTTAGGCCTGAAGTTGTAGTGCAGAACTATAACTGTGCATACACTGAGCAGGTGCCAATTAAAACATACACTTTCAATACACTAAACACTGTGCTATTTTCCATACAATGCCTCAGAGCAATATGAAAAACGTGCAAAACTTATGGTTAGGATCTGAATGCATTTTCTGAATGCATAGTGTTATCAAACAGGTAAGTTCGTAAGCTCTTTTTGCTTTTAATAAAGCAGAAAATTAATCAAGAAATCTCTAAATGAGCTCAAAGAAATTACCACTTTCCTCTTCTTCAAGTAACTGTCTTATACAAAACAAAAAAACCCCAGAGGTATATATCTTTATTTTTCATTTCCCCAAACTCCCGGTATTCATCTATGACCTTTCATTTTCCATTTCAAAATAAAAAGAATGGCAGAACACAATATCTAAGCAAACAGAATATATGCTTAGTGATGAATCAAAATAATATAGTGGATAAGAGCCAAAAGATAATGTTAAAATTCCACTTGTTCTGACCACATGCCATAAAGATATAAAGAATGTACTAGATAAGGGTTGTTTTCCTTGGAAATATTTATCATGGGAGCTATTTATCAAATGAAGTAAGCTAACTCTTGACTGAAGAGCAAGGAATGTAACTGTTTCCTAATCTTGTTTTAAGTCATGAGCAGTGTCTTGAAGGATACCCTGAAGAGGTTACTGTTCAAAGGTTACTGTTCAATGAATATTACCAATAGAAAACATCCCACTATGTCCTCTAGTCGAAATCTCTACTTCTCATTAATGTAGTTCAACTTCTCCCTTATCTCTCAGTGTAAACTGAGTGATGAAGCCTAAATAATGTTTCCAGAACCCTTCTCCTTCCACTTTTAGACACACAGCATGCTTGAACTTATTTATTTTTGTAGTCCGTGACAGTCATGGCTATCAGACAGTGTGTGTCACAGATGGTAAACTGTATTATGACACAATTCCAGCAACGCTATTTTTCTAGTTCATATGCAAACTCAGCAGCAAGAAATACAGAAGACAAGGGACAAAAGAGCAGGAAGGGCATAGAGAAAGAAAATCCTTTCCACTCCTCTTCATCTAAAGTGAGATGTGCAGACTAATCCTTTTCAATTTCAATTTGCAGCCTACACTGTGAGCCAAGATCTGACAGGGGAAGATTGAGTGGTGCCATTTGGTTTCCTGACTGCAGGAAGTTATACACAGGCCACAAGAAAAAAACAATGGTCACAATTTCCTCTACAAATAGAATTCAGCAGAGAAAAAAACAAAATAAATTAACAAGGATTAAAAAACAGAATGGTCCCAAGCAATCATACATTAAAAAAATAGCAAAAAAATTACAGAAGCAGCAGCTACTTAAAAAGACAGGGAAAATAAAAACAATAAAGGGGTGAATTAGTGAAGTGCTTGATGCCAGAAGATCCAGAGGACATACTCAATGAGGATCTCAACAAACGGAGGGACTTCTGGGCAGTGAAGATATTAAAATAGTAGCAAATAACTGACAGAAAATCTTTCAGGTTGGGCTGTACAAAACTTCTGGAGACACAGAGATACTCTGAAGCCGTAAATCCACATCATCATCTCATAAAAGCAATTGCCATTCACACTGGCTAGTTTACAGCTAGCACAGCCACATCAGTCATCAGTACAGGCAGCTCTCCAGTCACACTGACTGCCATCTGCTCAGACTGTATCACAAGCCACAGCACATTTCCACTGACACGCCGTGTGGGCGCAGTCCCACAGCACTCCAGCCAACACCAGGCATGGCTGCGATGGCCCTCGGCTATCTTGGCTGCACAGCCCTTGGCCGTTTCATCAGCTCTGGCACTCAAGCGATCACATCACTTTGAGGAGCTGCCACAGATGACAGCAGAAGCAACTGGTTTTCCATGAGATCAGCTGCCTGAGCCAGCTTGCTGCTCCGTCACATGAACAGTAGCACCGGCTCTAGGGAGACACCACAATCATGTGGCTGAGGTTAGGAGGGTGGGGCTGTGACGGATCTACTTTGGCTCAAATTGCCATGAAACTCAGTGTGCAGCAGCGAGCCTCAAATCACATTGTACCTACACTCATACTGGTTACCCAGACCACAAAGACAAACTCCTGTAAGCCAGCACTACCTTCAGAGTTAGGAATCTCTCACCTGTTAGTTTCCTCTCAGTGCTGAGCCCATCTTAGTGCTGCCACAGACATCAGGACGGTCAGAGATGTGATACTTACAGACCTATAACGTTGGTACTGCTAGTGTGGGTTAGTTCCCTATCTTGTTTCCCTGAGCAACTGCACAAATGCACAAAGCAGTAGACACAAGGCTGGGCAGACTTCCTTTTGGCAGTAATACTGATTCAAGCCACTTTAAAATGTATGTTTAGCTACGTCTTATCTATAATACACGCTTAAAAATCCAGAAGGAATTATCATGATAACGTACCTAGACAGAAGATAATTACTCTGTAGTCCAATGAACATATTCTCAAAAAGAAAAATTCACGTCATGATGAAGTCACATCCTCTAACAACTTGTTCCACTGAGTGTCTAGCCTTTCAGATAAAAAGAAGGTGCTGGCTATTTGCCACTTCCAAGCACTGGACCTTGCAATACCTTTGCTGAACATAAAGTTCTGTCCTTCAAATCAAATTTGAGCAAGTCACCCCTAATCTTCCCTTTATCCTCCCTTTATCCTCTCAATCCTCTCACTATAGGGCTAATTTTCCAATTTTATCATCTGTTCCATTACTTTTCCATAATCTTCTATGTAACAAAATAATTTCTCAGTTGTGGAAGCCAGAATTGAAAACATTATTGTGACAGTGCTTGTTGCAGGTAAAATGTCCTCTTTACGGGAACATTTTACATTTACCATTACACTCTGGTAAAAATAGTCAAATAGCCATCGTGATACTTATTTTTTTTTCAGAATAAGTGCTTCAAGAGAAGTCTGTATTAAAAGAAGTCTCTTAATGCGGCTTTGCTCATTCATTCCTTGATACAACAGCTTTACATTTGATTTATTGAAACAATAGTGGCTCTCTCTCAATCTTAATAGAAAGAGACAGACTAAGGAAATGGCCTATCGCTCATGTGTTTCGAGGTGTTCCTGTAACTATCCATCCTACAGTCTTACCAGTTTAAAAATATAGGAATTGTCCATCTAGACCAGCAGTGACACACCCAGAATCAGATGTTTCAAAGAACAGTGCAACTGGCAGGAGTGAAGAAATGTTTTCCATGATTTCTACTTATCTCTAAAACATAGAGACTGCCTCGAGCCCTTAGATGCAACATTCCCTACAAGTCAGTTATGACAATGGTGGATATTTTTGTATCTCTATATATTAACATCCAAATTGTCAGTCTCAGAATTTAATCCAGGGATGTTCCACTCCTTTCAGTCAGTCCATGTGCAGTATGTTCGTTCCCCACTTAAGTCACATCTTGTGTAATAAAGCATTTACTGTCATGTTTTTCTCCATTTCCTGCCTTTCCATTTTACTGACTCGCTCTTGTACTACGACAGAGACAGGTCCTGCTTCTCTAGAATTCCGATTTTCACATGGGAGCTTTTCAGCACAGCTCTCCTAATAATAACAACAGCCTCTGCTCCCACTTATGTGGCTTCTGACAAGACATGTAGTGTTGTTGCCCTAAGGAACAATGCCTTTTCTTCAAATTGCTGAGAAAGTTACATAATAAGATATACAAACTAGTCTGAAGGTGCACAGGAGTATTTTTGTAACATGGAAAAATTGAAAATTACGGCCTCTGAAGTATTTAAAACATGTCAGCGTTCACTACTTTTATCCTTTTCTGTCTGAAATCATTGAGAATTATGCTCACATAGGTAGACACAGCATTAGTTTCCAAAATGATGTAAGCTTTTATGTACTTAGTTCTATACAGCTCGGAACAGTAGAAGTGATAAATAGCAAAGCTTACAAAATTGCTATGAGTAGAAAGCTGAAAGGAAAAGTCAGAAAGCCATTACCAGGAAGTCAGGAAGTGTATCATGTAACTTACCAAACAGGCGCTGATGGAAGAGAAATTTCCCAGCTATCAGTCCTGTGAGAATGGCAAGCAGCCACAGAAACACCTTCAAAAATCTCCAGCCTCCTCCTTCAGGGTACTTATTTGTTACAAAGGAGAAGCAATTACCAACAACAATAACATTGGCTTCTGTCTGACTGTGAGATACTGGGTCCTCAGCAAATATTAAGAAATTAAAGAAGATCACTAAGTAAGCCACAACTAAGCGAGACCATGGGTGCTGGAAGTAGTAGCGGAAGTCTTTATCCATCCTCAGATACTGCAGAACTGGTTTTTGCCTGTATGTAAAGACAGAAATGCACAACATTATATATACCCGGAATTCCCAGAGCTTAGAATAGACCTGCACATTACAAAAATATATCACTGCAACCTTGTCATAAATAATTTTTAACACTTTAGACTTGACTAGCAATGAAAGTTAGATCCAGGCAGAGAAAAACTGAAATTTCTGCCCATCCCAATGTAAAACCACCAAACATATATATATTATAGCACAGGATTTTTAGTCTCAAATATGTTATTTCTTTCATGCCCCTCCGTAATGGGACATAAGAAGAATAGAATGGATGTAAGAACATGGTAGGCTACATGAAACTCAAGAGTGCCTTCCCAGCCACATTCAAAAAAATAGAACACAGATTTCAGAAAGGTTCATGTTAAGTCTAAACTGAATCCTTCTCCTCACAGGAGGAGGATGAAATGAGCCCATAAGTCCAGTGAGGTCTTTTACCAGAAGCTTAAAAGCATGTACCTCAGAAACATCAGAAACTTGAGTTCATATGAAGGAATAACATGTTGGAAAAGTTGGAAAAGCTACAATTAATTCTTGCAGGTCAGCCAAATCTGTATAAATCTTTTAATTTACTTCCCAGGGAGTACACCTATAGTTAAGCATATTTTCAAAACCAGAAAATAAAAGTGCCCTGAGCACAGACTGTTCTGTATGAATATAAAAATTCTGTTTTGAAATCTGTCTATTTATAAAGTACTGCTATGGAAAAATGCAACTGAGCATGGTTAACATTTCAGTTGTCTGTCATTTGATTTCTTTTTCTTTTATTCACAACCAATTAGTTGTTTCATCCTCTCGAACCACTCTGTATGCACAAAGATACAGGGCCTTTGTGTTATGGAACACCACAGTTATTCAAGGGACACAGAATGTAGGAAGAGGAAAAAATTGCATCTGGTAATATTGCTTGTTTATTACAGCACAATCCTTCAAGGATACAGTGACAAATTTCTGCAAATGTCACATGCCCTTCAGGAAGAAACAAAACAAACAAACAACAAAAACCCCCACAAATTGCATCAAAAGACCTAAGCACCCAATCAATCACTCATCCCTTCTCCAATTTCTAAGTATCACTCTGCAAACTTAGAAATGGCATGAGTTTCAATATCTCCCTTTAGTTAGTCCCTTCAAAGTCATTTAACTCCACAATCTTGATTTATATTTGTAAAATTACAAGAAATCCTGTACTTATTAAATGAAAAGGATAAAATTACCTCTCAGCAGATTCAAACAATGCATTCAGTAAATAATAAAAAGGAATAAGGTCCCATCATGCATAAATTACATATAAAACAGAAAAAAATACATTACAGAGTTAAAAAGTTAGCAAGGGAAATGCTAGTCCTTCAAAAACTTTATGAAAAAAAGTGATTTAAAGCAAAGACCATTACCGAAGAAAATACCACTCTGGGGAGATTAAACTGCCTTTAGAGCCATAAGGATGCCCAAAGCGAATTCCTGTTCTCCCTTCTTCCTGTCACCGACAAGAAAAGTTTCGGTATTTCCTTATGTGTATGAACCATCTTAAAGCCTCAGTGGGGCTGGAGATAAATAACCGAACGCCCTGGTATTTTTGACAGCTGCCGGATACCCGAGAGTTATTAGACACCCAGCTAAAGAGGCGGCTTCCTAGGAAGCGTTTTATAGCAACAGAAGCCAGTATTAGCAGTAGCAGCACTGCTAAAGCGCTAATAAAAATCCTGCTCCTACCTACCTACCTTCCTTCCTCCCTCCCTCCCTCCCTCAGCGGCACAAACACGGGTGCCGAGGGCGCCGCACCCCCACACGCCCAACACAACCTGTTAAAACGCCACCCCCCGGCCCTGCCCCCGGCGCGGCCCCGGCCCCGGCCCCGCCGCACTCACCACCGCGGGGGATCGGCCGCCGCCGCCGCGGCGCTGCTAAGGCTCGGCTCGGCAAGGCTCGGCTCGGCAAGGCTCGGCTCGGCTCCCGGCTCGGTGCCCGCCGCGGTGCGGCTCCCGGCAGCGGCCGACCCCGGCTCCGCTCCGCTGCGCTACCCCCGCAGCTGGCGCGGCCGGCAGGGCCCCCCGCCCCCGGGGCGCTGGCAGCGGCGCTGGCTGCCGCGGCGTTCCGCCCCCCGCCCGCCGCGGGAGGGAGCGGCGGCGGCGGCGGCTGTGCCCGTGCCCGTGCCCGTGCCCCTCCTCTCCGCCCCTCTCGGCTCCCGGGCGCGGGGAGCGGCCCCGGCAGTGCCGCAGCCGCTGCGGCAGGGTCCCCGCGCCCCGCCGCCCGTGCCCGCCCCGCCCCCGGAGCCTCCCGGCACGGACCCGAAACCTGCCCGCCCGTGCCCGTGTTCACCCTGCGGAACGGTGACCTGCGAGCCGCGGGGGCTTATCCAGCCGGCAGAGGTGAACAGAACCCGAGCATCACTCGATTCCCATCGGTCAGACTTCGATATTGAGCAAATTAGCTGCAGAAAATCACAAACAGGGGAAATGGGCAGTCAAATCTAGAGATGTATTACCCCAGAGCAAAAGCACAGGTCTGGCAATAACAGCCAGATCACTCGGGACGAGTTAGGAAAACCTTTATGTCTGGGAGGGGAGGGAGGTCTATACCCAGTGTGCTTACTCAGGAGGGGGCTATGCTGAGGCCTCTGGCGTGCAGAGTCTGTGTGGTCACTGTGTCAGGCGAAACGCCTCTGTGCAGACTAGCAGAGTTGTTGACATTGCACTTCAGCCGAATTGTCAACCAAAGCCTTTTTATGTGGGATGTAGTCCCTAGTGTCAGTGTGCTGGTATTGCTGACATCCCAGGAAAATGTTTACAGAATGCTCTTAGCATCACATTATGACTGGGTCTTAATGCAGTATGTACTGGTTCTGGTCATTGCTGAAGATAGATAAAACACACTTGGAGTTGCTAGACACAGCCTCAATACGTTGTGGGGAAAAGTCAGGTAACTCCATTGAAGCAGGTATCTGAAATACAGTGTCAGACATCTGGCTGCTTCAGGCCAAGGTAGAGAGGAATGTGGCTGAGATCCACTAAGGAATGTAGAAGGGTCTTCAGGAGAGTCATATTGCAAAAGACCAGCACAACCAGAACAAGCAGCAGGTGAAGACTTGTGAATCCCTTCTGTACATCTGTAAGTTTTATGTATTTTTGTAAAAAAACCCCAAAAACATAACTGTTATTGAATGTGTCTAACATAATCACCACATTATCTTCCTTGGTGGAATAACCTATAAGACTCTCATTTTTACATAGAAAGATACAATATTCAGTATTTCACACTAACATACCCCAAGCTATCCTTACAGTAAAAAGAAAATTCAAATATTCAGAGATGAAGACTCATCATGTGCAGTGTGAGTACAGAAATACATCACTGCCTGTTCATGCAACAGTTCTGTGTGTACTGCCACGCTTCCAGAACTCTGTCTCCTGTTCAACAAATGAGAATTCACAGAGAAGGAGGCAGCACCCACCACAAAAGAGATCACACTCTTCGTGCACCCACACACTAAAAAAAATTCTCTTTGGCTCAGATTGAAACCCATGCTACAACAACAAAGCATCCATGAATATTTTTTCACATAGTAAATCAGTGAGCAAGTTTCTGAAGTCACTAAGTCAATCAAATCAAAGTCATCTACTTTTCTACTGAAGTAACAAAAATCCTAAGTGCACCATATACCTCCCCCAAATTTCATGTTTCATTTGCTGTCTTAGAGCAAACTAATATTTTTTAAAAGAAATGTAGTATTTCACTCAAATATAAAAAAGTTTCACACTCCTACTTCTTCTTTTTAATCAAGCAATCAAGATTCAGTTGATGAAACACATACCTGAAGAGCAACAATTAACAAATAATCTCAGTAGACAAGACTAATCAGGCCCACTCACTGAAAGCCAGGGACTGCCAGCAACAAAAGAACATAAGCAAACTCTTACCTACAAAATTGTCACCAAATGAAAAAGCCAGCAGTAAAACCAGGAAGTTGGACCTAAAAAGAAGGCTGAATCAGGACAATGAATCATCTTGAAATGTTAGTTTTGATACTTGTGAATGAAGCTATTCTATCAGCATTCCTACTACAAAATAGCACTTGTGTAAAGGCTACCATTTTACACCCAGCTTCCAGCAGAGCTTTGGGTATTGAACTAACCATAGATTGATACTACTAATTATACTACAGTACCAATTTCTGTAGAGTCATTTTACACTCAAGTATGAGGAATCAGCCTTCTGCACCTTAGTCTGTAACTGGAAAGTTCTCTTACAAGATATTGCTGCTTCAGATGACTCTGTCTGGTGCACCAAGCTACAGTATGTTCCAAAATAATGATGCAGCACTAAGAGACAGGTTTCTTTGCTTTTCTATGCCAAGCAAAAGTGCCAATTTTGTCAATGACAAAGCTGCAGGTCCAAACCAAAAAGACTCATGTAATCATTCTATTTAAAAAAAAAAAAAAAAAAAATTATACAATCCTGTGCATCAAGGACTGAAAGGTAATTCTGGACCTTGGGAAAAAATGCTACAGCTTCATCTGAGAAAGCTCTCTGATATCACATGTTGTCTATGCTGACTATGTGCTTGGCTGCTTGACCCACAAAACAGTGCATCACTTAACATCCATGAAATTTCACAGAACCGCAACATAGCTGAGGCTGGAAGGGACATTTGGAGATCTTTTAGTCCAGCTTTCTGCTCAGGTTGTGTCATGTTGGGTGTCCAAGGATAATCAAGGTTGTAGACTGTACAACCCCTCTGGGCAACCTCTTCCAATGTTCAACCATCTTTGCAGTAAAAAGGTTTTTTCATAAATTACATGGAACTTGCTGTATTTCAGTGCCTATTGCCTCTTGTCCTCTCACTGGACAGCACTGAAAAGCATCTGGCTTCTTCTTTACTCCTCCTATCAGGCTTTTAGACACATCAATAAGATACTCTCCCTTGAGACTCCTCTTCTCAAGGTTAAACAGTCCCAGCTCTCTCAGCCTGTCCTCCCACTCCTTTCATCTGTGGTTGCACAATTGCCTTTTCCCTGGCTTGCTGCTTGGAAAAAGTGCCTCATTCCCTCAAACCTCAAAACCCATTACTCGGGGATTGTGCTCCTAATGTATTTTTCTTCCATCCTGCTGCTGTGTGTTGACCACATCCAGCAGGTAAGTGCTCACACAGTTGCTAGATCACTTCCCCCTGCCCCTTCCCCCAGCAGGACAGGAGAAAAAACAGGAGAAAAAGAGAGAAAACCAGTGAGAAAGAGAAAGATGGCTTAATAAGTGAAGAAAACATAAAAAATGAGAATTATGTAGTAAGTAAGGATGAAAAAAAAATATGCTAAGGCAATCACTCCCCAAGGCCGACGAGCAGAGAGACCATCAGTCTCTGATAAACAGCTCTGAAACCATCCCCTATCTCACCCTTTTGCTCTACTTAGTTTTATTGGGGGGCATGACATTATATATTTTATGGGGCCAGCTGTCCAAGCTCTTTCCTCTCCAAATTCTTACCTACTTGCTGGTACGGGAGTGTGGACAGAGTGGAAAAGAGAGCTCTGATCTTGTGTGAGCACTGCTGAGCAATAGTCCAAACACTAGCAAGTTTTCAATACTGTTTTAGCCACAAACCCAAAACACATACAGCACAATTTTGCTGCTATGAAGAAAGTCAATTTACTTCTGGGCCAAATCCA
Organism: Acropternis orthonyx; assembly: GCA_035583155.1. Lineage (NCBI taxonomy): Eukaryota > Metazoa > Chordata > Aves > Passeriformes > Rhinocryptidae > Acropternis > Acropternis orthonyx. Next base: position 29,138,182 of record JAWWEU010000040.1, on the reverse strand, counting down.
GTGCACTTGCAAAAACATCCTTGGAACAAAAGACTGCCCCCTTTGAAATTTTTCAGTCATGGTTATAAGCAACCTGTCTCAGCTATTCCACTTCAGACCTATTCTTTATCTGCATCCCCAGCTCACTTCTTACCATCTAAAAGAAGAGAAAGCAGCACACTAAAACATGAAATAAATGGGAGGGAGGAGGAGGGGGAGAGGGGAGAAAGGGGAGGGAAGGAGGGAACCACAAAAGCTGACAATAGTCAGTGTATAACTGAAGAGGTAAACAATTTGAGAACATAGATGAAAGAAAAGCCAAATATATACTACTGTTTTACTACTAGATGTGAAAAATAGAATTGTGTGAAAGAATGTGGAATAACAGAAATGTTTCTATTGCATATTTGGAAAACAAGCAGTAATAGTGTTTTCATATTATGTAACATTAAATACTTTCCATTAAATCAATAGTATGAAAAGATAGTAAACAGCAGCAACTAAATGTAAACTTTTTTTTAGATAACGTTGAAGAGTTATTAGAAAAATAAATTAAAGATGTGATAGACAGTAATGTTAATCATTAAGTTTGTTTCCTAACAACTGCTGAAACATTGAGGAAGTTTCATAGAACTAGAAGAAAGTTAATGTTGCAAAAAGTGAAATCAATAACTGTTGGGAACACCCAACATTATTCATATTGGAGAGCAACAGACTTCGATCCTGTGGAATTGGAAGAAGTAACTTATGTAGAAAAATAGGAGGCTTGAGCCTTAACCTAATGAAATTGAGTTTGAGGCATGTATTGTGCTATGGTTGCTGGGTGGGTTGTACTTGTTGAGACATGTCCTGTGTATTTTTCCCTGTGCTATCTGTCCCCAGTTCATGACCAGACATGTCCCTACATATCCACTGTTGTTGCCTTCCCTATTACTGCTAGTCCTGAGGCATCAGAATTTTCCATCCTGCTCCCTATTAGTCCTATTACCCACGTTCCTATTGGCTGTTCTCTGCCGCAGTGCAGATATCCCATATTTGGTTGTGTCCCGCCTCAGTTATTCCTTTTATGTTATGTTATCCCTTTTATGGTGGGCTCCTCCCATAACTCCTCCCTGATACCGCCCCTTTCCAGAACATTCCTTGCTCTACCCTATATAAGCTGGTGCACTGTTCAATAAGTGTTCCTTTCTCCCCTGATCTCCTGGCGTGCTGACTCTCTCTATGCGTCGGGGAGATTCGGTGGGACAAGGGACTCACTCTCTTCTGTATCAACCCTCAGGGAAAGTGACCTTTAGGGAGCATTCTGGTGTACCCTCAGGGCTGTCAGATGGTGCCCAACATGGGGCCCTGCTAGGACTTCTGGTATCTAGAAGACAGCTAGCCTCGTGTGGGAAGGTGGTGGATAGAAGACATCCAGCCCCAGCGTCCCCCCCGACTGACTGACTGACTGACAAGAAAGGAGGTAGGATCAGGAAGAAAAACCTCTCCTCACCTCATCCCTTGTTTCCATCCTCCCTTCAAATTTTGCAACTAAATTCCACCTAAGATTTGAAGCCGATGATGGGAGTTCTACTCTCGCTTCAGGAAAAGGCAAATTACACCTGCCTTAAATGTGTCATAAAACTCCATGGACACATTTATGATAAGAGGTTTCTAAGGTCCCTAGCCCATTGCACAAATAAGAAGAATATTAAAACTCCTACCAACATTACATATGATTACTGGGACCAATTAGGTTACGAACTATGGTGAGCTGCCAAGTATGACTCAGATTTAGAGGCTGCAAAGGCTACTTCTGCCTGGCGGGTTGTCTTTGAAATACTCTGGCGTTCGGGCAGATTCCAGCAGCCCCCAGAGAAAAAGATTGCAAAATCTACACCAATAGCAGCCCAAACTACCATCAGAATGGACAGGGATTGCCTGAAAACTCCCTTTGCTACGTTCCAGCCGGTGGGGGGGGGAGAAATGGTTCACGATCCCCTCATACCACCTTGTCCTCTGATGGCGGAGCCTGGTCCACTAACACCCAAGATGGCAGCTCCACTTCTTCTTCATCACCGAATGTGCGAAATGGCATTGGGACCCTTCGACTGCGTGGCCAGGAGGGAGGGTCCTTCTCTTCCGGAGAAAAGGGTCCACCTACCACCGGAAGGGTGATATCACCCGAGACTCCACCCCCTTATGGAGGACCAATGTCATTGGGTTCCTCCCCTTCGGAAGAGGGTGTAGCCAAAGGCCTCCAACATCTGGCTCAAAATGGCGGCACCCATGGACCAGGCCTTGGTCTAGAACCCAGGCCTCCTCTAGGACTCAGCCTAGAACCCGGGGCCCCACTAGGCCTCGGTCTGAAACCCAGACCTCCTCCCTGGGCCACACTACCGATGCCGCGGCCTACATCGTCCGCCGCAACTGCACAACAAGATTGATGGGATGCAATCCGCCGACAGGCGGAGCAGGATGGCGAATTTGAATTGCTAAAGTTTTTTCCGTTTTTTTATGACCCTGGGCGACCACCTATGTGGCAGCCAATTCCGTACCCCGTTCTCCAGGATGCCTGGAGGGCGGTGGCAGACTACAGGTTGGGTGTTCCTTTTACGCTTGATTACCTTGGTTCTCTTTTTTCGTCTTGTGTAATGACCCCTAATGATATTAGACCTGTTGTAAAATCCTTAATAACTCCCATGGAAGGTTACAGTGTTCGAAAGTGAGTGGAAGACATTGATTAAGCAGAAAGCCAAAGGGCAGGTAGTTGTCTATGGACGCCCGCTTGAGACAGTAATTGACGCGCTCTATGGTGAGGGTCATTATACTTCGAAACAACTTCAAGTTACCATTCTAGCCCATTATTTAAACCTGTCCCACGATCTCGCACTGGAGGCAATTAATTCACATCGGTCCATCAGGGTCCAAAAGGACCCTTTATGGAATTTGCAGACCGGCTTGAAGGACTCAATAGTAAAACAAGTCCCTATGCGAGATTCACAGGACATCTTGTTTAAATGTCTCGCCAAAGAGAATGTAAAAAGTGGAATGGAGAAGAACAAGCACACACATGTACACACACACACATTGAGGAAAAAAAGGGGAAAAAAGTGCTTGGATATAGATTTTAACAAATATAAATGATGCTCTAGAGAAAAATGTTAGTGGAATCTTGGGATATGGATGATTAATATGACTTTTTGATCCTTGTCAAGAAGGTTTATCAAGAGGAAGTTAGGGGGTGGTTGTATCATTGTTAATAGGTTAAATGACAAAAATAAAATTTTGAGCAGAATTTAATATATATATCTAATTTTGCAATACTAGTGGAACTTGGAACAAAAAAGCAGTAGGAGAACCAGAGCTTTACATGACCTTTTACATATTGTCAAGCAGAACTTTAGTCCTAGAGTCAAATGATATAAGACTTGCCAAAGTTAAAGCAGAAGTTCAACTGACAGTTTTGAAGACGAAAGTCCAATGATAAACCTTACACTTAAAGTACATGAAGTACTTCCTTCTGTTCATCCAGACCAACTTTACTCCCACTAAGCATGATTCTACTTTAAACAATTCATATTGATGTCAAAAAGACAGGCAACACACACCTAATTTAGATGAAATCTCTAAAGAAGAACTTCAAGTGAGGTGAATTTTTACACCACTAATTAAGTACCTTTAAAGTGTATCTGCTGTCCATATGGATCCTTTCAGCTAGTAGAACAACTACACGTGACTTCAGCACTAGGCACAAAAAAAAATCAGTAATCAGCTTGCAGCTACTTTGGTAGTTCCATGTAGAGAATTAGAGAAAACACAAATTAAGAAAAAGTGGAATCTGAGTTCAGTCTTCCACGGATACTGCTTAACCACATTGTCCAAGCTGGTTGCAATGGTAAAAAGAAGACTTCAGAAAAATAGAATTGAGCTGGTAGACAAAAGATCAGAAAAATAAGTGGCAACAGAAGGACTCTCGGGGAAGAAGATATGCTCTAATGTTGCTGAACTCTTGATGGATGGCCAACTCGGTGGATGAGTAATTGGCTGGATGGTGGCACTCAAAGAGGTACAGTCAATGGCTTGAAGTCCAAGTGTAGACCAGTGATGAGGAACCCCTCAGTGGTTGCTACTGGAACACGCACTGTTTAACATCTTTATTGGTGACATGGCATCAAGTGCACCCTCAGCAAATTTGCCAATGACAACCTGTGTGTTGTGACGGACATGCTGGAGGAAAGAGACGGCATCCAGAGGGACCTGGACAGGCAAGATGGGTCTGTGAAAACCTCATGAAGTTCAACAAGGCCAAGTGCAAGGCCCTGCACCTGGGTCAGGGCAATCCTAAACACGGGTACAGGATGGGCAGAGAATTAACTGAGAAGAGTCTCAGGAAGAAAGACAAGTGTTGGGGCATATGAAGCAAAACATGACCTGACAGTGCATGCTCAGAGCCCATAAGGCCAAATGTGACATGGGCTGCATCAAAAGCAGCGTGGCCAGCAGGTCAAGGGTGGTGACTCCTCTCCTCTACTCCACTATCACGTGACCCCCACCTGAAGTACTGCATCCAGCTCTGGGGCCTGCAACATAAGGACATGGACCTGTTGGAATGAGTCCAGAGGAAGGCCAGGAAGATAATGAGAGGGCTGGAACACCTCTTCTATGAAGACAGGCTGAGAGAGCTGAGGTTGTTTAGTCTGGAGTTTTATTCAATACCAAATACTTGGAGGTTTACTCAATACTAAAGAAAATTTTGATTAAAAATAATGAGGGGTAATTTCTTAACCTTATGAAAAAACACAGGACCAAAAAAAATCGTATTTTCAACACACTGCATCTCATGAAGTTCTTCCAAAGTGCAATGAACAACTGTACTTTGTATAACTACATTATAACAGTACATTGCCTCTGTAAAAAAAAAAAAAGTCTGAAGGCTTTACTGTGTTGTCAGATTAATTCACTGTGTCTTGGTTCTGTTAGAACAAAAATAGGTGTGGCATGACATAAAAATTTTGCATTTTGACAGAAGTACTTTTTGCATCTTGGAAGAAGTATGCTCTTAAGCTCAAGCATAGTGTGGTAACTCAAACAGTTAAATTACTTTATCTTCAAATCTCTACATACTTGATATTGGAGTATGTCATCTATTACAATAAAAGGACTCTGAGATCTGATGATGCACTGTCATATACAACTGATTGAACTGGGGGGACCGAAATGCAGCCAGGGCAAGGAATACTATGAGGCACTGTCTGCTGTGCTGAGTGTCTCAACAGAGGCTATGGCAAACCAGAAATTGCACTAATATCAATGAGGAGAAAATCTCATGCTGCGAAGCAGACGCATACAGATGTCTTGTGCAAAGCATGGCTTGTTCAAGCATTAGATCAAACCCCAGGAACACAAGTGACCTATGCTTGCTAACAACTTCAATGTGACTGGACAAATGATAGCACTTGATGAATCAGAACTATAATCTCACTGAAATTAACCAAACATACCAATATTAAACATGAGAAAGCTAATCATAGTCTGAAGATAATTCACAAGAGAACCATATATACTGCTATGCCTGGAGAGTTGAGTTTTTGCTGTCAGTTTTTTAATTTTGAACAAGTGATGAGATCAAGTTCTGTGACCTTTCCTTAAAGCTTCTTCTCTTCGTTTATATGGATATGAAGTATCTATTATGCAAATGGACATTTTTTCAATGGCCAAAGAATAGGTTGTGGCAAGTGTCTGTTATTTTTATCTTGCTCTAATGCACTGTGAAAAAGCATAGTTATGCAAAAAAAAAACCCTTACAATGATAAATGTAATAATTTATTTAGCAGCTGGAAATCTATTGAAAATGAACAGGCACTTTGTATAAATGCCTGAGAGAACAAGGAGGTACAGTGCAGTCAAAATGTCCTTTGTTTGTTTATTGAATTTCCTTCCATTTGTCAGAGCAGTGACTGCACTGTAGAAACTTTTGAAACTAAAATGAAGTACTGGAGACCTTCAGCTTGTGCTGAAACATAGAATATATCTGTGATGGCCTTATTGTGCTGGAAAGTAAGTGCAAGAAGCTGAGCACTAACAGAGCAGTCTTAAATGCTAGAAGGGAAAAATGCAACTTCTCAGGATTCACTGCAAGTCTTTCTGCAAACTATCTTCCACATTTCTGTCTATTTAAACAGTAAGCACTGCAGACTAATGATCTATGCTAGAGTTTTAGTCTGCCACATCTCAGAATGCTTTCCACAAACAATTATTAATAAAATCCCTAACTAGCTTCATGGAGCCCTTTGGGGATAAAAGTTCATATGTTTTCCTGCTACTATTATTCAGTAATAAGTAATATAATAATAGTAATTTATGGGTAGAACCTGGGTGTCACTTGTGAGTGACTCAGAAGAAAACCCTGTCCGACTGAACTCCTCTCCAGCAAGCAGGACCCCATGAGTAGGAGGAACCCTTTGTCCCAGGTCTTCCCTTTCTTTCACCCACAAACATGTCTCAGAAGGTCTTAGCTACCCTCATGATGCATGGATCAAAAAGTAGAATTGTCTAGCAGCAGTTAATTTTCTTATTTTTTTTTACATTTTCTTAACTTCTTTGGAAATTTGAGTAAGACCATAAAACAACGATGACAAGCATACAAGGAGCCATAAGAAGTAACCTGGTACTTAGTGGATAAAGAATTGGTTGGATACTTGCATCTAGACAGTATGGTCAATGTCTGAATGTCAGGATGGAGATCAGTGATGAGTGGTGTCCCTCAGGGGTTTGTATTAAGACCAGTACTATTTAATTCTTCATCAGTGACCTAGACAGTGGGATCAAGTACACCCTCAGCAAGTTTGCAGACAACACTAAGCTAAGTGGTGAGGTTGACTTGCCTGAGGGATGAGATGCCATCCAGAGGGACTTGGACATGCTCAAGAAGTGAGCCCATGTGAAAATCATGAGGTTCAACAAGGTCAAGCTAAAAGTCCTTCACCTGGGTTGGGGCAATCTCTGGTATCAATACAGGTTGAGGGATGAGCAGATTGAGAGCAGCTCTGCTGAGAAGCACTTGGGGGCACTGGTGGATGAAAAAAATGGTCATGAAATAGCAATATGTGCTTGCAGTCCAGAAAGGAAACTGTACTCTGGGCAACATAAAAAGAAGCATGGCCAGCAGGTCGAGAGAGGTGATTCTACCCCTCTACTCAGCTCTGGTGAGATTCTCTCTCAAACACTGCATCCATGTCTGGAATCTTCAGGAAAGCTATGGAACTGTTGAAGGAAATCCAGAGGAGGGCCTTGAAAGTAATCAGAGGCATAGAGAATACATCTCTTATGAGGAAAGACTAAGAGAGTTGGGGTTGTGGAGAAGACTGCTCCTTGCAGCTTTTCAATACTGAAAGGGTGCTTATAAAAAGGATAAGAATAATCTTTTTAGACCTGTAGTGATAGGAAAAAGGATGATGGTTGTAAACTGAAAGAGAGTAGATTCAGACTAGGTACAAGAAATACATGTTTTACAATGACGGTGGTGAAACACTGGAACAGGTTATCCAGAGAGGTGGTACATGCCCCATCCCTGGCAACACTCAAGGTCAGGTTGGGTGGGGCTCTGAGAAACCTGATTTAGTTGACAGTGTCTTTGCTCATTGCAGTAGGTTGGACTAGATGACCTTAAAGGTGCCTCCCAACCCAAAATATTCTATGATATATTAGATCACAGCCATACATGCCATGGAGAAGCAGGCAGAAACCTAGGACCTCAGAAAGGATAAGCAAAATGTCAAAGAAAATATATGACAAATGACAAAAATTTTGAAATATTGGTACTCCCAGGCTACAAGGTAAACAGTTTCAGCAGGGCCAGAGGCTCTGCAACACTGTGATTAGGAAAGGAAGTGACTTAGGACTTTGTGTCTTCAACACAAAGTACAAACAATGCCTTGGCCAGAGTTGCATTTGCTTCATCTGGCATTAGTTTGTACTAACTGTATCTCATCAAGAGAGGAACTGCCATCCCTGTAGTAATGGAAAACAAGGTAAACAATTGCACATAATCAGCATAGTACTGATATTTGAGCTGATACTATTTCACGATGACTCAATGTACTCAAAGTAAATATTAAAAGCAGGTGGAAATAGGTATGCAGGGAATGTTACCCAGCATCTCTCTTTTGAGTTCACCAGGAAAATTACTGGATCCATGCTAGTGCTGCACCAGTTTATCATCCCTGATCATGTGCCATTAAAAGCAGTTCACATACTCCCTACTAGTAGAGTCCTGTCTGCAACAAACTCAGTGAGAGAATTCTTAATGATTTCAGTAGGGTCATGATATCCTCCATGTAATGTTAGGAAAAACAGAAGTATAATCTCTAATTTTTGTAATATGCATTTTCACCTAATCATTGCATCTGTTTTGGTATTATTTTTTAAATGTTTGTAATAACAGGAATGTTTGAGTGAGGAAAGAAGAGACTGGATGTAGCACTTAGTGCCATAGTCTAGTAAGCAGGGTGGTGTTAGGTCAAAGGTTGGACTTGATAATCTCAGAGGTTTTTCCCAGCCTGGTTGATTCTGTGATTCTGTGAGATCTTTGAGAAAATTACTACTTTCCACCGTAGTCAAAGCTACCTATCAGCTTATTAGATCATGCAAACTTCAAATACTGTTCTACCTTTAGATGTGACTGCTGGCCAGACAAGCCACCCCTGCAGAAGGTAATTAACAATCTTGACAGATAAGATCTACACTAAATCTAGACAGTATTGTGTTTGGTGGCTCTCTGCCAAGACTCACTAGCTTTCTTAAAGGGGTCCTTCTACAATCACCATGTGCTGGGCTGTCAGTGTGATCATCCAAACGGAACTGAAACAGTCCCAAGCACATTTTCTTTGTCATCACGAAATAGCTAGCAAATCCAATGGAGTGGAAGAAGAGGCTGCTGGAAGACATTAAACGTACTCAGTCTCTTTAAAAATAAATGGATATGAAAAACATTTTTCTAGATGGAGATCCAGAAAAAAGTGTTAAACAAATGCAAGCAGGACCTCATGTTTGCCTTGGAGATTTTTCCAATACAAGGTCTCCATTTTTAATATGTGTCATTGAAGTGAAGCTTCTTTTTGGTGACAAGAAGACTGGCTTCATTTTTGTTGAATGAAAATAGTAATATGGCTTCAGTTACTGCTTTGTTATCATCTTCAATCTGAGCTACAGCAATGTAATATACCTTGCTACAAGTCTCTAGCCACTTCCCCTACTGAAATACATCATGTCGTGCTCCTGTTTTCTGTGCAGTCTTCCCCTATATTCCAGTCAAATTTAAAATATTGGTATTTATGATTGTGAGACACTGGATTTGAATCTCACTGCTCTATTTCTTGTGTTGGAGCAAACTGTGTGGGGAAGAAGGGCCAGGACTGCTGCCCTATGGCAGCCATGGCTGAGTGCACAGGGGCCATGTGGCTGTCCTGTCAATCCAAAAAGGCCCGCCTGGTACCCTGCCCACACCACCTCCCTGGAGCCACCCCTCACTCTGGCTAGGAGGGCACTGAGTGGTCAGTGAACTGGATCTCCTGGGTGGGAGGGGTGGCCCTGGTACCTAAAGCACATAAACAGAGGTGCACAGTAGGTCCATGTCGCCTTTTGTCATGGGACCTGCTGTGGCCATGGCAGCCTCAGAGTTCCATAGGATTCCTTGGTGGTAGCTATTCAGTTCTCTTAGTCCAACCTCTTTCTTTACACCTTCTTTCTTCTCTTAATCTCTTTTCTTCCTTTACTCTTTCCTTAATCTCTTGTGGGTAACTTAAAACCAATGGCTTGTATTACACTAAATTGTGAGTTGGTGTTGGCTGGGTGCCTTAGTGAAATGCTGCTTCTTGGTTGTATGTTACTCCTGTGAACCTTTTGCCAAAATGCCTTTCTCACTAAATTAAAAGAAGTCTCTTGGAAAACACATGTTCTCTTTACGCGACTTCAAGGTATTAAGAACCAAAGGCTCTGCAAAAAATTCAGTGGTGAATTATTTTGGAGTCTTAAATATAAGTAAAATGCCTGGGCAGTTCATGGCTTTGACCTGGGTCTTTACAGTAGTTAGATATATGGTGGTCTGCGAAGAAGGCAAACATGCACTAGCTTGGTCCTGATAACTTAAAATTTAAATTGTGACTTATAAATCTTTTCCAAAGCCTGAGGGCCTTTAACAAAATTTTTCTTCCTTTCTTTGACCCAAGAATCACTTTGAACATAATATAAGAAGATTCGTAAAAGGCTGTTGGGTGCTTTACACACAAGGAATCTTCTTGGAACATGTCACCAATAACTAAGAAGCAAACATAGGTTTTAAATAATGAAAACAATTTTTCCCACTGGAGAAAAAAGGCAGAACAGAGAACCGCAGAGATAGCAGTCTTACTGTTTAATGCACTTCAGAAATGCATTCAAATAACGCACCGTGGAGACAGAAAAGAATATCAGAAGAGTGACAGAAAGGATGCACGTGTTTTTGCAGTGGTATTTACATGTTAGCCACTATTACTAGGGAAAGGATATGAAAGGACTAGCAACATTTGAGAAATTTTATAATTCAAAAATCACTGGAGCATGAAACAATTTGGCCATGATATTGTCCATTATGATGTGCATAGAGAATGCAGAGATACCATGTTTAGTGTCTATCTACAGATTTACCAGATTAGCATAAGGACTAGAAATGGACAAAGATATGAAAGAAAAAAATGTTCAGAATCAACTCCTTAATAATGTCTGGAAGTATTTAACAGAACAGAAAGATGTAAGAAACATGGGAAGTCCCACCAATCGTGCTTTGTTCAGTTTATTTCATAGGACATTTGCATCTTACTATCAAAGCATACCAAAACATGGCAAAAATCAATTATCTACAACTTTTAGGATAGCAAAACCTATTGCTGTGTATCTGCTTACATCCATGGCAGTGGCTAGGAGAACCCCAGTACCTCAGTCTTGGCTATCTACTATATTGCAATTCAATTTAATATCTAGGACGTTCCTGGCCACCCACCGAAATCGCCTACTGTGTCAGCTGTTTAAGCAGACAGACAGAAAAGCCCCTCAGATTATGGATATTAAGAGACAGGAGTTAGATGGTCTATTTGCTCATTTATGAGAAATGAACAGAAATGCCTCAGAGCATAAAGAAATGAAGAGATATATTCATACTGCTATAAAGACTTACTGATGTGAGAGCTGTCCACACTGTACTGAAACCCACTTGCTCTAATGACAAGAGAGTGATGAGTTCTTATAGCAATAATTCTTAATAGCAGACTATCCATTAGCTCTGGTCATCACAAAGTAATACCTTTTTATTTGATTTGAACATAGAGTGTTGGTGGATTAGACCTACATATACTGAGGCTTACAAAAAGATAACAGTGGCATGCTCAGAAATCAAAGTCCATTTACTAGGAACACCTTTCACATGTTCACAAAGCTATAAGGAAATTTGACTCTAGGAGTGGTAAGTTTTCTAATTTCTTTGTTTAGCTACCTATGAGTGCATTGGAATGGAGATTACTAGAATCAAACAGAGTTGAAGAAATAAAGTTTTCACATATTTCTGAAGGAAGTAGTTCGATCCTAATTTTTACTCTATAGGAGAGAAAGTTCATCTTGCCGACGGACTCTGTAATACTTTAAATAGCTTAAAATATGGTTAGTTTTGAAGAATGTACCAATGGGGGAAAAGATAAGCTAACCTGAAGTTCTGAAAAGCATCAAGATAGACATCTACAGGCAATGGAGCTCCACAGGAAGAAAATTAAATTATATTTCCCAGTAAAAAATATGTTTTCACTCTTCTGCTGTTGAAAATTATTTTAATGTTTTAAATGTTACCTCCAGATAGGTATGGAATGCAGTAATGGAAACAGTATATAAAAAAATACATGTATTTTCAATGTCAGGTGGACAATTATAAGCAAACAAGGAATAGGCCTTCCTGGCAACATCACAGCAGAAGAAAATGCTTGCATACTGTTACACAGCTATGAACAGGATGAACTGATGATTCCATAGAGATTATAACCACAGCATTTAATAAAGTAGCATAAGTGAATAGAGCATTGTTAAATCAATGAAGAAGTAAATGTGTAGGAGAAGACAATAAAGACATTGAAAACAAGACCCAGAAGTCACACAGAAAATGCTGCATCAAAGTCTATTAAAAATATTATCTTTTTAAAAATGTCATTTATTATTCAGTTAAAAAAATGCTATTAAAATCTGGGAAACTGCAGTATGTTGTCTCTACCAAACAATCACAGTCCTAAATAGATACAAAAATCTACTGTCTACTGCAAAAAATAATTCAAGTACAGGGAAGAAAATACAACCAATAGAAAGAAAAAAGTTACTTAATACATATGTTAACAAATAAATCTCCCTATTTTTATCCTGACACCCTTTATGATTTGGATAGGAGTTTAATGATCAAAATCATTTTAGTGAGATTCTGAAGGACACTAAGATTCAGAAGTTTAGGATTCTTCATTAGAATAAAATCCTTACCTTTGATGGTTTCCATGCAACATGCCTTCTTCAAACATCAAACACTGCATTATAGGAAAATATTTGTGACAATAAAATTTTAATGAAAATACTTTAGACTTTCAGTTTGTCTTTTTGCCAAAAAGGTGCTACGAAATCCCATGTGTACCGGCTTAAGATCCCACTTCTGCACTTCCCTCAGATTGGTCGGAATTGTAGTCATATGACCTCAGATAATCAAGGTGATCTGAATATGGTGATAGATGATAGATGTACTCTCATACCACTCTGATATTTCCAGTCTAAGCATGGATTTCCGTTGAAAAAACAGTTCCACAGTCTTAGCTACACATCCTTGTTACCACGTGGTGACAATAAAATCACAGAATATGCTGAGTTGAAAGGGATCCACAAGGACCATTGAGTCCAGCTCCTGGCCCTGCACAGAACCACCCTCAGCAGTCACACCATGCGCTTGAGAGCATTGTCCAAATGTTTCTTAACCTCTGTTAGGCTTAGTCCTATCACCACTTCCCTGGGGAGTCTGTTTCAGTTTCCAACCACCTTTTGGGTGAAGAATGTTTGTCTAACATCCAACCTAAACCTCCCCTGACACAACTTCAGGCCATTCACTCAGGTGTGTCACTGGTCACCACAGAGAAGAGATCAGTGCCTGCCCCTCCCCTTCCCCCCCCAGGGAAGTTGTAACTGCAACGAGGTTTCCTCCCAGTCTCATCTTCTCCAGGCTGAACAACCCAAGTGAACTCAGCCACTCCTCATACGACTTCCCTTTAAGGCCCTTTGTCATCTTCATTGCCCTCCTTTGGACACTCTCCAGTAGTTTAATACCTTTCTCATATTGCAGTGCCCCAAACTGCACACAATATTCAAGGTGAGGCTGCCCCAGTGCAGAGCAGAGCGGGACAATCCCCTCCCTCGACCGGCTGGTGGTGCTTTGCCTGATGCCCCCCAGGACATGGTTGGCCCTCCTGGCTGCCAGGGCACTGCTGACTCAGATTCAACTTGCCATCCACCAGGACCCCCAGGTCCCTTTCCATGGCACTGCTTTCCAGCATCTCATTCCCCAGTCCGTACAAATATCTAGCAGTGCTCCTGGGAACACATGACTAACTGGAACAGGGAACTGATCTGTCTTTTCAGGACATCTCTCTATCAAGGAAAACTTCTTTTTCCCTTCTAGATTTTCAGGCAACTCCATCCTTTACAAGTACTAACACCAAGAACTCAGAATCTGTGGCAGGCGTGGGCTTAAGTGATTTAAAGTAATTGTGATAGAACCGCATCTTTAGTTGCCTCTGGTTGGATCTCTAGGACTCCTTTCCTCTAGAAAAAGCTCTTCTCTAAGAGTTGCTTTCTTTTTTTTATAATCCCTGTGCTACTGGAGGTTTACAACAGAGGAACTAGAGTTGACCTCTGAGGTGGTAGGCACCACCTTTCTCTCATTTCTTGTATACCATTATAAAGTCAGATAAGTTAAGTATAAGCAGTAGAGACTGGACAAAATACGGGTTTTGCCAAGTCCCTAAAAGGAGGAAATGATGCCTAAGGATTTTAGTCTATTTTGTAGATTTTCTAGAGTTTTTAGAATTATGTAGGTTTTCCTGGATTGCTCACATATTAGGTGGTGTTTAGAAATCACTGGACACTTTCTCACACATTTCTGAGTTTTGCCAAGGACATGGTGTTTTGAAGAAGCACCTGCAAGATAGCTTGAAGACAAAACAGAAGAGAAGGCCCAGAGCCCTTGGAGAAGCTCCAAGGGGCAGTTCTGAGCTTTCTGAGGGTGGGCACCAGCGGAAACAAGGTGCCCATTTCCAACTACAGGTTGGTTTTAGATATCATATATGCTAATTACTGGAGTTATAAAAACTGTAACATCACTGAACCATGCTTCTGGTGTGTACCTAGAAGCTTCTAAATAAAGGTACTTCTCTATCTCCACTAACATAGTTTTGAGCCTTTTCCCAGGAATTTAGGCATCAGTTTCACATGAAGTCTTTTCACTGTTTCTTTCAGACTTTGCTGGAAGAAAGATAAACTGCAGCTTCTCTTTTTCCCCAGCTGCTGTTAGTCCCAGCTCATTAGCTGATGACGTGCCTTCATAGTGACTTTATATGTGCCGGACTAGCATTACACAGCACAGTTTGCATACCAGTTAGAGTGCTATTACACATTTCCTAAATAGGACACCAAATCCCTCATGTTCCTTTCACAGGGAATATGACAAGGTGCAGGCATTCACATTTATCAACACAGCTGACTTCAGAAATTCCTGAGCTGCAGCACTATGGAGGCTGAAAAGGTGAACCAGGGAAGGATTACCATGCATTTGCCTTACTCTCCATTTCTTGCCGGGTTCATTGGGCTGGATATTTGTTATGCCCTGTTACAGCCCTCCGTGTGTTCTTGGGTTGAATAGCGCCCCATAAAACCTGCTAACTCCCGAGATTCTGAAGGAATTACTGGCATGAAGTGACTACAGCATGCACATTTCTCATGTGGAGTCTAATCCAGATCACAGCATAGATTAAAAATGCTGACTACATGACACTGAGGCGATTTTTAGAGCATATATTAAGAGCACGGTGCTCCTCAACCTGTAGACAGATGTGCCTGTGAAAGAGCTAGCAAAAGCAAACCTACCTTCAGAGCATGTTTAAATTCACGATGCGGGACTGTGCTTCGTGGGAAACGCAAAAGCTGAGGGAAACTGTATCAGCAGAGGCTGAGAAGGCTTCCAAGCCTCTGTGTGTGCGGGACAGGGCGCTGAGGGGCACATGCGCCTTGCCCTGCCGGGGTGCCTGCCCTGCCGAGCAGATCCACGCTCAGAGCAGAGATCGTCGCTGTTTCTGCTGATGCAGTGCCACCGTGTACCAAACACTGCAAAACTAACAGAGAAAGGCTGCCTTGTCAGGGGCACGGGCTTGAGCTGAGCGAGCCGTAGGTCTGGGCTCTGTGCCCTGCCTTGTGGGCTCTTTGTCGGGGACTGTTTAATGCGAAACTCAGAGCGCCCCCAGGCAGCCCGCTGCGGCAGCTGGCGGCTCCCTCCTCCCTGCCGCCCCAGGCCACAGCGAGGGGTCTCCCCCGCCGGCTCCCGCAGATCAGCCGCGCTCCCCCGGGCCGTGCCTCAGGCGCCCGGAAGGCGCGGCGCTCCCAGCCGGCCCACGAGTGGCGGTGGCATGTCACGTGCCGGGCCGTGCCGTGCCGGGAGCGCGGGAGGCGGCGGAGCAGCGACATGTCCCATCAGACCGGCATCCAAGGTACCCGCCGCCGGCCCCGCCGGCCCCCGCTCCGCATGGCAACCGGGCCCCGTGTCTCCCGTGCCCTTCCAGTCGGGCGGGAGGCGGGCGGAGCGCCTTTCCCCGCGGGCCGGGGGGAGCGGCGGCGGCGGCGGCGGGCGCGTCACGGGCCCTTCCCGGTGGAGTCTCCCCAGTGCCGTTTCCCATTGCAGTCTCCGCGGTGCTGCGCCCTTTGTTTGCGGCCGGAGCAGCCCGTCCCTGGCGGGGCAGAGCGGGCGGGCGAGCCGGGGACACCGTAGCCGGTCCCGGGAACCCAGGGCACCGTGCCCGGGCAGGGCAGGGTTTGTCCGCACGGCGAGCTGAGCCGGCCCGGGTAAGGTGTGCCCTGCGGGGGAGCCCCCGAACGGCCGGGAGGGCATTGCTTAGGTAACTCGCCCCGGTTTCGCGGCGGGCCGGACAGCTCGGGAGTGCCGGGGGCCACCCCGGGAGCAGCGGGAACCCCGGGGCGGGAGAGTCCGGCCATGAAGCCCATCACTGGGGGCCACAGAGGAGCACAGTGCGGGAGAACCTTTTCTCCCCGTGTTTCCAGGCCTTGGAGTAAGCGAGGAGCAATTAGGAGACAGAGTATTGTTTCACAGTATTAACGGGACACCCCCGAATCACAGAACTGCTAAGCAGGGATTATACTGCAGGATTATGGAGGGGTCGGGTTTTACTGTCTCGATTTCTGCAATCTGCGTGTTCGATGACTAGTACCGTGTACTTTGCCTGCTCTCCTGTATTTATTGTTGAAGGTGACTTTTGTCCCAGCCAGGACAGCTCTTCGCTTCTCTTCTATGCCGTTTTTTGTCCATTGGCTGCATGTAGTCTGCACCCTTTTTGCTTCTCTTCTTTTCCTTCCTTTGCATGCCAGTGTTTGGTCATTTTTGCACCTTTTTGTTTTAAGTTCTTCAGCCCTTCTCAGGCTAGAGATTCAGCTGGAATAGCTTTTTTTTCCAGTCTGGAGAAAAGCATTAGTGGCTCTTCATTGCTGTGTTCTCCTGGCAGTGCTGGAGGGAGGAGCAGAAGAATATTCTGTTGCTTATCATAATCAAAAGGAGGGCTAAGCCTCTTCTGATGCTCTCCTTCATGTCTTTGAGAATCATTTGTCCTCTGAGGAGAATTGTAGAGAACTCGACAGCCTTCCTGCATGGATCCTGCCTCAGCAGGCACTAATCAGGAGTCCTGTTTGCAGCAAAACACCCCCTTCTGCAATTTGGAAGAGAAATAGCTATACTTGTGCCATTGCTGGCTTTAGCTACAAACAGGCTACTGTCACTCATAAACAATTACAAGATTTGGCAGCATGGGCTGTTCTTTTCTGGAAACAGAAATGAAGTCATGGACCCAGTGATATGTACCAGGCAGTTGCTGAAAGGACTGGACTTTCAAAAGGCCAGTGAAGATAAATAGTGTAGGATGTCACAGAATGCATTAAACTAGGAGAAAATACACCAGAATATGTCCAAAGCCTTCTAAATAATTTAAAAATAATATTCCCTGTAAAATATTTGTGAAATAAACCCAAAATTTTATTCTGTAGGCCTCCACTTTGCAAAAAGTATAAGTAGAAAATAATATTATATTGTCAATTTAAAAACCTTTATGAGTACAAACCTATAGATAACTTGATAGTGAGATGGTTTCACAGGTGTCTCAAAATGGTTTTTTGAGGAGTTGTTACAGTTCTGAAATTGGTGTAGAGACTGCTGTATTTCAGTCTTGTTTTGGTGTACAGACTTGAAATGAGAGACTAAGGAACAAAAAGAGGGCAAAAGAAATCCTGGGGGAACCCAAAGCTCTAGAACGTGATGCAGTGTTTGCTTGCTTAATGGAATGGTGAGGACCAGGAGAGACAATCAGAAAAGCTGGCAGCAGGTTACTGGAAGGGTCTGCAGTGGTTAGTGGGAAGATACTAAATGGGATGAAACTGGGGTTGAACTGGTAACCCAGTGCAGTTCAGCTTGTTTAACATCATCTTTCTCTCCCATGCCATTTGAGACTCTCAGAATGGGCCTGGCATCACTTGGATGGACATAAGTGTAAAATGTTTTGAGTATGTGCAGTAATGTTGCTGGATACCATCTGTTCAGTTGGCCTCAACGTGACTATAAATAATCCATTTTATTTGTTTCCTGGTTTGATATTTGTTTTGCTGGTACTATGCGCTATGCTGTGGGATTACTTAAAGGACCAGCTTGCCATAAATGTTCTTCAATAAGTCCTGTACAGCCCCCCCTACCCGCTCCATGGTATAATTAAACTGGTTTGCACTTGGATTATTCAGCAGAGCAGTTGAGATAAGAATGGTCTTCACGCAACTTAAGCACAGGTCTTCACTGTGCTTAGGGAAGTGAGTCTTTTATGTTTATGGTGGTGTGTCGAAAATATTTTACTTACTTCTTTGTAATAATAATGGCCAGACTTCATGAAGGAAGATCTGGGGAAGGGCTCTCCCCACGTGGGTGTGACCTTTCCAGCCTGCGCAGTGGATTTTTTAGGTGAGGCACAGCGTGTGCAGAACTTTCCTTCTTTGTAAATTCATTAAAAAGCTATCCAGTCGCATTAGGTCATGGTTTCAACAATGTCATCAAGCACAGAAGGAATAAGGTGGTATAAAGGAGGAGCAATGAGTGGCAGCTTTCACTGGTACTCTTCAGAGAGGTGTCCTCAGGAAAGACCATCACGTTTGCCAGGCAAGCTCTAACATTTTCCTGGCAGGCGTAAAGTTTCTGTCTGAAAGTTTGTACTAAGTCTGCAGACTTCATGAAGCTATTGTAATTTGAGATGCGTCATATTTTTATTGTGTTGCTGCGTTAACTCTGAAACCTGAGACTGATGATATGATGTCACCTCTAATTTTCACAATGTTGAAAATCATATAGCATGCTAGAAAGCAGGTCTGTTTTGTAATGTTGCCTTTCATCTTTCTCTGGAATGCTGGTGGCTGGAGCAGTATGCGGCAAAGGGGGGAGCATCACTTCTGTGTTCCTTTTTCAGTCCAACTTTGTTGCAAAGGGCCAGTTGTACATTTTTCCAGTGTTATTCTTACCCTCATAAATGTTCTTTGTCCTAGGGAAGTGAAATGTGTGAATTTGATTACTTTTATTTTCTCTTTTTCAGCTAGTGGAAGTGTTAAAGACATCTTTGTTGGAGCCAGAAATGGACAATACAGACTTTTAAAAATAGTCATTGACAATGGTTAGTCAAATTTTAATCTTTTTTTTTCCTGATTCTTTTAGATGTTTTCATAGTTATTTTAATGACCTACATGTACAAGTGTTTAAAAACAAAACTGCCAAACTTAATTTTACTAAGGTCTTTCCTGTACAGAAGGTAAAATTGAAGTTTTGCTAAGCCTTTCACTACAATGCTACTGTATTTTTGTATTGAATTTTTCTCCCAAATGTCAGTTCATATTTTACCAAGAACTGCTGTGTATTTCATATGGATAATATAAGTGAGTTTATCTCTTAGTAAAGAAAGAGTAGAGGGAAACAAAATTTCCACACCTGTGTGCTGTTTTGTCACTCTGGTTACTTTCATTAGACAGAGATCTAGTCTTACACAACAGCTAGTCACCTTAGATGAACTATAAATTTTATCTGCTTTTTATACTGGGATCAGCTGCATGCAGAAAATCCTATTAAAGCAGATGTTTAAGTAGTAATCTGACTACAGAGAAAATATCTTCAAAAATCTGTAACTTTACAGAAATTTTCAAAGTTAAAACTGTTCCTTAGATTATATTATATATTTTATATAGATATAATATTTTATATATATGTTATATTTATACAGAATATTTATATATTTATACAGAAAATTATGTAATTTCTGTCAGAACTTGAGTTTGATCTTTGAACTTCTTGGCAAGACTGCAAACATTGAGAGATAGAGTATATAATCACTTTTTCTCATCTTTAATAGCAATGCAGATTGGTTGTATAAGACATTTCATGGTTTAGTCCATCTTTTCAAGTATGTTAGTTGTCCATTTTGACTTTTTTGTCCTAGACTTTATTAATTTAGAGTGCACTGAAATACTTGTTGGCTGGAGAAAGGTACATATATGTACATACATATAGATACTTTTATTGTTAGGTAAATAACCTACTATTACCTTTTTTTGTGTTTGCTTTTCTTTGGAAGTCTTCTGACATATTAATATAGCTTTCCTTAAGGTAGTGGCAATAATAATATTATAGGCAAGACTCTGTGGTAAAGTCTCAGTAGCATAAGGCAGTAAATGCTGACATACCATTGAATTTTTTTCCCCATTAAGCAAGGTAATACAATATGTTTTTGTGTATATACTGCTTTATAATGTGAAATGAAGCCTAGAAATAAGATCCAAATAGAAAACTTTCCCTATATTTTTCATTCCCTATTTTTTCATTTTTGTGTGAATGTGTACGTGTATGTATATATACATATATATGTGTGTGTGTGTGTGTGTGTATGTATATATACATATATATATATGTATATATATGCATTTCCTCTCTATGTAGAAGTAGAATCCAGTCTTTTATACTATTTTCTGCAGTTCATAAAGAAACCTGTAAAACTCAAGACTTTTACAGAATACTGGAAGAAGGACACTTACTTCATCTGTCTGCAGGAGCTTTCAGCAACAGATAATAGTCCTTAGTCCTTGGCCTTACTCAACAGATAATAAGCAAATAGAGTTCTGCTAATCTGAGTTAATAAGAGGTTTTCTGCTAGGCAGTAGAGTTCCTCTGATTGTATCTGAAGCCCAAGTGGATATAAATCCACCTGGAGTTCAGAATTGGCAACTACATTCTGAGTGCTTTGGTTTAGGTGTCCAACTTCAGGGTACTTTGCATTTAATTCAGGGATGGGCCAAACAGCCTTGCCCTGAGCTGTTTGAGTTCCATGAGTTACTTTGGTAGGGTGCCTTGCTTGAAGTTTTGATGTAGCAGCATTTCTATACTGTTTCACTTCTGTCTGAAGTTTAAGAAGTTAAGTCCTACACTCTCAGAAGATAATTTGTATGCTAACTACTGTTACAGTACTCAAACTTTGTAGGATCCCATTTAAACAAGGTATTTCTTTTTCAGTTGTGGGGGCTAGTATTTATTGGGAAGCTGATAAATATTCTGGAAGACAGTATACTAATACTTTCCTTTGGAAGCTGAGATATGATGTATAAATAAGAGAAAAATCTTATTGCTACAGCTGTTCACATAATTAAATACCATTTGAAGTGTTTTATATAGACTTAAGCCAATTATACATAATAAACAACTTCAGTCATTTAAAGACCATAGCAATGAAGCCATATTAGAAAGAGGTTTATCTACTTACATAGTCAAGTTAAAGTGATTAATGCAAGCGTATTCATTCCAAACTCTTTCTACAGCGTAACTGAGTTATTGACTCATTACAATGAGTATAAACACTAATATTTTATAGCAGAGCAGGAGCATCAATAATTATAATTTGAAAATTTGAAAGATTACTCTCGTCTTATGTCTACTGAAGTATTTCAATTCAAAAATAAATTAACTGGCAGAAGACAATTTTTATTTCTCTTCTGTGTATGTTATGATGAAAAAACTAACATCAGTAGTATCATTTCAGATGAAAAAAATTGATAACAACCAGCACATTGCTGTTCAACTGTTTGTATTTGGGTTAAAGTAAGTTAGGGTTTGAACATACACAGCTTTTGCAGGAATTCACTTGGCTTTCACACTGACTGTTCTTGACTTCTATTCTTGTGGACAGGGTTATGAAAGATTAACCGTGCAACTAACTGCTTATTGTAACGGTTAATTTTGAAAAACAGTATTAAACTGTATTGTTGCTAACCTGTAGTTTTGGTCCTTGGTTATAGAGCAGCTTGTTGTGGGATCTTCTAGACGGCCAGTTGGATCATGGGAAAAGGATTATGATTGCTTTGTCCTTCCCCTTCTTGAAGACAAGCAACCATGTTATATATTATACAGATTAGATTCTCAGAATGCTCAAGGATATGAATGGATCTTCATTGCATGGTCACCTGATCACTCTCCTGTAAGTAACAGTTATCAAAGGCTTCATGTTGTTGATGGTTTTTCAAGAGTGCCATTTGATCTGAATCCTAGATATGTAGGAAAAGGATTTGAGGAATTAAGCATTCCCTAACCTTCCCCCTACGTTCCCACAAGAAAACTGGGAAAATGTTTCTTGAAGCTTCTTGAAGAGCAAATAAGTATGTCTAGGTGGAGTGCAGCTGATCCAGGGTATTTTCAGCCTGAGTGGAGGATGCAGTACAATTTTTTGGCCCTGTTTGTTTTACTGTCAGTATTTCATAAAAATTCATGGAAGGATATAGGACAGAAATCTTAAGGGGTGTTATCTTAGAAAGAAGGATTATAGTATGTGCTCAAGTTGTTTACTCTGTTTGGCTTGCTGACTGCCCAGCTGGCACTTGTGGATCTGTGGCATGCCACAGAATACACTGCTTCTTAGTTTAGGTAGTTTGAGAGCATGGGAGAGAACTTAAGAGTTAAGGATTTACAGGAGGAACTAGGATACTGTGTACAGGTTCTAGGAATGTGAGATAAGGTAAGACTAAGTAAAACTATTTCAGTATTCCTACTGCTTTCAGTAGCAGTTAGTAAGGCACCAAAAGTTGAAGTGCATAGAAAAGATTATGTGGAAAAGGTGAAGTATTATGAAGAGGATGGCATGATGGTGTAATAAGGTGGGAAGATGGGACTGTTGAGAGAGGAATAAGTGACTGTTAGACACAAATTGATAAGGAGCAAACATAATTTTTCCACTCTGTAGTTGAATCATCAGTATCTGGAGTCACAATCAAATCAAAAATGATAATGAATTATTTCCAGACTGCTCTTTTGCTGTCTGTTGTACACAGACCAATGACAAAAGATCTATACAATCGTGGGTTTTCCCATTTAAAATTAGTAAAGATTATGTTGACTTTTTTCCCATTTAAAAAAAACCCTCATACTCTTACTAAAGCTGCAATTCAGTTTTGCAATTACTGTGATAATAATGCATAGTATCATGACCTAGTGAATTTAATAGCATATGTAAGTGTCATAATCCAGAGCTCTACAAGATTATAGTGTAGTTTCAACACTTAAAATACTTGTTCAAGAAAGATGTTAATTAATGGACTTAGTACACCAACATGTTAGATTCTCTGTGTACAAAGGAAAAAAAGAACTCAAACCAAAAAACTACTGTTTTATTATACGCTAGGTTCGTCAAAAAATGTTATATGCAGCAACTCGAGCAACACTTAAGAAAGAATTTGGAGGTGGTCATATTAAGGATGAAGTATTTGGAACGGTACAGGTATGTTTTTCTTTTTAAAGTCAGGACAGTGACTTTAGATACTAAATATAGTAGTTGGTGTTACTGGTATGAAATTGGCGTGTTTCTACTCCTTTTTTGATTAAGGAAAAAAGACTTAAAAGTTATGTGTATTATTCCAGTGTTAAAGTGTGTTTGATCTCATTTGAACAAGTTACTAAGTGTAGTTAATATCTTCAAGCTAAGAAGTCCTTGCTGGAAATTGTTATGAAAACTAAATAAGAATAATAGGCACATCTCTTAATCTCACTGCATGTGAGTCCTCTAAAAGCTGTAACACTGTAGTGGGTTGACCTTGGCTGGATGCCAGGTAGCCGCTGAAGCCACTCACTCCCTCCACTCTGCAACTGGATAGAAAGAACAAAACAACAAAGGATTCACATCTTGAGATAAGAGCTGGGAGAGGTCACTGATTACCATCACAGGCAAAACAGACTCAGGGATATTAATTACATTTATTACTGATGGGATCAGAGGAAAAGAGTGAGAAGTAAAATAATCTTAAAAACACCTTCCCCCCACCCCTCTTTCCTTCCAAGTTCTGTCTCCCCCCCAGCAGTGCAGGGGGACGGGGAATGGGAGTTACAGTCAGTTGCTGTTTCTGCTGCTGCTCAGAGAGGAGTCCTTCCCCTGCTCCCTGTGGGGTCCCTCCCACAGGACATAGTCCAGCGTGAATCTCTCTGGCATGAGTCCATCCCACAGGCAACAGTTCTTCACAAACTGCTATAATATGGGTCACTTTTCCATGGGATGCAGTCCTTCAGGGACAGGCTGCTCCAGTGTGGGTCCCCCACATGGTCACAAGTCCTACCAGGGAAAACCTGCTCCAGTGTGAGCTCCTCTCTCCACAGGCTGCAGGTCCCTGCCAGGACCCTGCTCCAGCATGGGCCTCCCACAAGGTCATAGTCCCCTTTGGGCATCCACCTGCTCCTGTGTGGGCTCCTCTCTGGGCTGCAGGTGGGTCTCTGCACCCCCGTTGTCCTCCATGGGCTGGCAGGGGCACAGCTGCCTCACCAGGGTCTGCACCATGGGCTGCAGGGGAATCTCAGCTCTGGCATCTGGAGCACCTCCTGCCCAGCTGAATTTGCAAATGCACCTATATACTTGTATTCCATTCAAATAAAATGACCAGAAGTGTATGGAAAATAAGTGCTTTTTGTAATGCTGCATAGCAAGTCTTTGAAGAAAACTTATTATCAAAAAAAAGATCAATATTGATATTGTGCTTTCAGGATGATGTTTCACTGAATGGATATAAAAAATATTTGATATCACAATCCTCCCCTGCACCTTTGACTGCAGCAGAAGAGGAACTTCGACAAATTAAGATTAACGAGGTACCTGGAATGTCTTTAAGCATGGGTGGGAAACAGGGTGCCGTGCTCCATATGTATTGTAGGGAAATGTCTTTCAGGGGTAAAAAAAGGCATAAAAGAAAATGGAAAGTTTTAGAAAGTGTGAGTGGATGAGAATATAAATTTATTTCTCAAGGAGCTGAAACTGCAGGATGATGATGGCTCTCACTGAAGTGGCATGATCGTGCTGAGTTTGAAAGGCCTTGTGTCTGAATCAGAGGCTTGGCAACTGCAGAGTTAATTGTTGCACCTTTGGCTTTTAATATTACTCAGTGTGCTTCTTTGTGAAGGGTGACGGATCACTGGCACAGGGTGTTCAGGGAGGTTACAGAATCTCCATCTTGAAGATACATATAAGCTGTTTGGACAGAGAACTGTGCGGCTGGCTCTAGGTGGCCCTCACTGAGCAGGGTGATTGGACAAGATGACCTCCGGAGATGTCTTTCAGCCTCAACCATCCTATGATTGCCCACATACATTTCCCATGGTGGCAGAAATTGTAGAGAAAACACAAAATAGCAACTATTGCAGTGAATGATTGCTGGGAGTATTTCAGCAGCCTTATTCCTAGAGGAAAAGTACCTAACTTCCAGCACCAGTGCATTTGTCTATAAGACTGAGAGTAAGTGAAGGGAATTCCAATAAAAATAAAATAGAAATCCAAACTAACTAAATAATCTTTTTAAGAGACTGATTTGCTAATGCTACAAACACTTTTCAGAAAAACCTTTAACAAATGCCTTTAACCAGCCAGCTAACTAGTGACTGAAAAGTTTCAGGGGATTCTTTTTCTCACATTTTTCATTCACTTCATTCTTGTTTGTGTTCAAATGTATGTTAGGTCATGTGCTGATCATAATTTGTTGTTTTAACTTGTATTTTATGGGTGTGCTACATGTATTTGAAGTATGATTCATTTCTGCAGCTGGATACTGGGAAACCATTGTGTAAAATGCAGCTCTGTATCTTACATTTTCACTCTACTGTACTTTTGCTGAAGCTTTGTTGTTTATTGACTTTCTTTTATCCAGTGGTGTCTTTTGTTATTTTTTATGTCTTGTTTTAATTAATTCAATGTAGAAATGCATTCATCATCATCAAACACTTTTTCCTTGACACTTTTTATGCATTTTACTAGATCAGCTTTTAAAAAAACCCACTAATGAATGTAAAACTTCTGTGGGATCGGTGATCACCTCTGGTATTAGTATTATCTCTTATGCACTACATACAATGTGGTTAACAGCTGCAGACTGAAACTTCATGTATTATTGTAAAACTTCAACAGCAAGAGCTGTGCTTTTCAGAGACACAAAACCTGTAGATTGCTGCCATTTTGTCTTTGTTTGAAGCGTCTCACAATATATTAATTTATGTCATTTTTCTCTATTTTTTCTGCCATTGCAAAGCCTGTAATTAGACTTAGAAAACTAAAAGCTTTCTGATTTTAATAGGTTTTCCATATACATATTCCTTCATAATTACCCTAAGAAATATTTTACTGGGTCAGATCGAAGGATCACCTGGTCTGCTGTCAAGTCCTCGAGTGAACAACAGCAGAAATCTAGGAAGGATGTAATAGCAGGGCAAGAAGGCCATGGTAATTACCTTAAGTACTCTTTGTTACCTCAACGTTTGCAGGTAGGGATCTTCCTGCCCAACAGATGATGTGTTGCTTTATAATTGTTCATAACAGGTTTTTCATCCATCATCTAGTCTTATCATTTCTCTAAATCCACGTACAGTTTTTGTTGACCAAAGGTCCTATGGCAGGATATTCCACAGCTTGACAAAGTACTATGTAAAGAACCACTGATTGCTATTAGTTTATTCTGATAACCCTACAGATTGTGTGGGGAAGGCAAAAAAAGTCATTAAGTCAACCCTCAGTTTCCGCCCTTCCCTTCAATAAAGCTGGCCATATCCCAGAAAGCCAACTGTATCCTGGGCTGCATCAAAAGGAGCAGGATCAGCAGGTCAAGGGAGGTGATTCTCTCTTTCTGCTGTGCTCTGGGGAGATTCCACCTGGAGCACTGCATCTACTTCTGTTGTCCTCAGCACAGGAAAGACATGGACGTGTTGGAATGGGCCATAAAAATGATCAGGGGGCTGGAACACCTTTTCTGTGAGAAAAGGCTGAGAGAGTTGTGGTTCTTCAGCCTGGAGGGGAGAGGCCTTCAGGGAAATCTTACTGAGGCTTTTCAGCACTTAAAGTGGGCTTATAAAAAAGAGCCAGATTTTTTAGCAGGTCCTGTTGCAATAGAACAAGGGCTCATGGTTTTGAAGTAAAAGAGGGTAGGTTCAGATTAGATATGAGCAAGAATTTTTTTACAGTGAGTGTGGTGAGGCACTGGCTCAGGTTGCCCAGAGAGGTGATAGATGCCCCATGCCTGGAAACATTCAAGGTCAGGCTGGATAGGGCTCTGAGCAAAGTGGTCTATTTGAAGATGCTCACTGCAGGGGGGTTGGACTAGATCACCTTTAAAAGCCTTTTCAACCCAAACTATCTTATGACTCTATATCCATGGACCTCTGTCGTATTCCTTATCAGTTATCTCTTTCAGGCTGAAGAGTCCTACTCTAGGTAGTTCTTCACTCATACTTCTGATCCTTTTGCTTTTCTCTGCAGTTTTTCCAGTTCTGCTATATAATTTATGAGATGGAGGGATGGGGAAGCCAGAACTGCATGTGGTATGCAAGATGCAGGCATGTTACTGATATCTACAGTGCGTAATGATGCGTTCTGTTCTCTACTCTTTCCCTAACAATTCGTAACATTTCATTTGTGGGTTGGGAGTGTTCGAGATTGTTTTTGGTTTTGCTTGGGGTTATTTTCAGAGATACTCAGAATGACCTGCAAGGTCTGGCTTCTGAATCGTAGTAGCTAGGTCAATCCCATTACCATACAGGTAGAAGAGAGTTCTTTTTTCCTCCTGCATAAGTTGCTTTAAAATTATTCACAGGAAATTTCACCTGCCATTTTATCCACCACTCAGCAGCCATCACTAACTCAATCTTACAGTGTGAATTTAAATATTCGTAAGTGACTTAGGTGGTTTTGTTTCGCTTAAAAGGTCTGAAATACATTGCAGTATGGTCAAGTAGGTTTTGTTCATTTTCCTGTATCTGGAGTTATGCTGGGTTACTCTCTTGCCTTGCCTGTCCCTCCCACGTCACTGTTTGTTTTTAAGTTTGGAGGATTTTTTTTCTATTTGTATTTTAATATGGTTTCCATGGGATGGTATTTTATTACGGTTTATTATTTTTGTGATGCCTATGTTACGTTTAATAATCAGGCTTTTATGCAGCTATATCTTACAAATATTTTTTTCTATAACCTCCTTCATAAATTTATCAATCTTTATACAAAAGTAAGCTCTCTACTTGCTTTCCTTTCCTCTTTCCTTGTTGCTGACAAGTTGTTCTTTAAAATGTGAAGTATAATTTAGTGTAACAAGTATCTTTGGTTTTTATTTTTTTATCAGTTTGTTTCATATTTCATTAGCATCTCTAATTAAAGCTGAACATGTTGATAGATCTAGTTGATAGATCTAAGACCCACACTTTCCATTTGGTACACTTTTCTGACTTTTGCTCCTTCATAACCAATATTAAATGTATTTGTGAAATTATAAAAGAAAATTAATATATTCAAAAGTTTGTACTTAGACAATAAATTAAGACTGGAGAAAATTGGAGGCCAGAGCTCATTTTAAGAGAAACTGCATGAATATTAAGATACATTCTTGAAAAATGGCTTTAAAATAACTGTTCTTTTCTCTCAAATAATTAGTGACTAATGTAGCTGGATTCTGAACAATTGTCTTGCTTGTTCTGGGGGTTTTTTTACTTTGTGTTGGACCTTCTAAAATGTCTAATCCTTAGGAAATTAAGATTTTGTTTGTTTACTTTGTTTGGTTTTGTTTCGGTATAGGCTTTTTGGGGGAGTGTGTTGAAACAGGAGGGGAAATAGTTGCTTTTTTCTTTCAAGAAGATCAGTCTGTCTCTTAAGATGTAATTTCTGTTTCTTCAAAAACTTTGACCCATAGAAATCATATGTCTATGTTTGAATCTAAAATTCTTCACTATACAACAATAAGCAGTATTGTCAGTTCAGAAGTATAACACATCATATGAAAATTGAGATTTTTCCTCCTGGATTATTTTATCTTTATACCAGAATTTAACTTAGAGCTTCCTCACTGACATTAGACCCAGTTTTCCTTCTGATGATTTTGTTGCTCTGCAAAGCAGAGCTGTTTCAGAGATATGAAACTTTTGAGGTTAGCAAACTAACACGACCTGTAAATTAAAAAATAAAAATTTTTTATATATGGGGATGATTTTTTGGGGTGGTTTATTCCTGGAATAGCTACTGCTAACTCTGTGTGTAACCACATACAATGCATTGTCAGTCATTGTATGAAACCTGACGAATGCTTGCAAAGGTTTCTGTTAACATCTCAGTTAACTTGTGTTTCAGGTGCAGGCGGACGTTGGTGTAGATACCAAGCATCAAACACTGCAAGGAGTAGCATTCCCAATTGCTAAAGAAGCTATTCAGGCTTTGGAGAAGTTGAAAAATAAGAAACTCAATTATGTACAGCTGGCAAGTATAAAATATTTTAACTATTTTTAATAATGAGTATAAAATAGATTACCTGCACACTAGACAACGTGTTGCTGTAGTACACTGAAGAATTACCCTTCTGTATTAGATTAAATTTTTTTCCATCCTGTTGTGTTCTCTGGTTTGCTTTCTGCATATTAACTATATTAACGTTTTCTTTCTTAACAGCAAATTGATATGAAAAATGAAACTATTATTTTGGCCAACACACTTCATACTGAACTTAAGGACTTGCCAAAAAGAGTTCCAAAGGATGCTGCGCGTTACCACTTTTTCCTGTATAAGCACACACATGAAGGAGACTATTTGGAATCCATAAGTATGAGAAAGTTTCTCAATGTGAAACTTCATTGACTTGTTTCAAATACTTTAGGAATTTTGAGGCAGAAAGAAACGTGTCATAGAAGTAATCTGTCAGCATGATCATAAATTTCAGAGTCGTTTGGTTGTGAAACTGTCTTGTGAAGAAGAGTCTCTATGTTGGGAAAGTAGTGAGCTATCCCTTTTGATTATGAACACCCATAAATGTGAAAACATAAAGATATCGGCCATTCTCTTGTCCCCCATTTGAAATTAAACGCTTGCTGAAGCAAAAAAGATCCAGAATGGCATTATGTTTTTCCTTTCCAGACTGCACAGTTGATTTCCAATGTCTCTCTGCTGTAAATGGTTTTACGATACAGCTTTTGATGGAGTGTAGTTATGGTCTGATTTGTGGTTTGTTTGGTTTTTTCCCTGCAGTTTTCATCTACTCTATGCCAGGGTATACCTGTACTATACGAGAACGAATGCTCTACTCTAGTTGCAAAAGTCCACTGTTAGAAATTGTAGAAACACAGCTGTGGATGCAGATAATTAGAAAGGTAAGTGCACTGGGGTCTATGAGTATTTTCTCCATTCCTCTCTTCCCTTCTTCATGTGAAACTATAACTATCTCTGTCATGACCTTCTCTAAACAATGAAGAGTGTTCTGTAACTATTACAGTTTGTCCTGAACGAGAAATAATTGTTGATGAAGCTCCATATACAAAGTTAAGTCATGGAAGCTTTTCTCTCTCTCATAATTTCTACACTTTCATATCTTTAACAAATATATCCTTGTGCATCAAGGAAGTGTTTGAGAGTACTTTGAAGGACTTATACAACTAACATGATTTCTTACTCAAAGCCCTCATATTTTTGGACCACAGCACACTGCTGTTGTTGAACAATAAATTCCTTTAAAGCCAAGGTCATGTAAGGATTTTCAAAATAATTTCAAGTGCAGTTCTGAAAATTAGAACTGCTATCTTAGAGGTCCTTGATGAGGCAAACAAGGATTTGCA
Organism: Acropternis orthonyx; assembly: GCA_035583155.1. Taxonomy (NCBI): domain Eukaryota; kingdom Metazoa; phylum Chordata; class Aves; order Passeriformes; family Rhinocryptidae; genus Acropternis; species Acropternis orthonyx. The sequence goes on along the minus strand of JAWWEU010000040.1, from coordinate 29,107,737 downwards.
AGTAAGCCGATCTTTTTACACTGTATATATTTTACTGCTATGCAGAAAGTTGCTTCCCACCTCCAGAGCAGAGACCATAGAAGTGGTCCAGTTGTGACCTGCAGTTACTTTCTTAACACCTGTGCACAAGCTTGGTTTCTCTGGAGATTATGTTTACCTAACAAGGAACAGAGTTAATAGTAACCATTTTTACTGAGATGACATGAATTAAGTGTATTATTTCTATGTGGTTTTATATGTAATTATTTCTCAGAAATTTCCTTTCTATAACAAAATAAATGCACTATGCAACTCCTGAAAATTCCTGTAGGCAGAAATTTCTGAAGCATGTACTTGTAACAACAAACCTGTGACTGGCAAGTCCATCAAGTGTTGTGGTTGGCAGGGCGTGAAGTGTTGAATGCTCAGCAGAGCAGGGCCAAAGCATTTCTCTGAATTCTAATTCCTGCAATTCAAAACAATGGTGTTTGGCTTGAGAACACTATTTTCTTTCTATTCAGGTTCATATGTCTAAATTTTGAAAATTAACCCCCCTCCCCCTCCATTTGTTCGTGAAACTTCTTTTAGCTTTTCCCTGCCTTGAGAACTTGCTGAGTGGCAGCAGCCAGCTAATAATACAAGCTTGTTTATTCTCCTCCCCCTCTTTCTCAAGAGACAGCAATATGTATGCACATTACTTTTACAATTAGTGTTATAGTTATGTGTTAAGCATGTTATAGTGAAAAATTTTTATTCTTAAAATGTGTAAATACTTATAACAAGTAAACAAGTACTAGTTTTACATGGTATGTGTTCTCCTAGTTAGTTTTAACAGGTGCATTGTGCTAAAGCTTGGAAGATGTACTGTGTAGTTGTGCTTATATTTCAGGAAAATAATTAAGTCATACTTAATACTAGTAAGAATAATGGGGATTCTCAGAAAAACTATCCAAGATTTCTCAGGGCATTAGGTACAAGTTGAAGAACTTTTCATGCTAGACTTTGAACATTACTGCACATATGGTTTTAATATAGTATTTAGTTTCAGCAAAATTTCAAAATGTTTGACTTTAATATGAATATGATAAATGTTGGGTTTTTTCCTGCCAGATTGAAATTGATAATGGTGACGAGTTAACTGCTGACTTTCTTTATGAAGAAGTTCATCCAAAACAACATGCTTACAAACAGAGTTTTGCTAAGCCAAAAGGTCCTGCAGGGAAGAGGGGAATACGAAGACTGATCAGAGGTCCAGCAGAGACTGAAACACCTAATGATTAGAAACTGTTGTTTATATTTGCAAAAGTGTTTGAGTAAGAAACAAAATTCTGGCTTTTGGTAATGAACTGAAATCATTCCATTCATAGATGCTAGGGGGAAAAACGCTCTTTTTACTCTTCTCTTTTCTGACCTCAACACTTTTTATATTGTTACATGATTATATTTGTTCACCATGTTTTATGACATATAGAAGAGCTAATTATTTTAAAGCTAGAAAAGGAAAACTAAGCTAATACCCCTTTATTTCAATTTAGAATTCGTAATTTAATAGTTGTACATGTGATCATAAACTTTGCAGACATAAGACTATGAAGCCCATGTATTCTGTGGGCAAGTCGCAGCCGTATTCTTAAGTGTAGCCTATTGAAACCTCTTAAGACTTCCCATGTGAGAAGAGATGAAGCACTACATAGCATTGTCCCAATTAAATATTTATTTTTCCTTGTAGCACTTATGGACAGTAGTACAGTAGAAGGTTTTCCTCTGATTTTGACAGGATGCATTGTTGGGTTTTTTGTTGTTTTGTTTAGTTTCATTGGGTTCATTTTTTTTCTTGTAATGGAAAAGATAAATGAAAATCAGTTACCCTTCAGTTAAGGCAACTGTTCAGGAATAGCTGACTATTCTCCTACGCAAAAGCTTGGTCATCTCAAATTTGTAACTAATTTCATGGGATTGTCTTTTCAGGAAATGTGACATATGACCACCATAGCTTTTCCAGGCTTGTGTATCAGTCCTAAACCTTACATATTAGGTACTGAATGACCAAGTAAAAGATGATTAAAAGTGCATGAGTATACTCATCGATTATGAAACAATATGCCTAAAGTAGCTAATAATTAATTATCTGTGCACTCAGATCGAAAAATGGGTAAATTCAGTAAAAATTGAAATACTTGATTCATAATGGTGAGTTATCCTTGAGATCTGTTTGCAGTTATCAGCTGCAATTTTAACTTTCAAGGTATTCTGAAAATGACTTTTCCTAAGTGTTTGAACTTTAATAGTAACTTAAATGTGTAACTTAAATCCAGCTAGGTCTTGAATAACTGCTGGCAGCAAGCACCTGGTAAGGATTTTGTGGGGTTTTTTTTTCCTACCTGCTTCCCTTCTCCAAAATACTAAAACCAGCGAACTAGTCTAAACCTGATTGAACTGTAAGTTATGTGTTTAATAGGAAGAGGAAAAATAGATTATTTTAATAAGTGGATTAAGGAAGAATTAGATGTGGAAATCAAGTATTGGATGACCTTAAGTATTTAAAATTGTGTGATGAGGCAAGTTTATAGATATAGATTATATTCCCCAGTGAGGACTTGCTTTTTAGTGTCTTATATGTGAGCTCTATGGTTTTTGTTTTGTTGGTTTGGGTTTTTTTAAAGCTACACGGGATTTGCCACTCTTGGTTCACTGCATATTATCATAGCTGATGGTTATACATACTATAGAGCTGAGTTGTGTGTTTACCTGGTGGAAGACAGATTTTAACCTAATTTTTTAGGGAAATAATGCTTTGACATTACTAGTTCCTGATAAAATTTGTTTTATCTTATCTAGTATTTTGTTTGGAGATACTAGCTTGTTATTGACATCTGAGATTGCACTATATAATGTGAAGATTGCAATAGCTGGTTTTACTGTGGTTATTTTATATACAGTAGAAATTTGACACTTCAGCTTTTTTCATTTGATCTTACACACTACATCAGTCCAATTCAATAGCTCAGCTGATCTCCTGCTTGCCCTTAAACACTGGCTCTTGCCTTCTCCCTCTAGGGTAAGGAGCTGGTCTTTGAAGTGTTTCTTCCATCTGCTACACGTCAGGGAAGTGTCATTGTTTTGTAAATAGGGTTACGGTGTGCAGCTTACTGTATGTATGTATGGCCAGACTTCGTGAACGAAGATCTGGGGAAGGGCTCTCCTCCCCGCATGGGTGTGCCCTTCCAGCCTGCGCAGTGGATTTTTTAGGTGAGGCACAGCGTGCGCAGAACTGGCCCCACCGTTTAAGTCTAAGGTCCATTTGCCACAGCCAAGTGAGCTCGGACAGTGACAGTGAAATCCTCGGGACTGTCTACAGCACCCAGTACAAACCAGGGCTGACCCTGCTGAGCATCCGAGATCTGACGGGATCAGATGGCAGGGAGGCGTTTAACTGCCCAGGGGACGGTCCCCACTGAGACTCGAACTCAGGCCCTTGGGATTCAGAGTGCTCTCCGTTACGGCACTGGACCGCCCCTTGCAGCTTATTGTACACTGTGATTAAATGTATTTTTAGTTGAACTCTGAGTCTTTGCAGCACACCTAACTCACTTTGGGTTTTTTGTTTTGGTTTTAAGGAAAACCTGTGATTGTAGCAGTTAAAAATTACTGCTAGAGGGTTTTTGGTTGAATTCAGTATTACTGCCCATGTGCCAGCCATAAGTAAGAGTGCACGTAAATCTTAAGCCAGTAAAGACGGTCAACTTTTTAATACTAAATGTTTTAAATAACTGACCTGATACAATTTATGTGCATGTTGTGGGGGTTTTTTTGTTGGGTTTTTTTTTCCTAATCCTGCCCAAGGCAGATGAGGATAGAAGGTGGAAAACTTAATCTGGAGGATGATGAGAGCTGGTTAAGTGATTATGCAATGGCATTTATGATGTGCTTTTAGAGTTCAGCCCAAACCAGACATTCTAAGTTATGTTACTTGAAAATATCCTGTGTGGGTGTACAAACCCCTGACCAACCACCAGTCATGTCCTGAGCGTGTTTACCTCTCACCTTTCCACAAAAAGAGAATGGTATGAAGTCTTGCACTGCCAGCTGCCTCTCCAGACCTGTTTTCCTGACAGAGCAGTAAGAAGCACCTGATCTATCAAGTTAACATCTACACAGTTGCCTCCACCACTGCTAATGAATGTTCAGAGCCAGCACAGAATGTGGGCATTAATCAAGGTTATTCCTTTAAGTGTCTCTGGTCATTAAATAATTGAAAGTGTCCGTTCAAAGTGTTGTTAGCCTTCAGAAAGCCCAAAAGCAATGCAGCTGCTTGCAGCTAACTCACAAGCTCTTGAACAGTTAATTAGTACAACAGGTAATTATTCTTTAAATGTTTATGTTGCAAGGTAGGGAGATTTTGATCTTTTAAAACACTCCTATCAAAGGCTAAACTAATCATGGTCATAATTGCTCAGATAAACAGATTGATAAAGGAAACTTGATTTACGGTGTCTCTGTATTCACTGAAAACCACATTCAGATGCTAAAATTAACTCAGTTTACCTTATCTATTTTGTAATTTACTTTATAAATAAAGAGTGATGCTTTAGTTTGGTGTTGTCGAATCATTTCATGGTGTCTTTAACAAATATCTGCATTCTAACATCAGAACATGGAACAGACAGTTCCCATGGGACTGGAAAGTGATTGCAAGGTGCAAGAAGGGAGGTGAGCACAATGAGAATTCCTGCTATGGAGAAAAATTACCACATTAGAAACAGCTACTTTCCTGTTGCCTTATGGAAGCAGCATAGAGGGTTCCACAGCAGTATTCAAGTGTGTTCATCACTTTCAATAATAAGACCCTTCAAAAAGTTCTTCTATCCTTTTAAAATGCTGAAGTAGTTGAGTGGTGATTTAAAGAGTTTTATTTGTTCTTACTTGCTCAGCATGAGCTACTATAATGAAACTACTCAAATTATGTTGTTTCATTATTTTTCTTTTGGTCTAAACTGAAAATAATGTGTCCTATTGTCCTGAAAGTTCAAGCTGAAAAAAAAAAATCTAGTGGTTTGGCTTTTCTTTTAACTATCCTGCCAACACATCCCCATGGGGAAGTCTGTGATACAGCAATTTTGCAGTTGAAAGAGACATATTTGAAGTGCTGAACTAGGATTTCTGAGAATAATTTAAATGCAAAATGCTACACAGAACAAGAGCTGTAAGAGGAGCAGTTATAAGGTAAGAAGAGGAAATAGACTAGGCCTCTATGTGACCAGGAGAAATAGAGGCAGATGTATTTGCCTTTTGGTAGGTGGTAAATTAACTCTCAGCTGGCCCAACCAAATAGGAAGATGAAGCACTTCCCATGTCAATAATATGAAGTACTATGTCTGGTAAGAGGTGTCTTGGCTCAAAAGGCAGCTGGACCAACTGCTCAAGGAAAATATAATAGCCTTAATAACTAAGAAAAACCTCACTTACTATTCAAAGTTAATGAGCTGCAGCAAATTGTACAAAGCCATCATGTTCCAGTGAGGTATCTCTACATATGTGTCCTGTCCCTGCTTTTGTTCCTCAGCAGCCACTGATGACTCATGTTGTTGACCCAGGGCTGTGCAGACACCTCTTGGTCTGGCTCACAAGAGCGATGCTGTTACCTTCTGCTGTAACTAGGGGGAGAATTGTTGCCCTTCCTACAAGGTTCTCTTAAAAAGGCAATTTTCTTTCGATCATTAGTGCTTGCTTTCATCTTGTTTTCTACAGTTTTACTTGAAATTGCAATAAATCACTTGCTTTTTTTCATTCATAAGTCCTTCTGGGGGTGACCACCTCGGTTTACGTTACCACTCTCTAGATCCTTACCATGCAAAGGGCTGGCTCTTTCACAGAGGGTAGTGATCCTCTGCTGCCCTCTGTGGCACCTTCCCTGCTGACACAGGATGGATGCAGGCCAGCCACATTAGCCCTGTCTCTGTCCCAAGAACATCTTCCATGTGGAGCTGTCTTCAATCACCAGGAACTCTGCCAGATTTCTCTAACCTCCAGTACTGTGAAATGAGACATCCCATTACTCACAAACAGCTTGAATGACTCAAGTTACTGATTTGTGTCCTAGAAGACTTTACTATAGTAATTAACACAAACAAGTATGGAGTCTATGGTACTTTAATGTTTTTGCAGGGAACAAAGGAAACAAAGTCCACTACTTATCCCGTTATTGTCCACAGGTGCTGACTTTACTGTATGAAGATCTCAAAAAAAACACCTGGGGTAGAAAAAGGAAGTTCCTTCTCCTTGCACCCTGTGTATTTTAAAAATAAATAAAAAAAAACCAGTCACCACATAAGTTAGCTAGCTTTAGCTAACTAACACCTCACATTTTCATACCTTGCACTGCAAATAGTCATGGTCTATTATGACAGAACAGGAACTCACATGCTTGTAGCTAAGATTATCCCAATATTTCTTAATATCACAGCTGGTGCACGAACAACAACGTTCTACTGCACCAGAGGTGAGCAGAGCTGACTGGAGAGTTTCTACAGCAAACACGCTTCAGGACACCACCACAGAGGTATGCCAGCTCCAGGGAATAGTAAAAGCAGATGTGCTCTAGTAAGAAAAGTTCACGTTAACAGCTGGAAATGTTTAAAACTGATGAATGGCTTCAGCAGATTTTACTATGATTTAGCTTTATAGACCTTTTTCCTCCACAGGCTCCGGCTGAGAAGCTGTACAGCTTTATTCCAGGCAGTGAGGTTAGCATAATGTTATTAACAGAAATGCAAGCAACCCAAAACGATGATTAGTTCCAAGGCTCAAAGTTTTAATAGCAGAAAGAATAATCTGCAGCTATAATGCAAAGTTCTATTTATGCTAACAGCTTTTTACAATTTATACTCAATATAAGCTAGAAGCCATTTAGGTGGATCCCTTTTTCTGCATTGAACAGTCAGTATGAAAAGGCAATACAAAATGAGTTAATAGCCAGAAATCTAATTATATAAATACATTAGAAATCACATGGTTTTTCTACAAAGATATATATATCCCCAATAGCAGTCACCTCTTTGATAATCATAAAATTTCAAATTTAATGGCAGGCCAGACTACTTTTGTACCCCTAAGCTGTCAAGAAAGTTCATGAAGTGCAAAATGGGTCTATATAAAATACCATATTTGATTTACAAAGGTAGTATTGTCATAGTTAGTCCAAAGTATCTGGAATTTTACTAGTCACTTTCATTCCATTTTTAGTCTGCTTTGATGTGTCAATGCTTCTATTTTGAAAAGCTTTCCATGTTATATTTTTAGAAGCATATTTTAATATTTAATTAATACACATACATATGTATATTGAAATAATTATGTGACTAAGGAAAATTTAGAATTGGTCTTAATAACATTATTCTGACCACTTTAACAAAAGAAATCATCTGTATTTATAATTCATATGGAATCCTCTCCTAAAGTCCCAAAATACTCAATCCTCTCCTAAAATAGTCAAAGTAGCTAAGAGTCTTCCTATGCATAAAAATTGAATGGTTTGTCATCATAATGCTCACTGTAAGAAAGCATCTGAAGGTCCAAATACATTTGCACTGCAAGATAATTATTTTGCTCAGGAATCTTTGGAAGCAAAAAATGACCTAGAAAATATCTTGCAGCATTTATTTGACTAAAAACTAATGCTGAGAAGACTTTTTGAAAAACAGTCACGTTCACTAACACTACCAGACCATTCACACTAATATGAACTCTGAAGTTAAAATGCTAAATAGAAGTTTTAAATGGGTAATATTATTGTCCTTTCCCAAAAAGACAACATTAAGTGCCTTTTATAGCTATTAAATAGTTTTGTCTTCCATAGAAGGAGATCAGGTACACCTAATCAAGAAAGCAATTTTCAGAAAAAACATTCTGCCCTGCTACAGTCATATGCCTTTGCAGCAGGCATACTTGTTACTTGGAAATAAAAAGAATCAAATAGATTCTAATATGGAAATGCATTTAAAAAGCTATGGAGACTATGATACACCAGCACTGCAATTTGTGAACACAAACTAAGTTCTTATATTAATTGCCCGGTGGCCAAGGATATATGAAAGGGCTGCTCGGTTAACAGAAGAGGACATGCCAACAGCACAACCTTACATGTGTCCAGAAAGTTCTGGAAATCTGAAAAGCTGATAATGTTGCATTAATTGCTAACTAAACTGATGTCTACTCCACCACAAAAACATTTGCGTATCAGAAGAAAAATATATCAAATTTTTATCTCTTGGAGATGCTGTAGGACCTGCAAGAGAACACAGAAATATAAACTACTGATACTGTAACCACACACAAGGACACAAACACACAAATAAAAACTCAAAACAAGCCTTTTAACTGAAAGACTACATACCATCTTAATGTCTGGCCTTCTGTTTTTCTTGTCATTCAGACACCGATCAGCAATTGAGTACATTTTATGAACTGAAGGTGCATCCCAGTCGCTCATCTTTCTGTCAACATAATCCTCAATAGTTGCTTCCTCATCCTCAATTTTATCTTTTATACTTAACTACAAAAGAGTTTGAACCAATGAGCAGATTAACATTGTAAGCATCTGAACACCCTTTAAGAGTATAAATGAACTATAATTTTTTATTAATCACTTATTATAAATTATTTTAATTAAAATCATAAAGAATTTTCTTTAAACTGCATCATACAGCTTTAATTTTATCCACCTTCAAGGCTGTTTTCTAGTGTTGGCTCTTTTATAAGAGAAGCATGATCAACAAAGTATTTATGTTGACCCACAAATATGCAAGCTTAAGTTTGTATAATTTCTCTTTTGTCATTTTTATAAACCCCCTTTCTGTAAAGCTATGCCTTCTGTTTCCAGTCTCAGTAGGTGTTGTATCTATTCTAAAGGAAACTTCCAATCTGAAATCAAATTTTAAATCTGACAGGTTTAATCAAAAAGTCTCCAGTTCCAATACACTTGAAATGTAGTATCTGTAATAACACATGTTTGAGGAAGTGTAAATGAACTAAGAAATAAGAGGCAAGGAGTAGAGGGAGGTCTTCTGCCTTCCTCTATGGGTCAGTCTGAAATTGCTGACCAACAATCAACTACCTCAAAATTCTCAAAGCCAAGGGTGCCATATGATCTTACACTTACCATTCTCTTTATGCTGCCAAAAGGACATTACAAAGATAAACTGTACCAGTCAAATCATACTTCATTTTCCTTTTTAGATCCTATCTCTAAAAAAGCTGGCTTCATAAAAACCTGAGTTCTTCAAGGTCTTTACAAGCTCAACAGGTTAACTGTTACGCTACTCCAGAAGACATAACTTAGAAGGACAAAAATTATCTATTAATAATACACAGGTATTCCTCAAGCTGTGGAAGAGTTATCTGCTATCAAACAGTATGGAAGAAAACCTCAATGCTATTTCATATTCAGTAAATAAACTAGTCTTTATGTAAAAAGTACCTTAGGAAAACTTTGGATTAAGTAGTTCAGATCTTTATTTTAAACTACATGAAAGGCTAAATTATGAAGAGCCTTGTAAGATTTTTAATTCAAAAGAGTAAGCTCTGAGACATTAGTTTCCCAATTAGTAGACTGAAAGACTGAGTTACTAACAGATAGTTAAAAAGAAAATTAACCCACCCTTTCACTCTGCAAAAAAGCTCTTATATTTGAAACTTCACTAACTCGGGTTAAAAACACAAGGTATTTGCAAATTATTAGTAAATCTGAAGAAGATGGAAATTGACACAGAATAATAAAGAAACAACTAAGATGAATAGTTCAAAATGTTCCAAGGTATCTGGGAGTAGGCTAATAAAGCACAATGGTATTACAGTAAGAACTAGAACCACAACAAAGAATTCCAGTATGAGATTGGAAGATGACAGCCTTGAGGAGTGAACAATCTACCAGCCAAGAGAGAAATGTTTCAGCCTCACCTCTAAGACAAACATTGAGATAAGCGCTGTTTTCACAACTACATATTTTCATGACTAATTTGTCTCAAAACCTGCTAACTGACTATGATTTCATATAAAATGATGCCAGAGCAGGGGCAGAAGAGGAGAAGGCAAAAAGAATATACCAGTAGATGTGGTTCTCGATTTTCATCTACTGGAGGAAGACCCGTTATTATTTCTAGTAAGACCTAGGAGGAAAAACAAGGAGAAGAGAAAATGAACCAAGAATAATCCTTAGCATATATACAATTTGCAAGAAGTTGCATGACCTTCTTTTAAACAAATGCTCCCAGGATCTGTTTGTCCATGGCCATCTATATAATTAATTGACATTGCTGTTGTTTCTAGCTTTATTGTCATTAACTGTTATTAACACTATGGCTTAAGAATTACAACAGAAGTTTTTCTCACTCTATAACGGTGTCCCTTCAAAACAAGATGAAATAATTTCCAAACTATTCAGACATAGTGTCTGGTCTATGTTCCCATGAAACTAAACACCATGAAGGAATTGGTCAATCATGATTACGGTCTTGGATCTATTGGATTAATTATCTAATGGATATCTATTAATTCATGCAACTGATTCATTATTTTTCCAACTATTAAACTCATGTCTTTTTTTGTACTCAGGTCTAAGCCAGATCCCACATGGACATTGTACTTTTGGTGCTGAAATACAGCAAAACACATTAATGTTGACCCATTTTCTTTTTCAGCCTGAGTTACACTTTTGTGCGGTACTATGCAAGCAGAAACAATGTTCCACATCAACTCAAACTACACTTAGCTAGAACTTGGAATGTTACTTTACTCTAGTTTTTCACATAGAAAATCAACATATTCAAATGATTTTAAAACAATCAGAGTTTAGAAACATATCTTAAGAAAACACCTACTGGGAAAAAAGAAAAGTATAGGCCAGAGTAGGTTATTTAATTTCAGGATATTCTTGATTTTGTATCATTTACAAAAAAAGCCAGATACCGCTTTCCACACTCTACTTACTACCCCAAAACTGAAGATATCAGATTTAGGTGTTATCTCTCCTCGCAGAGCTTCAGGTGCCATATAAGCTGCTGTTCCAACAATTCTTTCAGTCATGATTGTCTGTGTGAATGTTACAGATGCTCTTGCAAGGCCAAAGTCAGAAATTTTGGGCATGTATGTATCGGTTAATAAGATATTTGCACTGGGGGAGAGGGGAGGGGAAAAAAAAAAAAGAAAAAAAGAATTTTCCAAACAAGTACAGAAATTAGGTTTTATAACAGACTAATAACTCTGTAGTAACCAAATGCAAACTGCTATTTTGACTGCCTTGAAAGCTAAGATACTTATACATAATTCATATAACAAATTATGTAAGAGTTACCTTTGTTGGAAATTGCTCAGTTTCAAAATTAACTGCTCTAAATAAATCAAGGACTGCCAAGATCCATCCAAGTTTTTTATTGTGTGTGCATGCATTCATGCATTAAAACCCCCAATTTTCTTGCAAGAGATTGATTACGTTACACTTATGTTTTGGCTTTAAGAAGGACAATGGAGAATAATTAGCTCTTATCAACCTCTTCTGGATCACAGCGTAATTCTTATAGTCTAAATCTCTGCTCAGAACTAACAAAAGCAGATTTTTTTATACCTATTATCTAATACTATGTCAACCATTATGCATTCACATGCCAGATGAATACTAATACTCTTACTCTTGTCTTGAACAAAAAACAGAAAAAACTTAATACTGCTAGAGTAAAATATGTGATGCGTTTCTACTTGATCTCCAGGTTTTACTTTCCTTAAAAGCAATGAACCCTGACAAATAAGGCTCATCTCAGAGACCTTAATGCTTTCATAGAACACTCACTGGGCTGAATTACAGCATATATCTACTGGGGTTTAAACTTGTAGCACTTGGAACCATTTTAACATCACCTGATTTAATATTTCTGCAATCTTAATTTTCCAATCCCCTTAATGGAAGTGTAGGAAAACCACACAGCCTAATACAGCATATAATACTAGAAACTTCTATTTCTAACTTCTCCTTGCTCACCAAACCTTAACAAAATTAACACAGCTGTAATTTAGAACAGATCACTTGGTGTTAGAACTGCTATACGTAATGCTAAATATAAGACCACTACAAAAGGCCAAACACTAGTCTACCAACTGGTTTCATATTTAAAGCTCAGCTTCTAAAAGGAAGAAATTTGAGCTTCTTATCAACTCAAGTCCAAAGAGTGGTCATTTTTTGGATACACCACAAAGAGCACAACAGAAGCAAGTTTTACTGCAACTGTCGAGCTTCAGGAGAGAAATGAATTTTACTGAGCATAACCTAGCCAAAAAACTGAACAACTGTGAGAACACCCATTCAGTCGTTTACCCTCTAGCCTAGACAAGTGTTCTAGCGCCTCTGTGGTTATGAATGGTAACCACATGTCACAGCAAAATGAAGACTGGAGTTAATCTTCTTAGATGTTTCTTCATCTGAGTTTTACCTGGGAGTGGCAGCACTGTTAACACCAATCCAGGTTATTGAAATATTCACACTACAAGTCGCAAAACAGAATCCAAATAAAAAAACCAAACCCCAATTCTGTAATATGATCAACTCACAGCAGTTAGAAGGGTAGAAGTAGTGTAAGGTAAAAAAGTGCATCCCTTCCAGTCATTACACTTCTCCAGAGGCTTAAGCAGGGAAGAAAGAAGAAACAAATTGTCAAAGCAGCAGGCAAACATATGAGGCAGCTGAAGAGAAGGCTTGTTCCTCATAAGCTGAAAGGTCACAAAATTGAAGTTGCCTATATTTAGCAGAGTTGCCAGAAGCCAGAAATCTATTTAAACATTCATTCATGACACCCAATCACTCAGCTGCTACTTAACCCTCAAAAGGAGTAAGGCATTTGGGGCTTTTCTTCAAAGATTTGGACTGCTTTTTAAAAAAAAACAATACAGTAAGCTGTAGTAAGAAAGGGGAAACAAACAAGCAAACAACAATGCCCCCCCCAAAAAACAAAACAGAAAAAAACCCAACCAACCCCTATAACAAAACTCTCCCTTTTCTGAGCTCTGATATTGCTTGAAAAAAATTTTAGTTTAACAAACAGCTAACCCTGAACTTCATAAACCTGACTCAAGTAATTTTACCATCTTCATAAAAAATAAGAGTAAATCAAAGGAGATGCTCTGAAGAAACATTCCAGGAAAAGGAAAAATAAAGGTGGGTTTTCATCTGAAAAACTCCCCACTTAAAAATTCATTGTTCTCCAACAGCAGCTTTTTCATTAGCAGCATTTGTTAAAGAATAGAACATACTGCATGTTCTCGCAGCACTCAAGTAAGTATTTGATAGTAACAGATTATGAAACAAATTATATTTACAATGCAAATTACAATGACAAGACAAAAATCTCATGGCTGGGAAGCTGTTGAGCAGCTGAGGGAGCTGGTGTTGTTTAGCCTGGAGAAATGGAGGCTCAGGGGAGACCTCAACACTCCCTACAAGTACCTGAAAGGAGGGTGGAGCCACGTGAGGATCGGTCTCTTCTCCCAATTAACAAATATCAGGACAAGAGGAAATGGTCTCAAGTTGTGCCATGAGAGGTTTAGATTGGATATTAGGAAAAATTTCTTCACCAAGAGGGTTATCAGGCATCAGAACAGGCTGCCCAGGAATGTGGCTGAGTCACCATCCCTGAAGGTACTTAGAAGACATGTAGATGTGGAACTCAGGGACATAGTTTAGTGGTGAACATGGCAGTGCTGTGTTAATCATTGAACTCCATGATCTTAAAGGTCTTTTCCACCCTAAACAATTCTGTGTTTCTAATATTGTCACAATTATCTTTAGAAGCCTGTACTGGTCATGTCCTTGTGACACAGAGAAAATGATGGTGGTGATGGATGTCACTTGCAGAAAAGATTGTGCCCTTCACTGAAGCAATGCTTTTTGAAGTTTGTTCTCTCTAAAATTACTTTAACAGGGGAAGAAAAAAAAAGAAAAATTAAGAAGTGAAAATGCAGCCAGCAATCTGCAGCTTTTACCTTTTAATATCTCTGTGAATGTGATTATTTTCATGCAAAAAGTTGATGCCATTTGCTGTACCTTGAACAATTTTGCATCTTGTATTCCAAGAAATGGGTGGTGTGTCATTCTTGATTAAGAAGAGAGAAAGGCAAGTAAAAAGGTGAAAATCCAACATATATATATATATATGTATGTGGTCACAAACAAAACCAAAACTTACGCAACTCCCACAATCCAAAATGGACTTCTTGCTATGTTTTGTTGTTTTCAAGTAAATCACTAAAAATCTTGTGGCATACATTTCTTAATTGACTTGGGCAGAAACACATGCATTTGTCACATTCTGTTCTTCCCCTGCATTTTGCCTTAGATTAATTCACCAGTAGCAAAAAATGTTCTTGATTAATACTCAACTCTGACCCTACAAGACCAGCTGAACTGCTAAGACCTATATGTATCTACCACACCTTCCACTTTGTACTCTAAACCACAGCAACTAGTTCAAAGCAATTCACAGCTTTTACTAACAGTGAGAAGCCAATCTTCCAGTGTTTTTGGATTTCCCACTTCTCCAGAGTTCAGCTTTATTCATGTTACTAAATTCGACCTTAGAAGTGATGACACCTACATTTCAAAAGCACTTCTTAATCTTGCCAGTGGCCACAAAGATTACAATATCTCACCATTTCAACAGTTCCCTCGCCTGCTCAAAATCCAGACAAGATGACATATGCAAGGTCTGTTCCTCAAACACATCCAGTGAGGTCACAAAATGAAGTTATCCGCAAGAACATTCAGTAAATACATTCCTCACCTATTTGAGCTTATCAGAAAAAGACTTTCTGATTTATAGATTCTGATTTAGATTTTTTTTATTTATGCCATAAATTTGTCTCTTCCTTGTAAAGGACTTGATTATTTCTATTGTAGCTTTCCATTATCACCAATCTCACTTGATAATGGCCAAAGCTACATGGATGAACATTTCCATATACATCCTTGTCGAGTATTGCTCATTTCTACAGACACATATGCACTGTCCTAAAGTAAGACTTAGCCTCTTTTCTGCACTGATTCAAACTAAACCGAGACAGCAACAGCAATGATACCAACCACATCAAATACTCTCCCCAGCTACTGCTACTCATTCTCATCCTAACACCACTTCTTTCCTGTTGAAGCAGAAGTATTTGTGCAGCCCTGCAGAGGAAATGTCTCCAGGTGAAAAAGTTTTTCAGTGAGGATTTTTTCCAGCCTGATCAGTTTCCTAATCCAGCTGTTCTCCAACTACCAAATGCTTGAGCTAGTACAATAGGAGGATCAGTGCAGAAAAAAAAAAGACAAACCAGCACTTTTAGATCTGGGGCCATGGGGGGTTGAAGTTGCACCAATTTAAAATATTCACCAGACTGTAACTTGAGAAGATGCATTTGTTTACTGTAATGGAGAGTTTTTAAACTCCAACAAATTAACGTGGACACTCTCATCTACTAGCTTAAGTCTGACTTAGTATTGGTATCACTCTGTCTGTCCTGCATGCACAGGGTTGCCTCACCAAACAAAAGCAACTTATTTATTAAAAGCCAAAGCAAGAAAACACATCATTTGATTAAATCAGAATAAAGCATTGCATTTACACAAAATAATACTTTTAAAACATGTAATTCCCATTTATTTAGGCACTTGAGGAAGAGATAAGCAGACTATGAGCACTGTGTTATAACCACTATCATTAGGACAATGAACAGAGGGCAATTTCACAACCCAGAATCTCAAGAGCTAGAGGAGAACAGGGAACAATACTGCAGCACCCTCTGCACTGCTTCACACAGGCATGGCGAGTCCAAGCTACTGAGCTGCTTCAGGTACTGGTACATGACTTTGTATTGTCAGCCTGATTTAACTTTAATCTATGGAATATATTTGTATAAAATGTTACTGGAAGAATACTGGTTATTATATTTTCCCCTAGAACACAAGCAGCAAGTAGTAAAACATCATCTGGCCATTACAGTTCTGTACTGTTTCAAAGACAGTCCACAGATACCTACACTTTAGCAAAGTAAGACAATTGGAAGAAAAGATTTTACTTACCAGACAAGCAAGTCTGTCAAGCAATGAACCGTTGGGCATGTATTCATACACCAGACATGGCTGAGCACCATCACTTGAGAAACCAAGTAATTCTACTAGATTTTCATGCTGACAGCTAAGAGCAAAAGAGGAAAAAAAAATTGTTCATACATGCTCTGAAAAACTCTGAACATTTGAGGAAAATACAAGCAGAGGGAACTTGATTCCCAGTTACTTGTTTCAGTTCTACTGCATACAACCAAGTTTCTGTGATGATGCTTGAAAACAAACAATCATACAGCATGAGAAACATTCTCACTTAACGTGAAAATCATTAAGTTATGACAGAAATACAAAAATTGTGTAACGCTGTACTCACTTTGCCATCATGTTTATTTCTTGTTCAAACTGCTGCTTCAAGTCCTGAACACTAACATCGACCATCTACAAAAGGAAGTTTTCAACATTAACATCATTGGTCATATTAAAATACAGTTGTTCATTTTAAAAAGAAAAAAAATTGAAACTGTGAATCTTTCCTTAGATTAGTTATATGTAACAACTAGTTAACTGTTTACAATACATTATTTACTCAGCTCAAAAATAAAGTATCAAAACATGACTTAATTCCTTGGAACACAGTACTACTGGGCAAATGGATCCAGTTTCAGCATAGTCACCTACTTACTATTCACTGCAGTAACCCCCTAATAGCATTTAATTATAAAATTAATTATTCATACACAGCCCAGTGGTTACAAAGACTAAAATTCTGTGGCAATACCTTTTTAGCTTGTGAATCTTACCTCTAAGAATCTGAAATGGAAACCTCCCTAGCAACTCTTCCCTTGTGTCACTTAACAGGGGGGAACAACTTGGGGAGCACTCTGCCCTTCCTGGTAACTTGCCTGAGCCACTCAGAGGAGAGCTACAGAGAAGGTGAGAGCTGTTTCTTGTGACTGTGCTGACTCACACCACTCATGGTACTACAGGATAAGGTTGTCAACCCAACTAATGTTTAACATGATGACAACTTTTTGAAACGTATTATTCAACACTTTCCACAATAAACAAGATAAACAAGTCTATACTATAAAGCACACAGTCATTAGAATGAAAAATACCCAGGACAACTCACAGCAACGAGCTTCTTGACAGCCACATTCCTGCCATTGATGTAGCCTTTGAACACAATGCCAAAGCCGCCTTCGCCCAGTTTATTACCTCCAGCTGATTCTGGTCGGGCATCAAAATTATTTGTAATGCTTTCCAAGTCATGAAACAGAAAATTATGGAAATCTGAAAGACATATTTGACATTTAGCACAAAGCTCTGATTTCACTTAAGGAACAAGTGTATTGAATAGGTTTCCTGCTTTGGTCCTATTAAAACAAAAACATGCTACCACACAAATCCTGACACAGTGGAACTCTACTTCCAGATTTGTGAAGAAGATACCAGAAAAAAATAAAGGTAAGTAATTAGTTATGCATAATTTTCTTCACAACGAGCACTGTAGCAGCCTTCTGATTCTTCTTTTTGTTCAGACTTGTAATACAGGTAATAGAAATTAAATGTGCAACAGATGACAGAGAGAGCTACACTGCCTTAAATATAAAAAAATACACCTATATAATAACATGTTTCTGGCAGTAACCCAAAAGTAAATCTTTAGGAAGGAATAGACCAAGCATTTACTCTCCTAAAATGCCTACTTCAGTCTTTTTCTCCAGCATTCTTAGTAATTTCTGACATATAAAATCCACCTTTAAAGCATGAGTTGCTGAAGAATCTACAAAATAAGTACTGGAAAAAGGCAACAGGATTAAGTCTGGCACAAAATGAACTGCAATTAAACCAACAGTCAGGTCTTCCATCACAGTAGGTGACTTTATTGACAAGGTGAAAGATGCTGTTTCCCACAGATGCACAATGATATGAATAGAGCCATCACTCTCATGCATTGCTACGATTTATTTCACGTGGGGTGAAGGACGGAGCAGGAAAAAAACTAGTACTTCATTCTAGAAAGTAACTGACTACCTGTGTTACTGGACTTGGAGTTGTTGTTTTCTTGACTTAAGTAGGAAGGATCTGAATGTTGCTTCTCAGTACTCTGAGCTAAAACAGGCTTTACAGATGCCACTTCTCTTTCTTGTACAGGTAGTTGTTTCTCATGTATAGGCAAGGTTTCCTGTGAAGAAAGAGGTAATGTAACTTCTTGTCGTATCCTTGCAGCTTCTGAAAATGGAATTTAGAAAAAGTGTTAACTACATTAGGAACCAGGAAAAGAAAACCAAATAATATTAATGCCAGTACTTTTTAAAATTGGGAGACAAGTAAGCATCATGAGAAGGTTATATTCTGCCACCATGTGTAAACTCCAGCATTCTTACTGAAACTTGAAACTCTTATTTAAACTGTTGTTACAAGTAACAGAAACTGGAAAATATGTCCGCTTTTGGTTATCTTGATCTAATCCTTTCTGATTTCCAAGTTACTGTGAAGCTCTTTAGCATCTTAGAAAACTCAGAACGCAGTACAAAAACGTACAGGATTAAGAGTTACCTGGAAGCAAAAGGCTTGCTGGTGCTAGGAACTGATTCCTCATAAGCAGATCCACAAGATCAGCAACTGTACAGTTTGTTGTTCCCCAGTCATAAAGCAACTCACATGTGGGGCTCTTTCCCATTTGTACAAATGCCTCGAATCTCCTTAAAACATAAATTAAGGGCAACATTAAAAAAAAAAGTGACCTCAAGGCCAAAACATGTATACACAGCTTCAGCATTTTTGTCCAGGACCCATAATACACTGGCACATAGGACTAAAAGACAAGAGAATGTCAGCAAGAGACAGGGTAAGCCAAAGACAAATCAAATGGAAAAATAATGAAGTGTTTTGTGTCCATTTGGCATTTGCACTCCATTTTGAATATTTTGAGATAGTCATTAAGCAGAAACTGACATCTAGTATTCTGATTTACTACTATTATAAAGACAAAGACTTAATGCCAACATCACTAGAAAGACTGGACGCCCAAGATGATATATACAGCATTTAAAATCTCGTAACCTTTGAACCAGTTTCAGGCTTCAACAAGCCCTTCAAGCAACAAGGCATCCATAAAATACTGCAGGCATTACTTCTCAAATAAACTTGTTAGTTTTAGGCCTCGGGCTCTCCACATTTGTTGGACGCTGTCTTGGGAACTGTGAATTGGGAGTCTCAGTCCAGCTGTCTCTTGGGCACAGTGAGGTCAAGGTTTACCAATCTGTAGAGCACAGAGAATTACACAGCCAATGCTGTATTGCTAAAAATACGTGCCTGTGCCTCTAATTAATACTAATTCCCTTAGTCAATTTTCTTGAGCTTGTCTAAAAACTGAGCTGCAGAACAATGAGCAGTAATTACCTCGAGTTCCCTCAGGAAACGGCACTACAAGATACAAGTACCTACGGGGCGTACAAACTGCAGCAAGGTACAGTAATGGGATGGAAAATAGGACGGACACCGGTACGGGAAGGTCAAGGTATTTATGTTAAACGGGTAATACACGAGGTTACGTTACGTGACTTTAATGTAGGACCTTATATGCAGCTGGCTGTACCGGCGTTCACCGGACGGGTTGGTTATATCCACGGCAAGCCTCTTCCAGCCCTCCTGGGGGTCGATGTAGTCCGCCAGCCGCCGCAGCAGCCCGTAGCTCAGGCACCGGACCCGCGTGGCCGCCGTCACGGGATCGCCCATCCCGGGGACACCCGGCTGCGGACGGGGACACCCGCGGCGCCGTCACCGGCGAGGCCACACCCGGCTCGGCCCGGCCCGCCCTCACGGCTCCCACAGCCGCTCCCACACCCGCCCACCGCTGCCGGCAGACGAGAGAGCCCTCCCCTCAGTCCCGCAGCCGCGGCGGGAGCCCCCCGGAGCTATTCCCCCCTCACGGCCCCGGTCGGGCCCCGGCAGGGACGACAATCGCCCCACCGGCTCCGCTTCCCCTTTAAGGGCGCGCGGCGCCGCCCCGGTGCGGTGAGGCAGAAGCGGAAGCGGCCCGCTCCCACGCCGCCTCCCCATAGGCAGTCCGGGACGCCCCGCCCCCGGCGCGCCCCATGTGCCCGCGCGGGGAGGGAGGTTTGGTCCTTCACTCCTTCCCCCCCGCCAGACCTGGGGACATTGGGAACGCCCTCGGGCCCCTTTTCCCGACGGGGCGGGGGTCGTGGCGCCCCCTGGCGGCGCCCGCCGAGCCGGCCCCTCTTGCATCCCGCTATCCCTGCTTCCCCCTGCTTCCCGAGCTCCCTCCCAGCCTTCCAGCAGCCCTTTCCGTACCAGCTGACAGTATTCGCCTCCCTCCCAGCCATCCGCTCCCTCCCCGCCCTTTCCCCCGCGGCGGGCCCGGCCGGGCGCGGGGCAGGGCAGGGCAGGCCGCGGCCATGCTGCCGTCCCTCAGCCACCTCACGGAGCACACCGGCTTCCGCGGCACCATCAAAAACTCTCCCGGCGACTTCGTGGTGACGGAGCTCGAGGAACCCGAGCGCGTCCCCGGGGAGCTGCCCCGGGGCAGCGGCGGGGCGGGGCCGGAGCGGAGCGGGCCGTGCCTGAGGCGGCCCAAGGAGCGCCGGGCCGAGGGGTCGCCTGGGCCGAGCCCCGGCCGCGGGAGACCGGCGGAATTGGAGTCCCTGCTCGGCAAACCCCTGAGCGAACTGCTCCGCAACTTCGCCCGCCACCTGAGGGATGAGTGGGGCTCGGGGAACAGCGCGAGTGGCGGCGCTGGCGGAGAGCTCTCGCTGGGACTCCGGCCGGACAAGGAAAGCCGGGCTGATTTACACAGCGCTGTCAGGCAGAAATTCCCGTTCCTCGTCACTGTCACAAAAGGCAGCGAAATGATTGTGAAAGGAAATGCTGATTACAGAGAACTTTGTCAGTTAGTGACTGAAAAGGAAGCAAGTGACTTCTTTAAATTTTTAGATGCAAAGGTAGGAAATTCGACCTTTGCTTTTGAGCCCGATGGAAACAAAGAGCACAGAAAAGTAGTTCATCACTTTATCAATAGAAAATTCGGAAAACTTTTAGAAACAAAGTCTTTCACTGTGGCAGACGGCAATGATCAGGCAAATATGTCAATAACGGTACGGTTTCGAGAAAGATGCGGGTCCAGAAAAAGGTCTGCTGGTGGTTCCCAAGAAAAACAATATGTTTATACAGGTAAATACTACATTTTTAGTGATGAATCGTTTTTCTGAAATACATAAACCTGATGGAGTCATTGTTTATACTGAAATAAATCATTATCAATGCAGTGTAGTTACATTACTGGATATTGACATGGATGAATCAAGTTTCTGCAGTGATTTTACATAAATTGTTCAGTGGTAATGGTTACAGTTCTTTTGGTTGTAGCACTAACTGTGATATTCTCCGCAAAAGGGTGTTAACTTTCCCTTGAAAGTAATTGTGTGACTTTAGGAGGTGCATCTAGATGTTGGACACGCTAGTAAGATGAAATTTGATTTATGATCTCATTCCTACAATCAGTTGGCTTACGATACAGAGAATATTCCTAGAAATAAATCAATGCATGTTTATTGAATTGCGTTACATTTATTCAGGCACTGTTTTTAAAGGAGCAGGGTTTTCTGGTTTGAAGTTTGTGTACTGTATGTTTATTTTTCTCTTTCTGTGCTGAAAAAGTCCCATTTCCTTTATTTGTGTGGGGTGGGAGGACTGTTTCTTTGCACTTTCCATGCTACTACAGTTTGAGAGGAAGAACCTGCCCATCTGTCATGGCAGGACACCTATATGATTTAGAAGTGCAAATTCCTAGTAATTCTGAGATGATTGTTTCAGCTTTCACCCTTCAGAAAGAAAATTTAGAAACCCTGGAAGCTATCAGCTTGTTGGCGGCAGAACTTGATGTTCTTCCTTCAGACTTCAGTTACACTGGCATCAAAGATAAGAAGGCAATCACTTTCCAGCCCATGGTTGTGAAGAAGGTGACTCCTGAGAGGTACTTAGAATCTGGGTGCATTCAGTTTAGCACATAGTTTTGTATGTTAGTAAGTATCACCCTGGTGTGATCTTTTGGAATGCCTTCCCTTTGCCTGTATTAGAGGACAGTGGAAATGGCTTTAATATTTTGTGGCTTTAGGGAATGTGCAGCTTAGTGCTGAAGTCCCACAGTGGGGGGGAATTTGAAGAAAAGCATTGTCGTTCTCTGTATTTACTGTCATCTGGGACAGTATTCTTGCAATTCATGTTTATGGGATCCACTTTACAATTTCTGAAATACCATCCATTAGCTGAAACTGAGAAGAAGCCTATGCTACAGGATACAACAATACTGTCAAAATGTTGTCTTGTGATCCCCAGACAACTTAAACGCATTATACAACTACAAAACTAAAGCAAATCATTACAAATATACTTTGGACAGATGCTGTCTTTGAGTGCTAAATATTAACTTCTGTCATACTGTCCAGTTCAAAAATGTATGACTAAATAAAGAAGTCCCCAAACATGAGGACAGGAAATACATTCTGAACAATGTGTCAATAATACGAGATGTGCGCTGTGTTTTTGTTAAGGCTGGACAAAGAAGAGCAGAACAAGCAATTATGTTTCCATGAGAGCACTTTTTTTTTCTTTTTTTACTGAAAAGAAGGGTTTTAGAACTGAAGAGTAAATAAATTACTTGGTTTTCAGTAAAAAAAAAAAGTCAAATTTCAGGGCAGTTACTTTGAGAAAGTTCAATGAATTGCTCCATTTCGATATCTGTCAATATCATGTAAGCGGAAATGATGCAAACATTTAAAAAGTGTTTCCGGATTATAACTAAATTTTAAAGCTTCTATCTTTGCATTTGTTTTGGTTTTCTCATAACAGTCTGTTTTACATCCCATTTTATTCTTGTAAGGGCTTTTAATTCTAGATGAAAAGACATTTGTTGGAAGTTGGATAGTTTTAGTAGAGGATGATTTGTAATTTCTCCCAATTATTTATTGAGGTTAAAAGAAATTGAAAACAAAGTGGAAAAGAAAGGCATAAGAATATACAACATACGTTCAACATACCAGCACCTCAGACTTGGTCAGCTGAAAGGCAATCACTTTGACATAATTGTGAGAGATCTCCAACACCACAGTCATGACTCTTCTGAAGATTTAAAAGAGAGAATAGTTGAAGCAATGGAAAATGTTAAGGTAAGAAAGTCTTATGGTTGCTGATAATAAACAGTTTTGATTCTTTGCAGTTAAGAAAAGTACTTTTAAGGAAAATGCTTTAAATAGCACAATAATGGCAGTATTTCCCAATTTTGATGCTCTTTTGATGTGGCTTTATGTTGTTGCTGCATTGCTTACGGAATCAGGAGTAAAACTGCCTTCCAAGGAGGGACCACAAGTGAATTCATTCTGTATTATGGACAGCAGTCCCCCGAGCGGTGCAGCAAAAGACATGGGGAATTCAGTAGCAAATGAGTATGTGTGAGTGAGCCATTGTACACAGACCCGAGGCCAAAGTGATGGGTTTCACTGCAGGAGTTGAAGGGGGAAAGAATATAGTTACACATATATGATGTGTATATACACATATGTGCACAATTCACACGTCAGCTGGTTGCCTTCTTTGATCATGTGAGGAACATGCACAGTTGGCTTGGATGAAAAACTTTCATGGCATGAACACACATGAAATGTCCATATCAGAGAAAGAAGACCCCCTGAAATTCAGTGGATTTTGATTCTGTTATCCTTAGTCCCTGAGGAAAACTGCTTCATCAGACGTTTTTAGATCACTAAGAAAAATAAAAGAAAATAATGGAAAGGAAAAACTGTAGGTCTTTTTATAGCATTAATTTTCTTGCCCTATCTTTCTAAGTACTAACTATAATACAATTACTTTAAGAAGATTAATCCAGGAATAAAGGCTTGAATGAAAAATACCCAGTGTGTAAAAGCAAAATACATTACGTGTATTTCGGAAATTGATTTTATTATTGAAAAAAGCATTCAGCTGGTACTATAATACTTTTTCTCTGCTCCATCTGACTTCTTTTGTTTTGCTGTTTGGAAATTTGCAAACAAATTCCTATGATTGTGTCTTGCTTTATTAGATTTACCTTACTGGTCAGATGATGAATGACAAAACAGGATGTGTATTAATCCAAACTATGGATTTTTAATCTTCCATGAAAACAGAATTGCATATGGGACCTATGGATGTCCAAAGCAGTGTTACATAATTTGAACTAAATAACAATTTCCAAAACAAATGCCATATGTGTTTTGCTTGTCTACTCCGTGCATACTTACTATTTTCTAGAAAAGGGTATTCTTATTGGGTCACATGACTGATTTTACTTCTCACATGTGAGCGAGAACTCATCAGGAGACTGAAGGTCCCAATTAGAATAAGTATTCACTCTTGGCCTTTATGCTATGATAATAATAGAAATGATCTCATGTGAAAAAAAATCCGTATTTTTAAGAAAAAATGTCCAGCAGTGGTTACTGTTCAATACCTGTGCTATGCTGCATTTGCTTGAGTAGAGGTTTCATAATCTGAGGCATATAAAAAGCTTGATTGCTTTGACTTGACCTGTAGTTGTATTTATAATAATTAACTATATAGAAATTTTGTTTTACTTACCTGGGATTTTTTTAATGATGTGAAGGCAGTGGTAGAACTTGATTAGCTTTTTAGATGTTTCTAAATCAAGTGCCAAAATATTGTAATGAATCATGAGTTATGCTTTTGTTACATATTACTTCTGATTAAAGAACCCTGTTTGTATGCATTTGGGATGTAAATATAGATGTGTGTGTGTTGTATGTGTCTTACTGATTGTTCCTAGTACTTTCATGCTTTTAACTTATTTTTATTTTGTCATTCTAGACAAAAGGTTTTGTGAATTACTATGGACCTCAGCGATTTGGACAAGGACAAATTGTTCAGACAGACCAAATAGGATTGGCTTTACTGAGTGAAAAAATGGTATTTCCGTTTTGTAATTTAAGTAGTTACTGTCAAGACAATTTTACATTACTGTTGCAATGTCTAGTGCTACAGTTGACCCAGTGAACAATTTCATTTGTGAGATTAACCACTCTGTGTGCTGGAAGCAATTTCAAGATCAGTTTTTATAGCAATATAAGCATGCAGATCTTCATACTGAAACAAAAAATCTTTTTTAAACAGCAGGTGCAGCTTTACATAGTTCTGGAAATGATTTTTCTGTCTGTGATTGGAATGTGATTATGATTGTCATGCGACTTGGCAGGAAGGTGGTTGCATTCCATACAGGGTTTGAAATGAAGCAGTCTTTATACAATGTTTAT
This sequence comes from Acropternis orthonyx, assembly GCA_035583155.1. NCBI lineage: Eukaryota > Metazoa > Chordata > Aves > Passeriformes > Rhinocryptidae > Acropternis > Acropternis orthonyx. Next base: position 29,082,348 of record JAWWEU010000040.1, on the reverse strand, counting down.
TTGTGGTCCTGGTCGCCTCCTAACTTGTAGCCTCTTCATCTTGCTGGCGGTGTGTTTACTTCTTAAAAATGTCACATAGGTTCATAAGAAAGGATTTTCTTTTTCAATACCATGGTAACTTACCTGCTATATAGAAAAGATTGCTGCTTTCCGTTATTCCTTGGCTACTTTCCCAAACTCTCAGTTCTGAGTGATTGCTCCCATGTAAGCTAAGGAGAGCTTATTTCTTAAGTAATAATTCATAAGATAAGAGTAATGTACTTATCAATGTATATGATACAGTACTTGGCACAGTTCTAAAGACGAGTCAGATACTACAAAGTCAAAAGGATACCTGAGTATCCTGTTCTTCTAATCTTGTTTTGGTTCTAAGAAAAGTCAGGAGAACTTATCTTCCAAATTTAAGGATCAGGATTGGAGGGCAGGCCATAAAAGTTACCGTTGATGTATCTGATATTTTGAATTCTGGGGTATACTTGCAGTTGGTACCAGGTGCCAGTCCTCGAGGAGTAATGATTTAAATCCCTAGTCTTAACCCAGATACTTCAATTGAAAACAGGTAGAAACTACTATTTATATTAAAAACGTACCAGTATGTGCTTGCAAAGTCCAATACAAGGGAGGACAAGAACCAGGTATCACAGGTTGGTATAAGTGCTAGCAAATTGAGTGCCTCCATTGACATTACAATTAGCAGAGATTGCTGTAGTGTTTTCCTTGTCACAGTGTCATCTAACCTAATACAGATCAGTATTAAAAAAAAAAAAAAAAGATTGCTGTCCCTGTCTGTATGAGATTGTGGAAAATGTTCAGTCTGAATTTTGCATGAAGTATGCAGGAGGGAAAGAAGGAACCTTCCTGTTCACGATAGAATGATGGCAGTTTAAAGTGGAGAGGTTTTAACTGGGTGGTCAAGAAGAGTGACTGATTTCTCACAGAACTTTGAAAACTGTCCTGTGTCTTCTGGATGACTAAAACCTGTCTTTAATCTGAGAAGGAGCACAACCCATTGTTCTGCGGTTCATGGCATTTTCTGTGAAACGGAGAATTTGACTTTGCCCTTAAAGAAGTGGTAGAATTTTGAAAGCTTGCAGAATATGTTAAGACAGAATTGGATGCATGATTGTCTGTTTCGATGACAAGTAGTTGTATGTAACTGCAAAAAAAAAGTTACTAATATTGTTCTTTAAAGGTGAAAGCTGTGAAGTTACTCTTCACACCTGAAGATACTGATGATCCTGTAAACAACGCCAAAAGATACTTCCTTCAAACTGGTATGTCCAGTTAATTTGTCCATATATTTATTCAGGGTTAGTATTGCAAGAGAACAAGGTGTTGCACAGGGAGATAATTTTTATTTTCCCACTGTTTTATGCCACTTGTACTTTATTCTGTGGAACTCAGTAGAGTTGCATACTTAAAAATTAGATGAGGATGAGGCCCTAAATGTGCAAAATAGTGGAAAATTAATGTCAGGTGCAAGACAGTATAGAAGCAAATGCTTGTATTTCATAATGCTCAAAAAGACTAAGATAATTTTGCCAGAGGCGTTTTGGCCTCTTTACATCTGTCTGCTTTTGTCTTGAACTAAGATCAGCAAAATATGTCAAAAGCAGAAGTGTGCTGAGAAAAGGGCTATGTCTGCCATGTTTATTGCTTTTATCATTCAATGGAACTTTCTCTCCAAAACTAAAAATTTGGAGTTGCTCTCAACTTCAAATATATTTTTTCTTTTCAAATGTCCCACATGTATTAGCCTGCTTACCCATCTGTCTGTACATTGACAGAATAACTGTGATATATAGCTTCAAAAACACAGATATGTTTCATTTCACAAGAAATTATAAAATGAATCATTCTGTTCTGTACATTGCTATATGATGCATGGAAAGATATTGATGTGGACCTTGGATGCAGCTGCTTGTCTTTTCCTGAAAGCAAAAGGTAAAAGGCTATGCAAAAGGCTTCATCAAGTAATCCCTATGTAAAACATAAAATTTTCAATATACAACATTTATGTAGTGTAGTACAAATCTGATTAAATGTATTTTCATCCTGGTTGAGGCTCAGAATTCCCAGTGGCCAATGTAATTTGTACCTTTAAAATAAAGACGTGTTTTTACCCACTGTGAAATACATGTTCTCAGATGATGTGAAGTAGTGGTTAAATGTTTTTTTTATAGCTTGGTTTTTACTTTCAGTAACTTGATCTAAAAAAGCCTTTGAAGTGATAAAATAAGTTTCTAAAAAAAATTGCAAACTAAACTGAATAACTGAATAACAGATAGGTTAATTTATACTGCATGAAACAGAATAAAATTCATGGGCCTGCATTGGTAGGTCTATTAGGTGAAATTCATTTAACATGGCACATGGAAGGAAAGGACATAATAACCTAAAGGCTTAAAGAGGTTAGACTGACACCTTTTTTCTTTACTTGATTATTTCATCTTCTTAAGTGTATTTTTTTCCTGTCAGGTAATATTTGAAAAATCAGGGATTACTTACATGATTATTTTTGTTTATATCAGAAGATGCAAAGGGCACACTTGTGATGCTGCCAGATTTTAAAGTAAGAGAGAAGATGTTGCTACGAGCTTTAAATCGCTATGGTGTAAATCATGAAGGTTGTACCAAAGGATGGCTCAACATTCCTCATTCCTTGCGCATATTCTATGTCCATGCCTATTGCAGTAAAATTTGGAATGAAGCAGCATCATACAGGCTGAAGAGTTATGGCTTAAAAGTGGTTGAGGGTGATCTTGTCTTCTCAGAAGAAAATGATGAAAGCATTTCCCTGAATGACAAGGTGAGTCTTCCCAAAGTAGGTCTTGTAAGAGAAAAACCAAACTTAATACACCTAAATACATACTCAGACATATGCTAATGCCTTTATTTTGATTCATTTATTAAAATATTTAATATTAGTGCCAAAGCTGAGAAACATGTTTTCCATGAATAGATATATGAGCTAGACATATATTAGCAGTTTTTATCCATTTTGACTGTTCATTTTATTCAAGCAAGAAGAAGAAACAGAATGTCAGAATTGATACATGTGAGAATTTCATCTACACGGTGTATCTAATACTCTTCTTAGGATCTGACTGGGGAAAACCTTCACAGTGGACTCTGGGTGTGCCTGTATTATCAGTCAGTGCAGATCTGAGTCTTGCTCTCTAGGTCAGGCTTTCCCATTACATATATTGCTGAGTGTAAGCCAGTGGTGAAAGGTGGCCTCAGGCTAAACTGGTAATCTTGTCAGAGATACAGAGGCAAAGCATGTTTAGCACAATTTCACTGATAGTGAGTTTAAACTATTAGCAGCCATTCAAAAAATGTAGCAGTCTTCTTGGGAAAGTAGTGAGGGGCCAGGAAGTGCTTCTGCTTGCCCACAGTGCAGCCTGGGAGTGTGCATGGAGTCATAGGTGAGCCAATGAGCAGAATCCAGCAATGGAGTGTCTGGTCCCAGGTTTTGGCAAGCTGAAGTCCATTCTGAAACCATCTTTTCTTTTAGGGTTGGCATACCTTTTTTTTATTGTGAAAGCAGTTTGGTCTCTTATCCCAAGTAGCAACTGATAGGACAAGAGGAAATGGCCTCAAGTTGTGCCAGAGAAGTTTAGATTGGGTGTTAGGAAAAATTCTTCACTAGAAGGGTTATCAAGCACTGGAAAAAACTGCACAGGGAAGTGGCTGAGACACCATCCCTGGAGGTACGTGATAAGGTTTGAGTGGTGGACTTGATAGTGCTAGGTTTACAGCTGAACTTTAGCTTTTCCAACTTAGATGATTCTTTTTCCTGATCATCAGATAAATCACAGAACTGTGCAGTGTTTTAGTGGACAATAAATAGGTGTGTGTACAGGTAGAATGTAATTAATTTCTTTTGGGTGAACATCTTAACATTTAAAGGCAGGAGCACTTGAAAGGTTACCTCCAGTCCCTATGGAGTGGCTTCTGTTTCCACTGAGATTTTTCTTTAACAATACTTTTGAGAATGAACATTAATAAAACAAGTAGATCAAATGAAATTAAAAGCAGAGGTATCAAATTCAATATTGAGTTACCGAGTTTTATGTAGATATATTCCTATTTAACATAAAACATTTTTCTTCATATTTTTGCTTTTGCTGATGCAGCACAAGATTGCATTGACTTAGTTAACTTCACACTCAAAGACTATTAGTGGTAGCTAGCATCAGTAAATATTTAATGCAATGCCATCTACCAGTAAATTGATTATATTAGACGTATCTTGAGATTTTTTTCATACCTGAGTTTATTATCCTTGTAGTAGTCAATCCTTTACAAGTGTGGAAGTACAGTGCATAATTCTTAAAATAAAGTATATGTTTTTAGTTTTTGAAAGGTTGGTGTTTTTTTCTTAACTTCTTAAATGTCTCATCAGGTTCATGTAGTCACTGCTTCAGAAGAGTCAGATAAAAAGTATTCTATATACCAAGTAAGTCTTGTATGGAATATTCTGAGTTATTCATCTCTTTATTTGATTAAAATGTTTTGTTTTAAATAAAATGTGATTCATTTAACTGATGTAGTCTTCTTCCCTGTCAGAATGCACGTTAAAGAAAACACATGTGAACTAATCTCCACACTCATAACAAATTTACTTTGTAATGGAAATAAGTACAGTGTCATCTGCAGTATGGCAGTATTTATCATGAAGCTGAATACTTTGAAAAAAAATTTCAGTCTACTGGGAAAAACTTTCAAAAGTATTTGACATTTTAATTTTGGAAGGTTTCAGAGTGTGTAGTTGTGTAGTCTGACATGGTAACCGAATGTCTTTATTGCTGTATCTTTGCCAACAAGCAAGGAAATTCATATTACTATATTCCTAGTTTGTTTTAGGAATCCTGGTACATTGATTGGTTTTCCTGCTTTAATTACATTCAAGATACTTGCACCACTTCATTTCACAAGAGGATTAGCAGGTTTACTATTTCAGGCCCCAAAACACAGTTGAAAAACATTTAAAATTGTTACCACATTTATTTAAAGGAAAATGGGTATTACTTCAAATATATTTATTGTTTTGGTTTTTTCTTTGAAGGTGGTTCTTCCAATGGTGGGACATAGTATCAAGTATCCCAGCAATAAAGTTGGACAATGGTACCATGAAAGACTTTCTAAGGACGAGCTGAAAATGTGCAAATTCAGAGTGTCTCCATTACAGCTGAATATACCTGGATGCTACAGACTCATTCTGAAAAATGTTCAAAATCTGTCATATTTTTTGGAAGGTGGTGAAAAAGGGATCAAAATTGAGGACAACCATCTGAATGATTTAAAAGTCTCTCTTCATATATCATTTGACCTTGATCCTTCATGTTATGCTACAGTCTGTCTGAGAGAAATAATGAAATGTGACTTTTAAGATCCTACTTAATTAAAGATTCCAGGAATGTTGTACAATGTTGATATTTTATGTGTAATGCCAAGAACATAAGGGAGAATAACAAGTTGAAGTCACAAACAGGAAAAATTTGAAGATCGAGATTCATACGCATTAGAAAAAAAACTCACCAAAATCCCTTGGAATGTTCCAAAAGCATTCCAAACTCTAAATGCAAAGCCTTGAAAGCACTGGAGTAAAACTATATGTTATACCAGGCAGATCTAACAGACCTTAAAGAAACTATGGGCAGCTAGCATGAATTTCCTACACATCTGACTTGCAAAGTTAAATCCTGTAAAAGTATTTGCAGCAAACAAATATATCTTGTAATTCATAGTATTTTTTAAAAAATGCATCATACTACATGCTGTTCAAGCAATAATGTTAGAAGTTTGCAGCCTACAGGTATCTAACTGAAAAGTTGTACTGAGGTTCACTAAATATTTTTGTGTTTTCATTGTATTCAGGCACTTAATGTTAAAAGTCCTGAGTCAACAGTGAAAAGTCATCAGTTACTTTATCAAACATTTGATGAATCCCACAACTTAAGTTAATGCTAAGGGTTCCAGGATTAAGTAGTGCATAGCTGTAAGTGCCTTTTCCAGTAAGCTCCTCAAGATTAACTGAGTACTTACCACCGAAAACCCATTTATAATAAAACCAAAACCATCTTATATTGTTTACAGGATAAATAGTCTATTCCTGTTACTGTGAAGCCTTATGGTAGCACAAAAAATATTAATGGCACCAACTCGGGGAAAAAAAAAGAAATGTTTTTCTAGTTTTTTTCTTGATTGAAAAAAAAATTAAAGGCAGTTACCTCTGATAAAAATGAGTGTATTTGTGAAAAAGGGGAGAACAAAATAAACAAAATTTGTCTTGACTTTAGCTGTCACTGTCTCACAGTATTTGTGAAACCAAGTTAGGACATTATGGTTTGGCTGGGTGAACAACAAGACAAGTAAAAAAGTGGATGATGAGGCTCAGAGAGTAGTGATTCCCAGGTCATCCTCTGCGTGGATTGAGTGTCATGTATTACATGTCATTTTCTTGCTGGACCACATTTAACTTCTATATTCAGTTTTGGTCCCCAGCACAAGAAAAACATAAATAAACTGGACCAAGTTTAGCAGATGGCCTCTGAGCTATTAGGGGACTGGACCCTTTGCCATTTGAGGAGATGCTAAAGGAGCTGGGCTTCTTCAACCTGGAGAAGGTACAGCTGGTGGGGGGGAACCAGCTCCCCCGTACCTGTGAGAAGGTGATCAAGAAGATGGAGCCATGCTCTTCATAGTGTGGCAGGAGATGCTACAATCCGCCCAGCAAGGCACAAGTGACTTGTTTTTATGCTAAATAATTCCTTTGGGGTGAATTAAAGTAAATTGATAACAGATTGTCCGTGTTTACATATATATATATATATAAGTATATAGTGTTTATTTTCCTTCACAACAAAATTATTTTAAAATAGGTATGTAGCTGTTTTGTTTGTTTATCTATAGTATATGGCAATATAAAAGCATAAAGATATCACCCAAGAAAATGGGTGAGGGAAAAGAGAGATACAGAGAGAAAAAAGTTCACCATCCAGAGGTCTCCGATGAGCTTGTTTGTTGTCGCTGGTGTCTTGGTCTGTCATGAAGTGGTGGGGGAAGAAGCGCACGAAACACGGTCTGATGGGTTTATATACCCTGAGAAACCCTTCTGGTAGTTTCCCCATGTGTGGGGAGTGGTGTTTTTGCACAGTCATGCTGCTTTTGCACGATGGGTCAGAGACTGGAGGTGTTGGGTTTTGCAGCCATTTCGACTGGGGATGTGGGTACTTCAGAGGCACCCCTGCTAAGAGTGAGGCTTTCCCTGGGGCAGAGGTGGGTGTGTGCACAGAGGCCCCCCTTGACGTGGCCTGACTCATAGGAGATATACATCACACATCCAGAGACTGCCACTGGCCTCCTCTATGTAAGCATCACACACCTAAAGATTTGCCCCAAGCCTCCACAAAGTAAAGAGTTCGTGGGCTACAGCCTCCTACCCTTGGCCTTTATCTTAAATTTCCTGGCACGAGGCTTCTTTGCACGGCTTGCTACAGCAGCAATGTTTTAAGGCAATTCAATGTTGGGAAAATCCTTGCAGAGGATGATCTGGAGATGCTGATGCAAAACATGCTGATAGAAGCTTGTCTGCACAATA
>JAWWEU010000040.1:29046285-29074642 GCA_035583155.1 Acropternis orthonyx | reverse complement strand
TGATGTGTAGTCACTAACCAATGATTGTGTAGCTTGCTGTGCATAAACCCTGGAAAAACCCTATATAACCTGTAAGATTTAGCAATAAAAGGGAGCACTGACTATACCTCTATGAGGAATCATCTTTGACTCTGGAAGCTCCCTCGCATCAATTCAAAAATCCAATTCCTCACAGGAGAACAAGAGACAGTAAGCATAAATTGTAATGAGATTCAGGTTGGTTAAAAGGAAAGCTTTTGCTGTGTGAGGACAGTCAGGCAGTGGAACAGGTTGCCCAGAGACCGTGCATCCTCCATCTGAGGAGGTTTATAAGACCAAATGGCATAAATCTCTGAGCAACTGTCCTGGTCTCAGCTAGGATGGGGTTAATTTCTTTTCAGTTGCTGTTCAAGTGCTGTGTTTTGGACTCAGAACAAAAATTGTATTGATAACACACTGATGTGTTGGGTTTTTTCCTAAGTTGTGTTCATCTTAAGAATTTTTTTTTTGTCTCATGCACTGCCAGTGAGGAGGTTCACAAAAGGAATGGGGCAGGAGCACAGCTGAGACAGGTGACCCAAACTGGACAAAGGGATATTCCACACCACAGAGCGTCATGTCCAGTATAAACTGGGGGGAGTTACCCAGAAGAGGAACTGATTTGGGCTCAGGAAGGGAGGTCTGGCGTTGGTCAGTCGTGGTGAGCAATTGCATTTTTACACATCACTTGTTTTTTCATTTTTTATTTTCGTTATAATTTACCATTATTACTGTATTTTACTTTATTTTCAATTATTAAAATGTTCTTATCTCAACCCACAAGTTTTACTTGGATTCTCTTCTCCATTCCACAGGGGTGAGGGGTGGGGAGAAAGGGGCAGCTGAGTGAGCAATTTTGGGTGCTTAATTTCTGGCTGGGCTTAAACCATGACAGCAGCCTGGGCTGAGCTCAGAAGCAATGCTCTTTTGTGGAGGCAGTTGAATGAGGGACCAGAGACCTCTTCCAAACGACTGCCCTGTTATCCTAAGCAGAGTATTGCAAGAGTTTATTCAAGCTGTAGATGGCAGCATGGCTTAAAACTAAAATGGGAAAGTTTATACTCATTTTTACTGAGCAAGAATTAATAATATATAAATAGATTTCTGTTTACAGCATCAGTTTTTTAATTGATGCTAACAGCTGAGTATGATAGATTTCCCAATCCTGAGAATTATATGAATAGGAAAAATAGAAATATAATTCACATAATTCAATGCTTGTATAAAACTGTGTAGCAGTGAAGAATACAGATAATTCTACACCTTAAAAAAGAAGATTACTCTGTAAGTTTGTATCAGTAATTGAAAATTTGATCCTTAGCTTTTATGTAGGGAAATAGACTGTCATGCAAACAATAGCTAAGGAGCTACTGTAGGTGAATTACAATGCTTGCTCTATTACAGTTCTTACTCTACACCTCAAGTTTATGGTATGCAGGCAAACTGATGGAAAAATCCATTTCCCTGCCATAACCCATCTGAGACAGCTTTGTTCCTGTCTTTGCTTTTCAGTATCACCCCTTTTGTCTTCCACCTACCCTTAAACCCCCGCCCCCTTCTGGAAAATTATTTTTAACTCGAGTAATGTTGGTACAGCACAGCTCAAAAAGAGTTGTCCTGTCAACACTGACATGGTAAAGTGCTGCAGTGAAGACAGAAAGCTGCATGCAGTTACACTGACCAGCAGAAATAAAGTAGCACTGAAGTTCTATTTAAAGAGACTATTGTGGTCATCTTCCATGTGGCTCAAGAGCCTTGAAAACCATCTCATCACATGCAAGATCTGAATACAGGAAGTATTAAAATTGAGCTTTGATTTGGAAAAACACAAAAGGTCAGACTCAAAGGTTTTTGACTGAAAGGCATACTATTTTAAAATAAAAGATCAGAAAATGATGTTAAAGGAGTTCCCATATAATCATTTTAGGCTCATTTGTCAGTACTTCTATTTAACACTAAAAGGACTAATCTTCTTAAGCAAATCATTCTTTCAGCAGCTTTAAGGTGGAAGAGCTAATTATGTGTGCCCATGGGTTAAATTCCTATAGCAGAAGTGTTCTTCCAGGGAAAAGTCAGGTTAGAGTGCTTATATGGTAAACATCCTTCTTATTTCAGTGGGCATTTATTTGTAATTCATTCTTTTAATCTTAGCAGCTATTTTGCAAGATTGTTTACATGAACAGCTGAATCCAGAGAGTTTTGTATGAGCTCCCTAAGTATAATCCATATAAGCAAAATATCTGTGCCCCTGCATTTAGAAAAGGAGATTATCACTGTGCACTGATCTGAGTTTAAGGAAAAGATTCACGTGTTAGTCATCTCTCATTTTACTGAGCACTTCTATTGCTACCATCCTTTTCTGATAAGCCTTAAAGTACTTTGCTAATACTAATGAAGAGAGGTCTCTGATTCTGTTCCTAACAAAAGGGGTTTAAAGTTCAATGGCTGGTTGATTTTTTTCAGCACAGATGATAGATAGTTGGACATTTGAATGGAAGAAATGCAAATGTTCTTAATCTTTGAAATCCTATTACTTTTAATTCACTAAAAATTTGACAACTAGTATTATCCTCAATGAGAATGTACAAATTTTTAGATCTTTCAGAATGAGATGGCTTAAATTACATTCCTATCATAAAGGCAGTTCAGAAGCCAGGTAAATGTCTGATTATTGGCCCAACTCAGTCATTAAAACTCCATTAACTCCTCTCTTAGTGCCAGTGCCTGTCTGCTGGGGATTTGACCTCTTACACTCTGCTGATGAGGACAAATCTCCTTTCTTTTCTCCTTGCAGAACTTCTGCCCATAAGAGATGCTCAATGCAACAAGCTGAGAAACTATTAACACTTTCCTCTGGCCATGGCACAGCCGCCTGACAGACAAAAAATATTCCCCTTCATAAAACTCTGGTTGCAGCATGCGTCATTTAGATACACGCTGTAATCAGACCTTGTAATTAATCCCAACACTTCCTTTGTAAAGCCACTTTGTTCTACACCCTGCAAATAATACTTGTTAGCTAAATAACTGACAAATTATTAAACTCTGTTACTTAAAAAATCCTGGAAAAATACAGGGCAGAGTTCACCATCCCACACTGCCCATAAGCCCTAAATCTCAGCTAGACACGTGATACAGATAGTACTTACCTCTTACCAGCATGTTCAAGGCAAAGAGTAGTTTTCTGTTCACAACATTTTCACATAAACACACACTCAGGCATTTTAGCAACGCCTCAAGCAGCCCATCAGTTGCTTATTGTTCCAGAATAACATATGATATAATGTTATTGTGAATGAACTCTTGTCTATTTGTTTTTCCCAAGAGGAAAAACTAATATACTCCATCAAATTATAAAGCTCTGTTAAAGATTGAGAGTCCCTGACCTTTCTTTTACTCAGACAGCCTCTCACAGCAAAGCTAGGGAAGTACATCTTGGGGTATGTAAAAGAGGAAAAGATCATTTTCTAGGTAAAAAGAAACTTTTGGAGTGGATGCTTTCAACAATTGGTTTAAGAGAAGTGTGAAGAAGAAATTATTTTGGAGGCTGGGATGACTACTACATGAAAAGGGGTTATTGGTAAGATTGATACTCTGTGGAGTGCTGTTGGGAAAGGCACGAATGGAGAGAGAGGTAGTCTGAGAAAGAAACAGTGCTTGTAAAAATAATGATATTGATAAATTAATAAAACAGGAGGAGATACTCAGTAAGAGATAAGCAATTGTATCTGTTTGTGTAAATTGACATTACCCCATTTAACTCAGTATTTCTCAGTGTGCACTCAGTGTATCTGTTCAGAGTGTGACTTATACTCACCTACTGTTGCATTTGCTTGAAAATAGGAAACGAGCCAGTTTCTGAAATAACAGTTCTCTTAAAAGCTGGGATAGAAGTCCTTGTCAGCTTGACTGACAGGAGCCAGCTGAGATGCTTCTGGGAATATATAGTCGGGTTGGGTATGGGCTGTCAAGGAACATGCTGATTAAAGGGCAGTTTATTTTAAAATAAACGGTAATCTAATGAAGAAAAAGCATGATTTTGGTCTATCTCACAGCAAGTGCAGACTCAGTGAGATAATTTGCTCTAAGGTTTTATTTTATGCTTGTTTTCAAAAGAAGCCAGAGGTTGTGTTCCACTGTTAATTTATAGCTGCTTTTTTGTACTCTTTTATCAGCAAATAGGAGAAAAAAATTACATCACAACCTTCCCCTTTCTCTCCTCTCCACATCATACATTTTTGTGGTATTTTACTCTTTTATTTAACCCTATTTTCACTTTCTATTTTAAGCTATTCCTCCCTCTGATGCTGAGAAGCATCTTCATCATAGGAGCAGCAAATAACTTGTGCCCTACTGAGCCAGAACTGTGACCTTTCAATGTAAACCATTCTAGACAGAGGACCTGCCATGCTCCTGCAGTGTCCACCCCTGCCTACCCCTGCCCTGAGGACTGCCATTCAGCTTTACATAGCTGTACTGGCGTTTCTTTCCCATCTTGCTGGTATGGAAAGAGCTGTGTAAAGACAAACTGCAGGACAGATGTTCAGTTTTCACTGTAGGATCTTAGATTCAGAAAGTCACTTCCTCATTTTCTTACTGAGCTCAGCCCTTCACCCCTCAAGAGCTCTCGGGTACGGGCTCAAGGGTGTCAGACACAGCAAGGGAAGACCCAGCAGCGTCCAGAGCTGGTCCTACTTGAATTTACACAACAAAACCCTTAAAAAACATAAGAAAAATAAGCTTGCAGAAGGCTGGTGTATTGTCATTGGCAAAGCAGCTGGTCTACAGCTGATACTTTTTCTCTGAGGACCTTTTTGATGCTGAATCTGTTCACGAACTGTGAATTGTTATCTTCAAAGGACAGGTTTGTCTTTAGTGCTCTTAAGGCTTAGTTAAGCAAACAGATGAAGTGCTATTCTTACAATGCAATAAAAAAATGGCACTCTGTTCAGAATATAAAAAATTCTAATGAATTGAAAAATGAGAATAAGGTGAATGTGAAAACTTTTCATCCTTGAAAACTTCTCCCTCCTGCCCCATATATTAAAGCAATGCAGATGTAGAAGGTAAATCCCTTACTGTTTGGGACAGCTATGTTTTATGCTGTGGTCTCTTAAGCTAACATCAGGAAATAATTGTAAAAATATTATATCAAAGGTCTTTGCTTTGTCACATGCAGTGTTTACTTTTTAACATAATTTTCTTCCAAGGTTATAATGCTGAGAAAGGATACATGAAAGGAACTGATTAGCATTTCTACTGTCAGAACTTCAATTGTCACTGGAATTTACTAGCCCCCTTAATGTTCTCCATTGTAAAATATCAGTAATTTTCTGTTCCTTATAATATTCCTGTTTTCAGACAGAAATTTGTGCAGGTAGAACAATTCATAATTCAGTTTATTGTCAGCATAATTGTCCATCTGAGGTAAAAACATCACAAGAAATTTGATTCTAGGATTTAAACTGCTTTTAGGCATTAAACAGGAGATTTCCAGCCTGTCATACTTTTAAGAAGTGAGTAAAGAATAAAATAGCATATTGTGCTGAGTTTCTTGTTGAAAGACCATCATGTGGCTGTGAAGGAATGTTGAGGTAAAATCAGAGCCAGACAGACAAATTCACAAAAAGCATGTGTGTGGGAAGGGCATTTGATTTTACATGCAAAGGAGTCTAACCACCAAAGTTATCAGAGAGACCCATGTAGTCACAAAGTGCTCTGAAACAAGGTGTTCAGTCAAAAAAATTGCTGCTTTCCAGAGACGTGTATGGAGGGGAAACTGTGAAAACAGTCAAGTGTCATATTCCTGGTATTCTGTGTTTTTAAAAGCCCATCGACACACACTTTCTATAAAGTAATTTGATATGCATTTCTTCTTCCTAGAACATCAGGTTGCTAGAATTCCTATGAAACAGATTCCAGTAGGAACTGCACATACAGGCACACATGCACATCACTTCAGAGAATCTCTCTGACCCATCTCTGGTTCCTCAGAACATCTGAGGCAGAAGAACTTTTCCAGGGCTCTTTCTTGCCCTTTGTTGGCTCTTCGTCGTAAGTTCTCTGCATTGGATCCCCACATTCATGTGAAGCTGCTTATCTCAACTACAGAAAGATTATTCTACTGGGGTATAACAATTTGCAGGACAGTACTAATAGGAATCAGAATGTGGGCACAATTTACTGCAGTTTTTCACTTTTAATGGCTTAATTGTCTATTTAAAAGCAGAGTTATATAGAGCTGAAATAAAACTAAATCTGTATTAATAGACTCTGAAATGAATATACTTCTTTGTGGTGTTCACAATTAGTACATCATACAACTTCATTCCATAGATGTTTTTTTTGTGTCTGTTAGTATGCACAATAGATTAAACAGAATTTACTAGAATTTACTAGATTATTGCAGTACATTTTAGTATTGAAATTGGCAGGAAATGTGCAAAAGAGTATTTTATGGGGTCTTGGATATGATAACATTTAAAGGATCAAGGCTGAGTTTCCAGGGCAAAAAACTGTGACGAATACAGTTCCCTTTAAAAGCTGAAGCATTCCTGATATTTCAGAACTGCCTCTGAAAATCAGGCCTGTCTGAAAGCCATACATGAAGCTGGCTACAGAGACCTCCCAAAGGAGAGGAAGGTTTGAATGTTCTAGATGCCTTAGAGTGGAGCCAAGCTCTCTTTTACCCAGTTTGTGTAGGTAAGGAATATTCTGAGCCAAGAACACTTACAGCCCTATCCACTAGCAGACACCCTGGGGCTGGCTTTTCCTAAGGAGTTTTAATGTCCTCAGCCAAACTACAGCAGAGTCCACAGTCAATCATGTGGGCAGCCCAGGCGTGGCTTTCCCAGCCTTCAGCCTGCTCTTAATCCTGCTATGTATGTAGGGAGGTTATGTGTGGACATAATTTGCAATTCCACATTAAAGAATTTTTGGGGTCTGTGCCTGCTTTCCTTAAAACCCTAGGAAATTACTGGCTAGCAAGTGCATAAAAGACTATTATGGTAGCAAGAATAAAAATACTGAAACTTAGATTCCCTTTGCAGCCTCAATTCAGTCTTCTTCTGTGTCTCTGTTATTATACAGCCCTATATTAATTATTTTTCCCACAGGAAAATGTGAAGGATGGATACAGTTCTGAAGGAAGACTAAGAATTGTGTAGTGAAAGAGGCTTTGTCTTGTGATCTGTACTTTTGATGGAGGGGTCCACAGAGAAAGGAAAAATGGTCTTTTGTTTCAGGCAATTGAATACAGAATTGTAAAATGTGGAATTGCAGCAGCTGAATGCTGTGGGACTAGATTCTATCCTTGCCTCCAGTACAAAATTCCTGTGTAGTATTTATCAAGGCATTTACCCACAGACTTTCAGACTTTTTACAAATGTGTCCTTACTTTTAAGGAAAGCTTTTTTGAGACCATGGGGTCTGATCTGCAAAGTGGTGAGCCATGAACTGGAATTGAAAGTAGTAGTACCTCGACTTTTCTTTTTTGAAAATTCAAGTGTAAGGATCAGATTTGTCACCTAAATTGAATGGAGGATCTATCCTTTGATTTGTCATCATTCATCTGAAGATAAACATTTCTTTGATTTTCTAAAGTGTTTGAGAAAAATTATTTATTGTTTGTGAGGCATGACTGGTACTATAATACAATGAAATGCCCATGAGGAAATCAATACATCTCTTCAGAGCGGGGTTTGAATTCTTGCATGAAGCCTAGAGCTGCGCACTGAATGCTGAACTTTCTGGTGTTAATAGCTATTCTATCCCGTGGGTGAGACTATACACACATGGAAACACAGTATGTAACAATATTATTAAACTTATTTCTTGACATATTGTCATGATGGCACTTAGTGATATTTTCTAATTCTGCATGCTCGACCTTGACTTTTCTTATGCATCTTCTTTTGTACAAGCATTGATAGCCATACTATCTTAAGACACAAATAAAACAGGTCCTGAGGCACCTGAATAGTGCAACTCTTTTGCATGTATGATCTCTTTTCAGAAGTAGCCCCAAAGGAGTAATTTATTTTCATCAAACAAGTATTTGTTATTCAGATAGTCTGAGAACTGATCTAATCATCACTGATGTCATTTGTTCATGAAAGGTGATGGAGCTGACTGCTATAATGTGGCCTTCAGTTCACAGTTTAATTTTTCTGAATGTATGTAGTAATTATTTCAGACAAAAGAACATGCAGTCATAAGATGGCAACATTCATTTGCTGCCAATTTGAGCACACAATCCAACAAATACTCTGAAATGTCTTGATTTTTTTGTTGTTCTGTAATTTTGTAGCACCTGCAGTATCTGTTTAGGTGTGCTTTAAATTATGAGAGAAAATTGAATGAAAATGACAGGAGCAATGGGATCTAAAGGCAGAATTCTGAAGGTAAAAACACTCTGCCCTTGCCCTTTAGATCCAAATTGTGGCTTTGTCAAGCAGAAAATGATTAAAGAAAAGAAGAACACCTGATTTAACTGAATTATCAGATAAAATGAAACAGCAGGTGAGGAATCCTCCTTCATTATGAAAACAATGCCATCCCTTGTATATACACTACAGCTGTCTAAATCTCCAAATGAAGGTATTAACTGAGATCAAAGATACTCATACAAATAGAAAGGAAAGGCCAAAACTCAAAGTAATAAACTAGGTAACTATATGCATTGACAGCACAATAGTTTTCATTTAAATCAGCACTAGCACTGGTATCCTGTTTCTGGGGCTTATAGCACCTTTCACTTAAAAGGATTTTCTGAAATATCAAGAAAGGAATCATTTCAACTGGTTGAACCACTGGAAGGCTGACATCAGGTTAATAATGCAGCCTGCAGCAGGGTGTCAGGTTGCCCTGATGTAGCCTTCTTTGAAACCCACCCTGTTCTGTGAGAAACAGAAAGGATGAACTGCAGTGAAGGCTTTGGACTGGGACTTAGCAGATGCAGGTTCCCAAGCATTACTGATGTGACCTTTGGCAGCTGTCCTAAATATGTCTCAGTGCCCACTATTTAATCTAGCACCTGTGTTCCCTTCTCTTATTCTATGTTTTGGAGGTAATAGAAAGCCTGTTCTCTTCACAATGAGGAAAAAATGGGATATAGGATCAATACGAAACTTCAATCCATTCAGCAATAAGAACTGCTCAAAGCACAAACTCCTTGATTTGCATAAGGTGGTCATTTTGAAGAGGAAAGTCAAATTAACAGTAGTCCTCAGTGAAAAGAAAGAAAAAGGAGAGAAAAGACAGACAAAATATTAAATATTAGCCTGAGGGTCAATGATTATTTCAGTCAGTTCTCTGGTCTCTGTAGATCTGCAGACAACACTACAACATTTTAAAGTAGGAGGAGATCGTGGCCAACTGATTCAAAAGTGAATAATACAGTAAGCTGTGCATCTGAATGTATGTGCCTCAGAAGATGAGGATCAGACTTGATTGATGCTTGACAAATTAGTTTGTTAATGCAAAGTATTTCTTATATGATGAATGGCCTTGCATTCATTTGATAATAAATTGATACTGTTTTCAATTTTTTAATCATTAAGAGTAATACAGATGACAGTGACATGTGTTGGACTGCACAACATGACTATTCTGACATTTGAACATGTTTCAATAAAAGAAACATCTATGTGATTAAAGCAGAGCAAATCCAAAAAATGGAGGCCTGGCTCCATAACTAACATAGCCAATGTAATTTTTACATAGGAATATCTAAATGCTAGGACATGTGGCTCTCTCCATGGAGCCCATGTGCCTGAGCCTGAGTGAGCCCTTGGAGCAGCATATGGCCTGTCAGAGGAGAATAAAGTACCTCAAGGGAGGTCCATGGAAAGCCATGGCTAGACGTGTTTCAAAGATCCATGCCCTTTGGTACTTTGGTCCATGATTTGGGAATGTAAAGTGACGTGCTGGGCTGGAATTTATTGTCTATATTCTGTGTAACTTCTTCCATCAGGTGCCTACACAGTTTCTTTAAAACTCATGGATTGGCCATTCCTTTCCTTAACACACTTGCAGAAGATGGACAAATTACCTGATATATTTGTCCTTCTCAACTTGAGAACAATCAATTCCAGAATTCCCATCTCCTGGTAACTCTGGGGTGGATTTATCCTCTGTATCTTTGTGAAGCAGGGCCAATGTGCTAATAGAGAATTCATGATTCATTGTAGTAATAGATGACAGCAAGAGTGAGCACAGTTCTGTAGATTAATGACAAAATATTCCTCTAGAAGACAGGATACCTGCTAAAAAGACTGCTCATGAATTTCAATCAGGGGTTCTTCAATTACAAACAAATTTTTTTATCTTATGGACAGTGTGGGAAGCAAAGTAAGGGGATGGGAACTATCAAGTAAGTGCAGGTCACTTGTTTGATGACATGGTTAGCAGCAATGACGGGAATGGAGTACTTTATCATCCAAAAGGATTAAAAAGAGAAAAAAAAAAACCAACAAAACCAAAACTTAGAATGTAAACTTAAGAATAAAAAAAATAAATCATTGGTCAGAAAAATGTTAGAAGTCAGGTTTCTTTGGCATTTACTGAATGTGAACCCGTTATTTTGTGGAAGGAGTAGGCATAGGTTAAAGGCTAGTAAATTCTATTCCCATGTAAACTTAAAGCAAGATAATAGAAATGGCATATTAAAATTTTTTTTACTAGCATAAACCCCTTCATATTTTTATGACAATGGCAATGGTGTTGCATTATTGGATGACTTTTTATTTTTAAGTAAAGTATGCGCTTCCAGTACCTGGCAGTCCAATACTGGGGCACTGGGGCACCCTGCCAAAGCATCAGCACACTTTAAGTCTGGCTAAGCCCAGATCAAAGGCACACTTCAATAGAAGGTCTTTTGACCCTGTTTTTCTGCCAGTGCTACAGAAGGTAGCTGATAAGAGGTTTTTCTTTGTAGCTAAAGTCAGCCTTTGGCTTTGGTTTCAGACCACTGGATGCATTATCTAGCCAATGCATCCAAGAAACTGGTAAGAAGTCATCCTAGAATCCAGCAAGGAAATGTGTATTAACCCAGCAGTTTGGGAAGTTGAGTACAGCAAAGATGATTATGTCCTTTTATGTCTGAATTTGAATTCCAGGATCTGGGTCTGAAAAGCTGCATTTGCATCTGAGTTTGTGCACTGCAAAGTACAAAGCTTCCTAGAGAAGATACTGAAACCCAAAATGGAACGGAAGATGTATTCTAGGAATACATAACAGAAGACTTATATTGCTGAAATAATAAATAGATAGAGGGAGATTAGACTTGATGGGGACATGGAATGAGTTCTAGATTGCAAGATATAGCAAGTATATACTTCAAACCGTCACCCACAGAGCTATGATGTACATGTGGAGAGTGACCTGCTTGTGAGGCAGTTTCTTGTGAGAGTTCTGATTTAATTACGGGTGCAAAAGGACAGCTGAAAGATTTGAACACACAAAGTACTCCAGTAGAAGTAGAACAGAAAATAGAATAAATATAGAATTCTTTCAGAACCATGGAAATCTCAAAAATATTAAAACTATCCGATGGCAGAGATCATGAGCAAATATTGCAGGCAACTGTGGAAAAAAGACATTTCTAAATCGGAAACTGGGAAAATGCAGTCTAATTCTGCAGAGAGATGGAGAGATTTTCAGGTAGTTTACCTTCATGACATCAAAGATTAATACAGTTTTTTGTATCTTTAAGACGTCACAAAAACTACCTCTTTTGGTGGCTCAGATGCTGTACGGTCTCCACCATTACAACTCCATCTTCTCTGACCCTTGTCATTAATTCTGCATTCAGCCTCTTGCCCTGCCTTTGCTGTATTTTGATGCTGGAGCACAGAAAAGCATTGTTCCCTTTCACTTAGTGTATCACATTGGTTTAGATGGAGCTCAGCTTGATCTACAGGGAGGGACTAAGTTGTCACTTCATTTTGCTAGGACACAATATCTTGAGACTGAGTGTTTCGAAGACCGATGTCTGCACTGGGGCAGTTCTGCTTCACCTTATCTGCAGTTGAGAGGATTGCTCTTAGCTAAAATCTTGACTTTGCTCTCATGTCAGTGGTCTTGAAGTCACTCTGGACTTAGACCATCTTTTTCCTCTCTAAAGCCTTCTCTTTTAATTAACTTCCTCTCTCACAAACTTCAGAAAATTGATTAAATATAATGATACTTCTGTATGTTTACTTATGGTTACCCCACATGATTTTTGTCCCATTATTTTTTCTTTTTATTGTCCTCAAATAACTTGGTCTGTAAACGTCAATGGACTAAGAATGCTGAAAGGGGAGAGAGAGTTTTATGCCTTCAGAAAGTAGCTTTCTATCTATTCTGAAAGCACACAATGGCCTTCCTCACCAAAACATATGAAAGAAGACAATGAATTTTCAGAATATTTATATATTGCTAAGTGTAAGAGCTTCAGATTATATGTGTAATGTCTTTTGAGAGACTGTGAGGTTGTCCCTAATCAGCATCTCTAAACTGCAGAATCTCTTCTTCTGTAACTTAGAGGATAAGGGCAAACTCCTGGGAACATGATCAGCCTTGGATGACTAAGCATGCCCTTAAATCCTGCTGCAGGTATTCCTACATCATGCCTATGATGGCATTTCTCTTCCAGGCCTCCCACATGGGAATGTGCTCTGTCTTCTTCCAGTTATTTGTGATACAGCAGGAATATTGCACGAGATGTGCTGCCACCTAGTTTAGTTGAGAAATACGCAACTGGTAGGAGAAGCATGAGAGGTGCTGCCCATGCACCCATGCTGCCACCACTGCTAAAAACTGTTCCTATTCCTAGCTAAAGTGAAAGAAAACAAGAAAAAAAGGTCTTTCTTTTTTTCTCAGACAGAATGACTTTGAGTGAATTTGCTGGAATTAGTTTTCTCTTATGTGTAACAATCTTCCAACAAAATGTTTGTTTTTTCTCTTGCAGTGCTCTCTAAAATCTCAAGGATTTATTGCTCCTTAAATCTTTTCTCTGGATTTTTCATCTTAGTAAAGAAGTATGGAAAGAAGATTATATCAGAAGACAAATCAAAATACTGGAAATTGGTCATACAGATAGATATCTTGATAAAAATATTTCATAATTCTATCAGAAACCTTATGAAAATTTTCTTAAGGTACCAGTATCAATGCACTAATTTCTTAAATGACTAGCATATTCAAGGTGTCAAAATCAGTGGAAGAATATTTTCAGTCTTTTGATGATAAGCAAGATTAGTACCTCTATGTTTTCCCTACTGTGACTGATTATGTCAGTGACTGAAATAACAGTTAATATTCATGATGAAATTATATTAAATTATATTATGGGAACCACATTTTCAGCTGTAATATAGTCCTTACAAAACCACTTTTTTCACATTGTGACTTTTGGCATATTAAACCTTAGAAAATCTATTGGTTCTATTTAATCAGTTCCTGGATTGCCTGTCCAGCAGATGAAAACATTAACTCATTGTCCCTAAAAGTTCCTTCCAATTTAGGAACGATGTTATCTGGAAATGTTGCATTTATCTTAAACCCTATTTAGAAAGACACTGAAAAAGTTCTGACATGAGCAGGATATTTTTCTTAAATCTGCATTCTTTTCCACATGTGGTATTAGGTGGTTAAATATAGTCACTCATCAATCATCTTTGCTTACTCAAGGTGTCAGGGCCATAATTCAACGTACATTTGAAGCCAGGAGGAGTGATCAAGGCTCCACACTTGGCATCTAGGACATTCATAGGGAAGTGAAGGAGCTGTGGATTCTGTTCTTATTTTGCCAAGAACAAGGTACAGCTTTCATCCACAAAAATGCTGAAATCATGCCAAATTAGACCAGAGGCTCATATAGGTCAACAGCCTACCTCCATCAGTAGCAGGTGCCCAAGGATGTTAGAAACAAGCTAAGAATGCAGTAATAACTCCCCAGAATATTTTCCTGCCCGCCAACAATTTGTGGGTCAGGACATCCCTTGTCAAAGATACCTTGTTCTTCATCAGTCTCAGTCGAGATGTGTTTCATATGTTCACTTTTCCTGGAGCAGTTGGAGACTTTTATCAGCAACAACATCTTGTGGCACCAAATCCTACAGCTTCACAGAGCTGAGTGGCGGGAAGAATTACCTTCTTGTTTGCTGTGAGCCTCTCCCTCATCTGAGGCCTCAGAGTTCTGTACTAGTAAAAGCACTAAACAGTCATTCACCTTACCCAGGCCTCCTGAGATTTCATAGTCCCCTTCCATATCACTCCTTGGTCATGTCCAGTCTAAAAGGTTTTGTCTGCCTGGTTGTTTCCCATAGGAAAGTTGTTCAACAGATTTGAAGATCTTTTTTATTCTTCTATGACGCTTTCTCATTTCAGTCTAGTCTGAGATGAGCTAATTGTCTTTTGATTTTGATTCATTAGGAGGACAAAAAGTAGCTGTTATTATTTGCTGCACATCTAAATATCTAAGGAGAAAGGAGTTCTGCTCCCTTTTCCTGCCTTTCCACATAGGCATTCAGCTGTTATCATTGTTATAAAAAATAATTAGTTGCTTTCTAACCAGTAAAAAGAAATATCCAGCTGTTAGTTACAACTGCTTCTCAGTCATCCATTCCAGAGGAAGTCAGCTGTTGCCAACAATTAAGTATCGTAATTTGCTTTTACATTGTTTCAAGGTATGTATTTTACTTTATTTCAATGGAATTTAGTAATCAACATTAAAATAAAAAACTAATACAGTAAAACAATGCACAATAGAAGTAAAACTTTTAAATCCTGAATATTTTTTTCTGTAGTTCAGCAGTAATGAAATTAATTTCTCCAGTGTCTTTCCTGAAAGGCTGAAACCTATTATTTTAAAGATTCTGCATCAGGATAACATACAAAAGGCCATGAACATCCTCCTTATGGCTTTATTTTTATTTTTTTTTAATTCTTAAAAAGACACAAACTCCCCTCCCCTACCTTAGGAATGTGTCAGAAGCACCTGGAGTGTCCATCGTGCAGCCAGAGCGTGGGATGGGGCACCACGTTGAGGTTTTTGATGCTCCTCTGCATTGCCTCTGAGGGGGCCTAACTCACTGCCCTGGCTTACACTCTGGGAAACACATGCTGAAACATAGTGATGGTGAAATTAGCAACTGAGAAGTTTGAACACAGCTCAGTGCCCAAGATCCTTTTCGGATCTAGCTCTCTCTTAGCATGTAAAGTACAGGGTAACAGTTACCACATTCATCCACAGAAGCTTTGATGTTATCTCTTACATCCTGCTTAGCAAAGGATGGGGAGGAGGAAGCTGCCTGGTCTGAAAGTCTTTTGAACTATCACCGTGTTTAACTCTCTTTTTTTGTAAATGTTCCAGATATGAAGCATCACAAAAAATTACAAAGGACTGTATTATCTTAAGAGAAAGGATAAAAATCTACAATTTATTATTTCAACAAATGATATACGTTGGAAATCAAAGAACAGACTCTGTTTTGAATAATGTCAGTGTTCTTTTCCTCTGATATTGCTTTTAACTGTTGATATATCATGCCTCTGAGGAAAAGGTGGTATTGCAGCCGCTGTTAGTAATTATTAGATAAAGGTTGCAATTGTGTGCTTGCTTTCCTTCCCCCTCCCCAAAAGGGTCTGATTGTTAAAACAATCTCTGAAGAACCTGTTTCAAGCTTTTCTGCTATGCTAGACTTCATCTGTGGTGATTAGCAGCCTCTTTCCTTTGAAGATTTAGTGCAAGCAAACTATACTTCTGTGACCTTTCATTTATGTTCTGAACTCTCTGAAAATTCTTGCTTGGCACAAAAGAAGAAATGCACATGCCAGCCTGACAAAAGGAAAAGAGCTTTCTGAAATGGAAAGATATAAATCAGGAAACAATTCCTTACCCTTGCCTACTTAGGTATTCACTTTTTCTTTCTCTACTCCACAGAATATAATTTATCTTTAGAAATTACCCTTCAGAGTTTGCCCTCACAGTTGAGTCTTGGGCATGACACAACAGAAATTTATTTTCAGTTTGTGGCTCTGATTCCGAGGTGCTGTACAGCCTGTCAAGTGACCGGCTACAAGAGTGATCGGCTCTTAACAGGCATCAAAAGACAGACTTTTAAATCTGAGTGAGTCACTGTCAGACTGCTAAACTGAACTGGGTGCTCTTTATAGGTACAGATTAATTTTCTTGTTACACGGACAGTTAGAATAGACTAGTTGAGTTGCCTTGTGACAGTGCTTATTTATCTACATTAGCCATGGAGGGACTCCAAAGTGACGGGGTCCTACTTAGCATTGGCCTTCTAAAAATAAACCTTTTGGTAAAGACTTCTACTTAAAATCTTTTTGGTTCTATCTGTAAAAATTATGACAGTACTTTTCTATTCTTTATTTGCTTTTTCTTTTCAAATAGGAGATTTCTGGGGGAAAATGAATGTTTTATCGTGGATTTGTGGTGTCTGCCATGGCTGAAGGGTGGAGGGGAGACACAGATTCAGAGAGGGCTCTTGCTTATTGAAAAATACAAATAAGTCATGGCCACAGACTTTAATGAAAATAACATTCTCAAATATGATGCACCACAAAGACACTTACAGTATTGTTAAAGGGTACCAGGAAAGATCACAATGCTCCATAAAACATTCCTGATGGCTGAGAAGAACTGTACATACCGAACCTTTGTAAACCTTAAAAGTTTGTTAGTAAACTCTTTGTCCCTTTGGTTTAATGAGGTCAGAAGGTTGACCTAACACCAAATACACCACTGGAGAGTGGTTGTTGAAAGTAGATTTTTGATTTCCAGTAATTTGCAATTACTGAGGAAATGATTTACCTGGCTGGAATGAGCTTACCTCTTGCCAGAGGTAATCTATATCCGGCTCTCTGGAAATGCACTACCACCTCTGCTGGCTAAGCAAAGTTATGCAGTAATTATTTCCTTTTGGCAGAGCTTTGTTCATGGCAAAATACTTACAAACCGATACTTAGCTTTGCTGGGGTCTTGCTCATGAGCCATAAGATGACATGTATATTGAATCCCTTTCTGATGGTTTTGTACAGCTGCTAGTTGATAATTTTTCCCATTAACCTGTGCAAGTTTTGTTTCCAACCTCCAGTGTTGGAAGGAATTTAATTTTTTATAAGTTCTTGTCAAAATAGTTTTGTTTTCTTTCCTCTCTGGTGCTTTCTAAATAGTTCACAACTGTCTGGTGATATGCCTGTTGCTATCTAGATTTTCCCTTACAGGCAACCAGCTGAATAAATTAACCATTTAACGAGTTTTCTTTGACATTTTTCATAAACAGATAAATCATATAAATTAATTCAATCTAACTGTCTCTCATCTAAGCGAGAACATAAGGCATACTTCAAAGTGTTTCTAGACAATTAAGAGAGTGAAACTACTGACGTTCATCTGCTGTTCACCTCCATTACAGAAATGAGTTTAACTGGTCCAGACCAGTCCTAGTAGTCCTAGTGTGTCAGAACATGTGGGTGGTTGGATAGTGTGGTCTGAAAGATAATATGCCTTCCTCTTAACAATAGATGTTGTCCTTCATCTCCTAAAACTTCACTCTTGAAAATAAAACACTGTGGAATGATAGTTCCACAGGAGGAAATGCTGCTCTTGGTTTTGCAACTGATGCAGAAACAGTAATTTTGACAAAAGGAGAGCTCTGGGAAAAACATTCCACCTGGTAAGGTGAAAAAAGATTTTTTAAAAAGCAAAAAAACAAAACCAGGAGATTGAACTAGGAGAAAGATAGGATGGGGAAAAAATTAACACTGATGTTCATGAGTGGAGTGACATAGAAGGGAAAGGAGCAAAGAGAATGAGCTCAAGGGAGAGCAGAACATGAAAATTGCTGTAGAAATATTTGAAAGGCTTCTCAGAGGGAAGACATAGAAAATAAAAATACAAACGAATAAAGGAGAGTGAACCATGTGTTCTGATGTATTTAGAGATCATAGTTTCATGCACAATGACAAAACTTTATTTATAACAGCACACTCTGTCACTTAAATAAGTTTGAGCTGATTCCATTGACATTATTAGCTTTCCATGTAACAATTTTCAAATTAAGAAAAAAATTCAGAAAAGTCAGATGACTCCCCTGGAATTCATGGTATATGCAGCCACATAAACTGAGAGCAGAATTTAACAAAGTAAGCTGAGTTGGTGCCAGTAGGAATCATTTTCTGTGCTACTTTATTTTGGGATTAGTCCCATAAAGACATAAGGTTTGTTCAAACTTTACTGTGTGATGTTACTTTCATCACCCTAAGAGGTATATTGTTTTAAAAAAATCATAAAAATACACAAAGTAAGCCCAAGTCTGACAATTTCTATTAATTATGTTAGTACAGCAATATAATATGCACTTGGCAGAAAAACATTTATGAATCAATTCTCACTCAGCTAGTAATATACATCCATATTTTAAGATATAAGCTACTTTTTTTCTTCTTCACATTTTTTAAAAATACTACTTGTAAAACGTTTTCATGTGTACTTTTCCCATGTTTTTCTTTTGGGATCAATAATACCCTGAGGGTTACTATGCTCAATTTGTCTTTCTTGCTGAAGGTTGTTGCAGGTCCTAGAGACCATCCCTCTGAAGTGGGAACAAAAGCAACACTTGAGCATATCCTTGAAAGAAAACAGTGGGAAAGAAAATTCCAGGCTCTGGGACTGGGGTGAGAGGCTGCAGTGTAGGAAGAGTGTAAACTTCTCTTTATGATCTTTAAAAGATAGAACTGAGATAAATAAAGAGCAGCTATTGTCCAACAGATGTACTCTGAGCTAAGCCTTTATCAGTCCGATCATCATTGCATTAATGAAGTGGGATAAAGAGATTGCCCTGAAAAAAGTGACATAAGTCACTGTTCCCAGATTCATAATAATTTCCTTCCTTGGTTTTCTTTTATTGCACCGTCCCTATTATTAGATGCCAAAAGTTCAGAGGATTTGGCAGGCTGCTGCTATCATGTGGCAACCCCCTTCAGTGTGCAGTAGATACGTTGTGGGTTTACATTGTGTATGTCCTTTTCACATGCTTGAATCAGAGGACTCTTTTTATCCCGTACAATGCTGAAACATTGCCACAAAACTGCAGCTGGAGCTGTAAAGAACACCATGGGCTTGAAGGCCAGCCCCCAGAGTGATTTTATTGGACAAGAAGGCAAGATTTTAAAAAGAAAGGACTAAAAATGGCAACAAGCAAAAAGACTTAATTTTCTTTTACTTATCAAAAATGGAATTTTCAAGTGGTGTTGCAGATTTCACTTAGTGGGCTGTAACAGTTTGTCAATGGCAATTACCTTTAATATCTGCAATGTGAATATTAAAAGTTCTTTTTAGAATATGTCAGGCTTTATTATTTTAAGAGAAGATGAAATCAGCTGTTCTTCAGACCCTTCTTGGAGGGGTGATTTGACTATTTGCGGCAAAGTGAAAAATCATGCCCATTCATGCTAAAATCTTCAAGTGAGGGATCTTCCAGCTTACAACATATCTATTTATAAAAATGTATTAAAGGAAAGTATTAGGAAAATGTTAAAAACTATTCTTATATTTAGTAATAGAAGTACTTAAAAAGCTCAGGGCAGCAGGCTGTATAAATCCTTTTCTGAAAGAAAATATATTTATACTTTAAATGAGGTTGGTAAACACATCCAGCTGTGGGCATGGATAAATTCTGATTTATTCTATTATCATCTAGAGAACAAGATACTTTGTGTCAGAATTAATTTAATGTATGACTGAAATCCTCTATTTTCCTCCCAACAGTTATTAGGAATCTAATCTTTCTTAAGAGTAAAAATAAATCTATTTGCAGCTTTGTTATACTGAAAGAGGATTTTGAAAAAGTTATTTTTAGATAAATTAAAGACTTTTTAGCACCTTCTGTGTCCTTACATCTCTTCACTCTTGTTCTTATTGTACCTGAGTAAATTCAGTTTCCTACAGGTATGAAATCTATTCATGAATAGGCTGCAATGCAGTCAGGCAATTGCATTCAGCATTTCTCCTCAATTTCATTCTATCTGGAAGAAACAGCTACTAAAGGCAGGCTTGAATACAGGCTGAAGGTGTAAAAAAGTCAGATTTTAAGATGAAAAGTCTATATTAAAATATAATGCTATAATAAAAATAATAATGTGAAGTTAAAAATAACTTTTGAACATTCCCAGTGATCAAATCAACTTGACTCAGCAAAATTTTCAGTGTCATGAGCAAGCATTTGACTCTGGCAAACATTTCGGCAATAGGAGTTAGTATGTCAGATCTGTTTTTTGAGATTCTGGCATCACAGAACTCATCTGTATCCCTACAGATGTTCCATAAAGAAAATAACTGGGTAGGTAACTACTGAACAGGCTTAATTCTTCCTGATTTTTTTTTCTGAATCCTGTTTATGTTGAGGATACACAGAACTTCTTCCTGTACAAACTTTTACAAAATATTCACTTTTGAAATCTGACACAGCTAAAATATGGTCAAACTTTATGAGTAAATGTTTCTCTTTATCCGTTAAATAAAAATTAGATTGAGAACCCATACCCACAATGTGTTGGTGGACTTCAACTCTCTCTGGACTTGGGGAAGTCTCACTTTGAAGCAGAGGAGTAGGAATAGATGAACATAAGCTCTGGAAGGACAGTATGAGAAGTTGATGGGGTGGACTTTAACCCTCATTAAACTAGTGTCCTTTACAGAGTCATGACTGAGATCAGAATCTGATCTGCAGACAAAGCAAAACATCGTCTCTTAGGATGGGAGCTGCTAGGCTAGAGGGAGATTGTTAATACTCAATAGAAGGGAAGAGGCCAAGAAAAAAATGTAGCTGCTGGGAATAAAAACATTTTTAAAAGGGCTAAAAGAGCCTGTGGAGTAGAGAGATCTCAAGATAAAACCAAAATGTGCTCTAGTGTTCCCTCCCATAATATGAGGCAATGGGGGTCTAGAGTCTGACTGAAGAGGTACCTGAAGAAGCTGGACCTGAAACACTTATTTTCACACAGTTGGAGAGGATCCTACCGAAGAAGGAAAACTGTATGGGCTTTACTTTGTTCTCCTTAGGTACAGTAACAAAGATTCGTAGGATGACGTGACCCTTCTTCTCCTCTCACCTAGTGGCACCTTTGTCTTCCCAGAGAGCTTTGTAGAGTAGCTTCCAAGCTGATGAAAGAAATGCAGATTGCAATTCACAGAAAAGCCAAAGAACATCAGGGTATCCCCTGCAGAATACTGAGCCACCACAATGCCACAAAAAAATGCTGATGGAGATCTGGAGGCACTTTTCAAAGGGAAATTATCATCTTTTATTTTTCTTCTGCTTTAGCAAAAGAGAGAGCTTAAAACTCCAGGCTTCTGCATTCCCTTCTTTCAATTCACTCTAAGGCTTCCAGTCTTGTGGTTAACCTAGACACACTGTACAGATGGATATCCAGGATGGTGGGGTGGCCAAAACCAGTACGATGATCCAATTATGGATCTTGCTGGAAAAAGAAAAAAAAAGGATCATTAGATAAAATACAATGAAGGCCTAAGGAGACTGGTAAGAACTATGAGTGCATGACCTGAATTGCTCCTTACTTTGGCCTGAGCCACCATCAGAAAAGCACAATTTATATTTTCAGCCACTAACAGATGCCAGTTGAGATTTTCTCTTTGAAAAATTTTAGTTCACCTTAAAAAAAAAAAGTTAAAGAACTGCATTATGAAAGTCAAGAAAAAGACCACAAAATTATATTATTATACAGTGTGCTGTAATAGATAAATACATGAGTATCTATCTGAGTATCTATCAGAGCCCTTCAACGGGCTTCGATAAAGAGCCAGCCTAAAACAATTTCTGGAAACTGAAATTTGCTTGTATAATGATCTGACTTGCCATCTGACTACAGAAGCTCAGCCAGAAAAAAAGTAGATTCTGATGTTTATATTGCATGGTATCTCTTTTGATTCACCATGAATTTGTTCTCATTTTTCATTTTCAGTGCAAACTCAGACAGTAATGTGAAATATATTGAGGGCAAAACCTGCATGAATTGAACAAACATTGGAGCTATCTAGAAGCTTGGAGCCCTGAATTAAAATTCAGTACATCATATTGATTTATGTGAGCTCTATTATTGTTACTGTTAGTACTGCTTATTTGAAAGGTTAACTGTGTCCTTGCTAATGCAGAAAATATAAGTTGAATTTTAGCGAGATATGTGACACTAATAATGCACTTTCTAATTATTTCCTGATGTCATGTTTTTTCAGTATTTGAAATAGTCATTATTTATGTCTTTGGAAAAGGCATACATCAGCAATGCTATAGATATTGAACTAACGTCGTGTTTTGCTGGCAGTAACTACCAAATTTTTCAGGGATGCTTGCTGGTAGTTACATCGTGTATTCTGGGATCTCACTCGCCAAGCTACTGTTTTCAAAATGCCAAATTGCAGCAATGTGGAGGCAAAGACCCACTAATCACCTATTTATAGAAACATTAACACAGAATTAATTGGAAACAGGGATTTTTCTGAACCTGAATGGTAGAAGAAAGGGTCTAGAGTCTTGTGTGCTGGATAAGGGAGTGTGGGGAACAGAACTAGCAACTGAGGATGAAATAAATGAGATGGAGGAGAGAGAGAAGGACTGAAGAAGGAATTCATTAGAGCAAAACCAGAAGTAAGATGGTTGGAATAGTAGGAAATGATGGGGAGACTCGGCATTGTTCTTCAGTCAGCCTTTCAACAAGATGGTCCCAATAAAGCCCTTCCTGAAGGTCACTAATAGGTAGGCCCATGGAGATTTCCAACCAAACCAAATCTCCCTCAAACTGTTAACCTGGAAGGTGACTGTAGGTTACAGGTGTATTCCAGAGTGATCTTCAAGATGGGTCGTTCTTGTTCATTTTGTGTCAAAATACAGTCTGATCCCTTTGAATTCACTGAGACTTTTCTGCCTTTGGGTTTTGAAAACACTGGATGAAAACAGCAATTGCTTTGGATTTGTTTCCTCAGGCAGTGGTGGAAACTGAGACATCCAAAAGGAGAATATTTTGGTTTGTGATCTTGTCCAAGCTGCTTCCTTGGGTTCACCTCAGCCTTCTCTTCACAGTTGGCCCTGATTGCCCTTCTAGGAGGGGGGAACTTGTGGAGTGTGGTGACCAATTGCACACAGAGCACAACATATGCAAACCCAGATCATTCCTCAGCGTAACCTCCTTGGGGAAAAAAAAAAAAGGTAATACTCTGTGTACCAGGAAATATTTTAGGTCAAATCCTGGCCTTGCTGAAAAGACAAATCCCTGGTGAATTCATGGAGACAGAATTATTCATCCTTATGTTCTCTTATGGGTGCATTATGTAAGGAGAATTAATTTGCTGCCATAGAGTCCAGAGTAGGTCATAGTATGATGCAAGTTAAAATTAATAAAAAAAAGGGAGAGGAATTCTTCTCTCTTTTTTTTTCTTCCATTTTTAACTGATCTAGCAATTTAATGAACCAGATCATTTTGATTTAAGAAATAATCTGTTTTAAGTAACAGTTCATCTCATTTTTTAATAAATAGCGTAATTTACCATATGAAAACACTAAAAATACACTGCAGAGTCTGTCAAATAGAATGACACAAACCTGCAAAAGTCTGGAAACTGTTGTTAGTATGCAAAGCTGTCTTTATGAAAGTATTTTTTCATACTTGGCCGGCATTTTAGTATATGTAATACTCATCCATGGAAAAATAAAGAATTTATTTAAAATTTTGTGTTCAATTGAAACAATGTGGATATAAAAACTTGCTCACTCAGTCACTAATAGAGACAACCAACCACTTTCAGAAACTGGTGCTTCTGTAATACTTGATGTTTAAAGCCTGAAAACGGTTCCAGGCATCTTTATCTGCAATGCCATTCTCTGCCAATAGTTTGGCTCTGGTTTGCTGTGGCAGATATGCTCAGGATGAAGCACCAATTGACACTGATTTACTTTACGTGTAGTATTTGTGAAGCAGGGGAGTGCTGAATGTGAACAGCTTTGAGCAGAATAGAATTGGTATTTGAAAACAGACTAGGGTGAAAAATAAGGAAACTTTTTTTACTGTGTGCAGCATATTTTGGTACTTTATTGTATACCCTTTTTCGTTTTTCTTTGAAAAATTTGGTAAAAAATGCAAATAAAGAAGACTGTCTTCCATTAAGACAATAAGGCCTTGAAACAGAATAAATAAAAGAAACAAGAGAGCATAAAAAAGTTAAAAGGAAAGTTGTCAGGGTAGATCAAACATTGTCGCATCTTCCTTCATGTAAAAGATTTGTTACCTGTTCAGTGAGAGCTGCTGTCTTTCAAGTTATAGCCCTGTGTTATCCTATCACTCATGCAGGTTTTGGTTCATAACCAAACTCTCAGGACACTGGCAAACATTAATAATATGTAATCTCTTGCTATCAATAGCACTTGCTAGCTAATGATACTTACATATATTACATATATTTCTTTGCAGTATGTAAGTGAATATCAAACCACTGAAACTAGTGAACACCTCAAGAAGACCTGTCTGACTTGCAAGAGACAATCAATTGCTTCTGCCATGCCATCACCTCCTCTACTTTAAAATCCATTTCAGATGGATTGCTTCTTCCACAAAAATGCAATGGTAACATTGACAGTTGACAGCAAGAAATGGAAATTCTGGTGATATTCTCTTGGCTCGCCTTTTCTATTTCTCCTGAAGACAACAAACTCTTGCAGAAACATTGTAAGTGATTTTCATGGCCTTTAAATATGCTGTCAGATCTTAATAATTTAAGTCCACAATAGAAGAGAATCTTAATCTGTGAGAAGAATGAAAGATTGAGCTGGCAAAACTGAGCAACATGGCAGTGGCAAAGTTCAGAAAGCGCTGTGAAAATAAACTGTTCTCAGGAAGTACTAAGTGCTGTTTCCAGAAATTAGTACTGTTAGACTACACCAACACAATATCTAAGTTCCTTTAGGTCAGCAATAAAAAGAGACCAGACTATAGAATAAATCAAAATACTAGCAGAACTGAAACATGTCATCAGAAGCAAAGTTGCCCACACTTCCTAGAAACTGCAGAGAAATGTGAAGGCTGAGGATAAGAAGGACAATTTCTTGGAAATGGCAACAGTAGAGTGAGCTATAGCCAAGAGTGAGTAGATTTTGTAACCTATCAGAAATGGGACACTGCCTTGTCCCCTGATTTTCTTTGCAAGCTGCATTACAGTGTAATGGATCAAAGGCTCTGCTGCACTGTAGTTTCACTCAACCAGAAACATGATGGTCATTTCTATGCCAGTACAAGTCCCAACTACTGCAGAGCCAAGAGCTGCTCTACAGCCTGACAACTTCCAAAAGCTTTTCAGGAGCAAGGCTGGCTGCAGCAAATCATGCCTCCTCTGTTGAACAATGTGGGTCCAGTCATGTGATTGAGCTCAGACTGAAATTCAGAAACTTAAATACAGTCTAGAAAGGGCATCCATCTTTCAAAGCATCCAAATAGCTCTGCTACACTAAGGTATTGCATTAGGGAATGTGTCATTGCAGAGGAAAAAGGGAGGGAAACGGCACTGCCTTCTGCACACATGTGCATCTCCTATCACAAAAGACAAACCCATTTCTGTTCATTTCTGCAGAGCTTATGTTTCCCCACTTCTTTCACTACACCTGTAAGTATTATACACCTTTTAAGCACTTTCACCTAAAGGGTTAAAAAATGTTTTCATTTTTCTGCAGTAACTCAATTAGCATGTTCATATTGCCTTGATAGCCCTGAGGAATGAATTCTGATCATCCCCAGAACAGGTACAGCACAATCAGAATGGTCACATTTTTTTCTGCAATAAATTTCATCTGCTGCTCAGAGTTCTTCTAGGAGCAAAAAGGACAGTTTAATCTCCATGTTCATTCAGTTTTTGGCCTCTGTAAAGAGACTGCCAAAAAAGTTGCCAATTAGTGCTAATTGTTGAGAAGGTTTTTGTGATGTGTGATTGCACCCTTCTCCACTGAAAACTGGATTACAACCATCAAACTCATTTCCTATGCTGCCAATATATTATATTCAGGTCACCAGAATTTTTGCAGTTAGCCTTTTTAAAAGTAGTGCCTGATCAGACACAAAGAGAACAGAGGTGGAAGACTAATTGTTTTATCTAACTCTCTTTTCTCTCAGTGTGTTAGGTTTGTTTGAGGGGTTATGTTAGTTGAATTTTCTCAACACGATACACAAAAACAAAATAAGACTTCAAGAGCCTTTCTGCTCTCATGTGGTTATGTAATAATACATTAACATAAAGGATTTCCATTTTTAGACATCAAACCCCTGATAGATGTTTTTGGAACTAGTTGCATTCAGTTAGTCTTCATTATTATGGCACACTTTGATCTGGAGAATTCCTTGTCTGTGATCAAATGTAAAATGAACTTAGATTCATTCCCTTTCATCACATGTGAGCAAGACGTGTGAACCATTTACTTAACCCTGCAACTCTGTATGATGAGTATTGTCTTTTTCACTGGTTCCTGGTGAGATTTTTTTCTTTTTCTGGTAGATGAACCAGCTCCTTTATATGATCTTACAAAAGACACAGGCAGAATGTCACTTCACATTTGTCAAGAGCAAGCCCCACAATCTCTTTAACAACTGATGGTTTACAATGTCTTGCAGGAGATTTTTGCACTGATGTTAATTAGCCCAGAAAAAAAAAAAAAAAAAAAGATAGCAATTAAGGCATCAAAACTGTCTTTGGAAAATTTGAAAGGTTTTACTCAACCTTGGAGAGGCAGATATTATGAAGGTTAACATGACAAAAGACCCCTTAACTCCTCTCCTTAAAACTAAGCATTGTAGTAATCAGACAAGAAAGATTACTCTTGTTTAGGAGGTTTTGCTGCCCCTATTTAGGCTCCAGAGAGTGTGCTAAAAGAGTTTTTCAGTAATATTAGCTTCTCTGTTTTCACAGGTTTACATCATGTCATTATCATAGCTGTATGCATTTCCCATACCTATATGTTGTTATCACAAGCAACATGGAAAAGGCAAATACGTAAAATAAAAATACTCTTCCCCTCACACTTTTACCATCAGTAGTTGAAAATAAGGTGTTACTATATGTATTGATCATTTTATCTCAACCATTTAAGTTGGAAACTCTCCATTTACCCATAATATTTTCTTTAACCTGTTAGAAAAACTAATGTTCATAGAAGCTTTGCAGAACAGGTTCTTACATGCTTATTTTGTACATATGATTACCATTACCCATTTATTTGTAAACTATTTTATAACTGGCTCTTATGCCTTATGCCAACATCTTTAAAAGTGAGATACTATCATGGACTACAATCTCCCAAGCAGGTAAATGTGCATGTAACTTCAGCGATTTAAACAGCCCCTTACAACACATAAGTGGTGTATGCACGGCACTTGCAGGAGAGACATCTTCAGTTTTAAATTTGCAGTCCTAGGTGCTGTGAGCAGTTCAGCTTCAGCTGAGCTTCATCTCAGTAGCCAAAACTGAGCCTCGCACTGCGTAACACCTCTGTCATTGTGGATTTCCTGAGGGGGGTTAGTTATGTTCTTTCCAGGTTTGTCTTGCTTACAAGGTCCTAAGCTCCCTCCAGCGTGGGATGTCAGTTCAGTCCTCAGCTCCTCAGAGCTACCTTGAAATGGGCACACTCTGCCCACTGAGCACTGATGGCATGAGTAAAGGCCCCCACATCTGCCCTTTTCCAAGCACCCCCATGGCCCTGGTTCATGTTTACAGGGTTGCTGGCTCCCCATTTGAGCTGGAACTCTTAAACTGAGGTTTAGATGACCCTAACTGGAATTGTATTTTGCTCTTCTAGGATTGAGATTTGGCAGTATGCCAAATGCCAGTAACAAAATGGGGTACAATTTTGATTTTAAGATCATTTCTTGGCCAAACTATTAACCCATGACTTAGAAGTATCAAACATAAAGGCTGGCCTTCTTGTTAACAGCAGCAGTTATTTACTTGAACATAGGTACATTGTTTGATCTTTAATCCTAACCCATGTTTATGGTATCAAGTGTTTTTATTGTTTAGTGTATTTTAAATACTTGCTCGAAGAAAGCCACTTTAATGGCATATATATTGTAGGTTAGGAAGGAGAAGCAAAGTTTATTAAACTCTTGGAAAGGTCATAGAATCATAGAATCGATTGGGTTGGAAAAGACCTCTGAGATCATCGAGTTCAACCCTTGGTCCAACTCCTATCTGTTTACTAGACCATGGCACTCAGTGCCACATCCAATCTCAGTTTAAAAACCTCCAGGGATGGTGAATCCACCACCTCTCTGGGCAGGC
>JAWWEU010000040.1:29017792-29046185 GCA_035583155.1 Acropternis orthonyx | reverse complement strand
TTTTTCCTCTGTACCCTTGTACTTATTGTGATCTTTTTACTCAACTGTAATTCTGACTTGTAATCTGTTTGTGAGTTGGATTCATTCCTCCTGCTGGTTTACCTTTAAACCAGCTCAAAATACAATGTGAAGGAGCTGATAAAGTAGCTGTTTTATTTGCCATGGTCGAAGAGAGCATCCACAGTGTGTTGCTGTTCCTCAGTTGACATGGAAATTTATCAAGCAACAGTAGCTTGGTCCCTTGCAAACACATGGGTTTCCAGTATCTGTCCAAGGCAGAACCGTACTGTCACTTTCATACTGCTTTGTAAAACTTTCTTCTGTTTCGACAGGAATTCTACTCAATTTTTCTCCTCAAGCTAAGGTTTTGGCAGGGACTCTGGACAACACACATTATATATGGGGTAATATGCAGCTATTACTGATGGCAATACTTGAACATACAGAAATAAAAAGATATGTATGGTATGAATGACCTGAAGCTCTTACTAGCACAGGATTGAAATACCTTTCACAAGCCCTTTCTTACTTCAGTTATGTGAGCTGCTATAAATCCCAATTTACACTGGTAAAAT
Organism: Acropternis orthonyx; assembly: GCA_035583155.1. NCBI lineage: Eukaryota > Metazoa > Chordata > Aves > Passeriformes > Rhinocryptidae > Acropternis > Acropternis orthonyx. Next base: position 29,045,610 of record JAWWEU010000040.1, on the reverse strand, counting down.
CTTAATGTCACTAAACCTTAATCTTATTTCAAACTTATCATTGCCTTTTTAGCCATTTTCTCTCAGAATGCAAATTCTATACATCCAACACATCCCATCATTTCTATTTGCTTTCTCATTAGCTGAAAAGCCTTGGCTGATTTTAGTCTTCAAAATTTTTCTGTCTCTAAAACAGTGCTTACAAGTAACTAATATTAATAGTAATATTGGTTCTATACTGCCTCTGGATGTTAGAGGGATTTTTTCACATGGGATTTTTGTATGCCACATTGTGCTGAACACTAATATCAGGCACTTTGAGTTCCCAAATGTTGCAGTTCTGACATAATAGGAAGGCAGCAAATCTCAGCCTCAAACTGAAATGTTCCAGTCTTCAAGAAACATTTCTGACCTCAATTTTCTCACCATAAATCACAACCTTTCTGGGTTGCATACAATCCTGTAGGTTATGGCCAAATAATTTAATGCCACTTGAAATCACTTAAATGTCATGCATTCTTTCTACAGCCGTACATGCACAGAATAAATTGAAACAGTCTGAAAATTAGCCCCTGAAATGGTGGATATGCCTGCTACAACTTATTGCTTGGGTAACTGATGGGATATTTCAACCATCAAATTAACAGTCCAAAAGATACAATCATTTAAATTAAAAATGAACTCTGCATTTTGAGTAGCATTACATTCTGGAGAAATGAATACACAAAGGCCACTTTGCAGCTGCGGAAAAGATTGCAAATAGTTTTGTTCTGCCAGCAACTGCCAGTCAGAAAGGGCGTGCAGTGTTATGGGCTGCTGTTCTCTATGGCCATAGTGAAAGTTTTGTGCATAACAATAAAGCGTTATGCTTGTAGACAAATTTCATTCAAAGTAGTAGGGCCCACAGAGAGCCCATAGTTTCACCACATAAAGGGTGATAACAAGAACTTGGGTCAGGCGGACAAGGAGCCTTTTGGTGATCATGAGCATATCGGAATTAGTTTGCTATTTTCTTTCAGTTGCAGGATGTTGAGATTTCCCCTTTCTTGCATTTAGGGAGAAGACGGAAATTCAGTGATTGCTGAATGGTATCAGTGCAACCAAGGAGACCCCCCGCAAGAGTGGCAGTGCTGTTGTGTTGAGCCTACAAACAGTTACATGTGCGGCTTCTTCAGATATACCCTCAAGAAGCTGTGTCAAAGGCCTCCTGGGCATCCTGCTGAGCTTGAAGAGAGAGTTGTAACAGATGGGCGTATTATAAATCTCTCACAGCAAACTTCTGTTCCCAAAGGAAGGGGCGAGGTGTCAGTTACTGCCAGTGAGTAATCCTCCGGTGGCATCAGCGACCCACGCATCCACTGCACTGCAGTGTTGCGGTCCCAAAGGCAGTTTAGTATCTTGCTCAGTGTCAGAATTGAAGTAATTTCTACCCAGGAAAGTTTGTCACCTTCCTGGACAGTTTGAATTCATCCAAAGAGCATATCTCAGAGAAATCTCAAATTTGGTACAATTAGTACACAAAACTAGACCTGTCTTCTATTTAGACCTGCAGCTAGGTGATCTTTCATTTCTTCTGTCAGTTGACTTTGGGAGAGCTTGCCTTTTAGAAGAAACCCAAATCAGACTAGAGAGAAATACATGCAAACTAAAGAAATTCTATGACACTCATTTGTGCAAATCTCTTGATGTTACTGTGTAATCCCCAGCAGCCATTCTTCAGAATCTTGGTAAGAAGGTTCTATGGAAAAACGCTATTGTCTCCATCTTCTCCCAGTCTGGACTGGTTTCAACTGTGATGATGTTGTCATAAGTAAAACTCTTTTTCCAGTTGGCAAATTTTAATGGGATAGAGTAAGCAGGTATTATATAGTCCCCTGTGAACATTTGTTCATTAGTTGTGAACAGTGCATGCATTCAGGAAAAATTTAGGAAATGGTTTTGTCTGTCTACTTAATGATATACAAATCTATCAGAAATTTCTGACACAATTTCCAGAATCACTTTTTTACGTAACAATGGAGAGTGGATCAAATGCAGGCAAATATCTTCAGTATCACAACTTCCTGAACTTATTTCCTGTTACTGGTTTCTGCTGCAAACACTGCCAACACAAGAAAATTCATAAGTGCTGTAAAGTGGTATTATTAACTTCCTTCCAATATAGTATTCTTTGGCTATTCTATTTTATTTTTCTACTGCCATAATATCATGATGTCTTTTATATTGATGCCTCATGGCAAGAAGGGGAAAAACAAGCATACGGCAGCGACTTCCTGTTAGTCACTTAAAATAACGGTATAGGGAAGGTGTGACACAGTATCTCGTGTATATAGGCAAGTTTGTTTTTACTATTGCTGTTATAAAAAGGTGGAAGTGCTACCAGAGTTTCAAGTATTTGTGTGTTTTACCAATGTTTTCACCTACTGCATTTCAGTCCTCAGCTTTTCAGAGTCTCCTAAGGTTTTCCTTTTCCTTATGGAAGCAGCTACTTGGGTAAAGTAACAGCTACTTAGGAAAGAGAAGGCTTTGGGGTGACCTAATTGAAGCCTTCCAGTACCTGGAAAGAGCCTACATGAAGGAGGGAGACTATTTACCAGAGCATATAGTGACAGAACAAGGGGGAATGGCTTCAAACTGAAAGAGAGTAGGTTTAGATTAGATATTCAGAGAAAATATTTTACTGTGAGGGTGGTGAGGCAGTGGAACAGGTTGCCCAGAGAAGTTATGATGCCACACCTCTGGAAGGGTTCAAGGCCAGGTTGGATGGGGCTCTGAGCAACCTGATCTAGTGAAAGGTGTTCCTGCCCATGGCAGGGGGGTTGGAACAAGATGATCTTTAAGGTCCCTTCCAACCCAAGGCATTCTATGATTCTATGGTAGCACAATTCAGACAATGATCTTCCAGGACTTCAAACTCACATTTGTTCTGAAGGCCACTAAATAACGCACAACATCCCAGGGTCTGGTAGCTAAAGAACACTTCTTCTGCATAGGTCTGTTTCTAGGCAAACAGATGGTCACTGTTATTCAGGAAAGAAAAAAAAAAACCAACAGCACACACTATGATCCATCTGTGTGTCCAGCAAGCATGACAATTAGACTAGTCTTGGGTATTTCATAACAGAAACACTTCAGCATTAAAAGAGCTGTATTGCTACAGTTTTTATCTTCCACATTTGGAAGAAAAATAGAAGACGTAACTAACTTTGTACCCGTCATACTGAAGCACAGAATTACAGCCATTAAAATCAGGGGTTTGGATCTCACTGAAGCACATTCTTCCCCACAGCACATGCCTCACATAACCTCTGGCGTATTCAAAGAGGGGTGTGAAAGCGGTCTTGCTCAGGTTGGAAGTACAAACTAATATAGCTCCCTAAAGAATGTAAAGCCATATACTTCAGTCTCTCTTCACTTTAACACCATTTCTGAGATCCATACACACTATGGTAAGTGATACAATAACAAGGTGTTGATGATTTAGGTAAAGACATTTGTGGGAAAGGTATGTTCATCTTATGGTCAGACAAAGTCTCCAAATATGTGAACAGTGTTTTCTGGTGGGCCACATAGCATACAACTGGTAAGGCTTTAAATTGAGAGTTTAAATTAAGTTTGAAGTTCTGGACAAAAATCAAATACAAAAGCATGTTGCATTTAAAGTGTAAGACTTTAGTCTGAGAGTTTACAATGTGAAGTCCTCATATCTGGACATGTTTCATGGCTCTGCCATGGGTTTCTTAAGTGAAGCTAAGCAAGTCATTTAAATCATGATGTGTTACAGTGTTTGATCTTGGAAAGGATGATAATGACAACTGTTCAGGAAGGTTGCAATGATTAATATTTCACTGAAGCATTTTGGAATCTCTTGGTGAAACTTGATATATGAATATGCAGTATTATTACTGTTGTAACTGGGTAATTTATTTACTCTCAGGGGATGCTACATTTATAGTTCAGATACTGCTTTAAACCCTACATGTTTGCAGTGGCTTTTCTTGACTATCTTGGACTGCAAACTCTACCTACCTTAACATCAAAGTTTGAAGGAAAGCCATTCAGCTGTTACCAGGATATTTTTTTTTAAAGTTTCATTCAGCTGTTAGAGAAATTCAGCACTTGGCTTCCAGTATGCATGTGCCACCATGAACTGCTGCTTTGTTAAAAGGAGTTTAAGATTCAAATTCTGTTACATTTTTCATAAAGAAGTATACTCTCCTTACCTAAGGGGATAGCAAATACAGTGCACACATACATTTGAATACCTTAAAATACATGGGCACCTGCTATGGCAATATATTAAAAACTTAGAGGTCACAGTGAAGTAATTCAGGTACAAATAAGACATGTTAGATCTTTTATACAGTGGATTTCAAACTGCAGACATTGTGAGAACCAGAAGTTCTCAGTGTTGATCCTCTAGCTGCTTTCCTTAAGATTTTCCTTAGAGGGTGAGTATCTCTCAATGTGTGGATGTCTTGGCACTATACTGTTTTTGCTCCAACTTTCTAGAAGTGGAAAGAAAGCATAGTTAGAGCAGGTCTGTGATTTGGCATTTTTAAATGATGCCTTTGCAGGCACCAACAACTCTACTCAAAAGGTATGGATATTTTCAAATAAGGGTATTTTTACCACGGGAAGAAAAAAAGAAAGAAAAAACAAAAATCAGGAGTTCTTTAGGAGTTTTGTTTAGCTTGTACTCACAAGTTGTTCCACATCACAAGCCATAAAAATTTAAGTTTGCTCACTAGCATGGTCTTTCTTTCATACATCCTACATCTACTCTGTTTTGGTGGGGCCATAGCAGAGGAAGGTCAGGTCCAGCAGTCAAACTGAGTACTGAGCTGATGTATACAGCTTTTCAGTGTCTTGGTCTTGACAGATCATATCAGTCTTTTGGTTTGTGAAGACAAAAAAAGAGACAGGTCTGACTTTTATGTCCTCTGATAAGAAGTGGAAAAGAACCAGCCAGCACAAGTTCAAGAAAAAAAATACATGACAGCCATGTCTTTTTTTTTTTCCCCCTAAAGCATCTGTCAGTCTAAAGTTCCAAAGTATCAAATAATTATTTACTTATTTTCTAGTTATGTATTTAGCTATGGTAGGTAGGTCTTCTATGATTGCTTAGGATTGAGATTGTACAAGGCAACCTTTGCAGGATTCTGTTGTCACTGTTCAAGTTTACCAGACTTTGGGGTGATTTTAAAAATTTCAGATGAAACTCTGTAGCTATCTCTGGTAAGTTGAATATACAGACATGAAGTTGTTTTGTACCTGCTGAAAAACTGCTGCACACCTAAAAGAAAGATTCTCGGAGCAAAGAAAGAGGATATATCATAGTGGATTGGCCTTTGCCTTCTTCCAGATTTTGGCAAATTATAAACCTCTGAAAATTCAGACTGCACTAGACTTCCACGATATACAGTTTAGATCCTCCAGACTTTCACCAAATGGAATTTGCTTTATTCCTGTGCAGCTTCTATGCTGATCAAATTGCACATACACCAATTTGCTTTTCTTGAAAGGATACCAGATGACTCCTTCTGGCACTTGGTTTATAAACAATGCAAAATAATAAGTTCGAAAAAGCTTATTTTTGTGCCCTTTTTTTTTTTTTAACATGAGAAAAATCCCAGTCTATTAGGAGTTATCAATTTAAATTGGAATGGCTGTAAGGAATTCACTCCAGTCCCGGTTTCTGTTCCACTTGACTGCAAATTCCAGCCAGGCTCATGCGGGGTGAGGCCACTTGGGTCTGCTCCTTGCAGCAGGCAGTGGCTGGATCAGTATTTACCCAGCAAACTGGATTCAGTCAAGCTAAATAGTTATATCCTCTGTCACAGAGATCAGCAGCCTCTCTCTAGCACAGAGTCGTCTTGCATGAGCACACAGATGGGGAATGCCGCCTGATCACTGTTTCTACCACCTCTCTCTTAGGATTCAAAAGCCTTACAGGCCAACAGCAGTCTTTGACAGCCCTCCACAAACATGAGCATCCATTGCAGAGCTCCTTCAGGCTCAGCTGAAGGTACCAACAAAGGTGCCTAAGGCCACGCATGGCCAGGAATTCCAAAAGCAGCCGAACACACCCTGTCTGTGTCAGGCAGTCTGAAACCAGGCATAGAGCACAGGAGATAGCGGGGCTGAGGGGCTGGGGGAGCAGTCCTGTGATGGCAGGGGGACCCTGGTCACTGCTGGCAGTGCCTGACAAAGGAACCCTAGCCCTCTGTACATCTTCCTCTGGCTCTGCTCTGATGTTCTTCCTCCTTTCCCTTCTTTTGCCCTTTCCCAAGACACAAGTGAACTTTCTCTTGGCTTTTTAGGCAGCAAAATTTAATTTTGCTTTACAGTTGTAAAAAGCTTTCAACTGTCTTTGTTCCAGGAGAACAGGAAAATAAATAAAGAGGATCAGAATAAACCATATTCCACTAATTAAATACTTAGTCACATTTATAAAAGCAGAATACTTGTAATGAATGCTGTTGTACATTTATCTTAATATATTTTAATGCTACTAGTTGTTCATGAAAACTAGCTTTAATATATTTTGTGGTCAATTATAAATTATAGGTATTATAATTTCATCTTTCTTACAGTGTTGCAAGTAATTTTGTATGTTACACAGGCTTTTTTTTGTCAATCAAAGTGACAACAAACAGCTCTTTTTTAATATTTTGTATACTTCAATAATCAAGTTTTAGTGTCTGGAAGCATGTTTTAAGCAAGTGTAAAGTTATGTTCTGACATTTCTTCAGGACACTTTCTTCTTGACAATGTTTTATTTTCCAGAAGTATAAAAGAAGTGACAGGTTATTGTGTATGTAATCATGGCGAATTTTTAACTTCAACCCCCCCACTGTGATCTTAAAAGCTTTTCATTTGTTCATAGGCACAGGTTTGTACAAGCCCAGTGCAACATCTGTACGTCATTCCAACAAATAGCTATAGTGGTGGCTCTCCCTCCCCAAAAAGTTTAATTAGATCTGAAAAGCTTAAGCTCTTATGTGACTTTGACAAGTATGAGCAGCATTACTAATGTTTCCACTCACAACTGCAAGATGCTCTGGTTTTCATGAAAAAATGTTGCATGCCCAAATCCTGCTGAGATTGGTGGATTTCAAGTAAGCAGCATCTTAGAACATGTGGTCAGTTGAACTGGGAATATCTGGGAACTTGGAAGTCTGTGGTAAGTCTCTCTCTCATGCACTCTAGTGCACTTGGTGAATTTTGAGCCACAGTGCTCAGATACTTAGCTGACACTTCAGTGATATTCAAGATCAAGATAATAGAAAAACATAATTGTGTAGGACCTTATTCCCAAACACACATTCTCATTACCACAGCATGCACTTTATAATAAATACTCCTCCTCTGGAGGTATTTGTCATTAAAAAACCCCAAGCGCTGTTGCTGAGAATGTCATATACATCATTGCAGTTGAAATGTATTGTAATCTTTATATATTGTAATGTGTACAAAGTAATCTACATTTTATTCAACACAGATAACTAAATCAGACTAAAATTAACCATATTCATGAGTAATATTTTTAACTTTGTAGTCAGTTTAATGGCATTCAAGGAAGCCATGTATCTATTTCAAAGTAGTTTAAAATTTAAAAAAATATTTTATTTTAAAAATACATTAAAATACTAATTTTTAGAAATTCATATCAATTTCCATTTCTCAAAAAAAAAAATTGAAGTAATAAAGCTATTCTTTTCTATTTAATATTTATACCAGTAGAATGACTTTAAAGAGTTCTTGTACAATTTTGAGAATTATATTTACATGCTGATAACAAACTTAACATCTTTGTAAGTGCCTGAAACACTTCTATTTAAAAAACTTCTACTATAAGGTAAGCTTACGGTAGTTAGCAAGAATAGAGTTAATTTTTAAACAATGATCAAAATTTACTGCTTCAGTGAAACTATACCTACTTATGTTAACGGGTAAATTTGATACTACTTCTGTTCAAGGAAAAATACATTATTAGTCTGAAAGACTTGTGAATGCTTTTGGGATTCTTTCCCACTTAATTCAATCCCATAGTCCTTGATATTAGTTGTAGAACTGCTGTTCCTGTGCCAGGAGCAACAGTGAGCTGATAAAGTTTGGCTTCTTGTGTGGATCTGTCCTACTACTGAAAGCCCAGAGCTAGGGCTGAGGCTTACAGTAATACCTATTTATAGCTCCTGCTTGCTCTGTGAAGCACAAGCAGAGAGTGAAATGGGATACATCTGCCCAGTTTGGTGGCTGGGGACCCTTCAGAGGAGACAAAAAGTGTGGACCACCTGGGCTACTGAGAGAGGGACAAAGTGCCTGAGCTTCTATCAGGCCACACAAAATGAGGTGGGGACTCCTCGCAGTCCACCCCCACTCCCCACTGTCACTTGCTGTTTCACATTTAATCAGCCTTGCATTTGGATTGTTTACTGTACAGCAGTTTTTTGATAAAATGTTTAATTCCTGACTTCCATCTCCTCTTTAATTAAAAAGTGCTTTTTGTCACATCCAGAAAGGAGTATTCTTGCCCTGCAGATCAGATTTTGATACAGACAAGTCATTACCAAAGCTATAGCAATCAAGATAATCTCCCTCCCTGCATTAAAAAGGATAGGTAAAAGCAGATATTAATAAAGCAACTGTTTAATGTCAACATTCAGAAGTAATGAGATGTTTCCTCTACATTTCTATGTCATATGATGTAGCTGTCATCAGTGATTGAAAGTCTACAATTTAAAAAAACTAGCAGTGATGTAGAAAAATCTACATATTCACACTGCATGAAGATCATCTCATAAATATTTCTCTGTAGGATGCTGTGACAAGTCTGCTGTCATTGCTGTACAAGGCAGAGTATCTGAGGGAATCATAAGGCATGTTCTTTAGTCATGCTGTGAGTTATGACTCTATACCTGCCACCTAAAACTGGCTTGATTAAACAACATATCCCCTTCTGGAGGGACCTCGTGGCTGTCTCTCACTGTCACTCCTTTTATTGTCCCCGCATCTTAATGTCTGTCCTGCCTTTCCATCCACCGAGGGGAATATGCTGGAGGTCCCCCAGCATGAGTGTTTCCCCTCTCCATTTCTGTGCATGCAGGAGGATGTTTGAGAGGAGCACAGAGTCCTCTAGTTTAGCATATGCCGGTTGGAGTCAACTGCTCCCAGTGGAAACAGTTGCAGGTCACTCCTCTGTTTTGATATCTAAAGACAGAGCTTTCAAAGTGCCAGCGGGAGTTTATCAGGGGAAAAATAACCGAGTATTTTTTTTGATGCTGCTCATTGCTCCTTCACTTTGCACAATGGATTTCACCATGAGAAGCTTACCTTTCTGCATATTTCCCAGCAGCAAGTAAGTTCCAAATGTGACGAAAATGCATGCATTGATTTCACATACCTGAGGATCTGCAAACAAATGTTTGTTGCATTCAGCCTGCTCTGCCTTCTAATAATGGCAAGGAGAGTATTCTGTGGTCCTGTCCAGTCTCCTGCCCTCCTGTCGGTGACACGGATGACCAGTGGCTTTGTGCCTGCCTGTCAACACCACTCTGATGCCAATCCACCTTACCAGCCTTCTGTCAGGTCACTGGGCTATCTGCTGATCCCTCTAAGCTCCTGCCAGGCAATTTTCTTGGCAAGAACCCATGTAGGATACATGACATTTGGTCTACTTTTACTTTTAAACCTCTTGTAAGAGGACACCACTTTCTAATTCTCTAACTTTAGGATCTTTCTGTCTCAAAAATTGGAAATTTTCTGCTGCTACCTCCTTTATTATGACATCCACTTATATAACAAGTATTGAAGAGAAGAGTATTTACTACAATAATACTATCTATCAGATGCTCTAGTTTAAAAAGAAATTTCACATAATTTAATGTTTTTCATAAAGTTTTGAGGTTTTGTTTCAATGCACTGCACTACATGCATCTGAAAACATTAAGATACAAAAAAATGGATATACTATGGTGACTATAACTTGCCAGTGTATAGGCAGAGGCATTTTCAGAAAGTGGAAGATTTTATAATAGAAAATTGAAAACTACAGGAAATAAGTTTATCAAAGCTGAAGCAACACTCCATAATTCTACACTGAGAGGACTGTCTGTTACGTGTATGACAAGCAGTTCTTACTGTTAATTACTATACCGTAAGAGATCTTCTTACTATATCCAGATTTAGTAGTTCAAGCAAGGATGTATCTGCTGCTGTGTAGGCTTTTTCCCGTGGTTAGAGAGATCAAGCTGTCACAGTCAGTCTTGGCAGCTAATGGTTTTCACCTCTAAGGCACTGTAATAAAGTTACAGATAATTATATTTGTGTGCCTCTAAAAGGTATTAAGTATCTGTCTGTAAATAACAATGGTATCAGACAAAGGTGGCTGAGCTCACTAGGCAGGTATGGTGCAACTCGCAGAACTGTTTAGTTCTGGCCATTCTCTAAATGTGGAAAGAGATACTTATTTTCCAAAGAGGAATAAGATACAGTAATAATAGTAGCATTATGCAAGCAACACAGCCTAGTTTCTACTTCCAGATAGATAATGTGCTTGTCATATTTCTGAGTCTTTTACTGCACCTGAAGTATTCTATAGTGCATTATTAAGTGGAGACAAGAGAATATTGTTAGGGCATTCACTAATGCAAGCTATCTGTGTCCACAGAAGCTGCTAACATCTGTAGGAAAAGTTTCCATAGATTATCAAAAATTATCTTTCAGCAACTAAAGAAGATAGTCGTCCATAGCATGATTTTGAGAAAGTTAGATGCAAAATGTTTCAAAATCAGAAGGACTGTAACTAACAGTCACAATTTATGAGTAAAAATAAAATAAAATAAAATCTAATACTAATATTGTACAGTCTTGAGTCAATTATAAGAATAATGTGTGTGCATGTGTGTATTTGTTAAAAAGAAACAAACAAAAAAGTCCATTTATCAGCAAAATCCTTTAGAAACAGAAGTTTAAATTAAGTTCATTGTTTAAAACAGAGTTATATATTTTGAAAAATGCATTTTACATAAAGAATTCATAGTGGTATATCTATTGCATTTTAAAAATCTGTTTATTTGTAGGAATATGTACTGAATATGTATCTTAGTGAACTGCAAGAAAGGAGAAAAAATTATAAGTAAATATAAATATAATATGAATGTAATACAACAATAATAAATAATATTAATATAAATAATACCATGAAAATTAAAAATAAAAATAAAAATATTGTTTCAAAAAAGGACATAACTGAGCCCATGATATTACTTTATTGAAGAAATATGATTGGATATTTTAAAGTAAAATTATCTTGTTGCAATGCATGCAGGAAGAGGAGAGTTGCCACCCTGGTCCTTCATGGCATTCTGACAGCAGAGAAATTTGCACACAGACAGTGTGCATACACAGATCCCCTAAATCTAATGAGATAATGATCCAGGGTAATGGACATTAAGCAGTCTTTACATTCATTTTAAAAAGCAAATTACAGATTGAGTATGAGAAAAAAACCCCCTAAGGAAGGTAAGTAAACAACACTGATATGTATAGTGACAACCTTATGAATTAAGATGTCTCCCTCACTTAAATATTTTTGAGCCACCATAACTAGTTCAATTATTTGCGAAATGACTCACAAAAACACATGTTAAGAAGGAATGGTGTTTTTCCATGTTAGTGTAAGAATTTCTGGTGAGGCCAACTTGCTTTTTATGAAAAGCCTGAGTGATGCCAACACCTGCTAACTTGGGATCATTGTATCAGATGATTTCCTTCTACCACCTGCTGTACAGAACAGAGATGGAATTCAGCTGATATTTTGACATACTAGTGACAAGATTGTAACTGTTTCTGTAGCCTGTATTTTAATCCGGGCATTTTCCCTGGAATATTTTGTTAATCTTAGTTAGTTCAAAATGCTGAAATTATGAATTAAAAAATTCAGAATCTGAAGACTCGGGTTTTAAGAATTATACTTTTTTTCTTTATGCGTTAGTTTGGTACCATATCAAATTCAAATAGTGAATTTATTTTAGGTCTTTTACTTTTTTTCCCCCTCAATTTGTACTTGTTTTTAATAGGGTTAATTGCCAATAAGATGCCAAGCCTTGGAGGATGGCATAATATCTGTAATAATACAATTTCATTATGTATAAATTAGGATGTAGATTGTTCATGTGTTCTAGAAACAGAAAGAGACAGCCATTCAGAAATTACCATAACTAGTATTTTTTTCTGGACAGCTTCAGAGGAATGCAAACATGACAGTGTTGTGTGTAATTTCTCCCTGTGAGCCTTGATTTGACATGGCCAGCTTTGAAGAATGGCCAATTTCCAGGTAACTCACTTATCTGCAATTCCATGCTTTACAGCAACAGCGTTCAGGAGAAAATGTGCATATGAGTAAAGTACTTTTCCTGTTGGAGGTCTGACAGTGTCTTTCAGTAATTCTGTGCCTAGGGAACAAGCTTGCAATTTTATTAAGAATTGAAAAAAAGAGCTCATTTTTGTCCCAAAGTATAAGGAGAGAGCTTATCTTTATGCACATGTGGGAGACTAATGCTAAAATTACAGTGGAACTAAGGGTTTCTCATTCTTTAGTAGGAAATGAATTATTGAGTAGAGAAACTTAATATTTGCCTAGTTTTATAAATGGAAATGTTTTTAAAAAAGAGGGAGCTAGTCTTGGGAAGATAAAAAAGGCAATTAAAGTGTCTTGTTTGCTCAGATTCAAAGTAATTTTATTCAAATTACTGTTAATCAAGTATTATCCATTTTGTGACTCTCCAAGGTCTGAAACACAATGACCTGATGATTTTGCTTCAGTGCTTAACAAACAGGGTCTACAACGCGACACCCTTTGCTTGGCAGGAAAGTCTTAGGATTGTCAACAATAATTATTTGGATTTTGCTAGTAACACTAACGTTTGTACCCTAGGTTACAGAAAGCACACACGTGCTCTCTCAATTCAAACTTTAGACAAATGCCTCAGTTTTGTACCTCTCACTTGCTGGAAGTTGCTTTTTAAGTCTTACATGAAGAGGAACAGTAGCATCTCAAGAAAATATTGTCAACTCTTATGAAATCAGTTTTTGAAGCACTGAGGGAAGTATCCTTGTACTTTTATTCCCACAGTTTATAAATGTAGTGCACTTGGTGACCTGTCCATTCAGCAGTCTGAACTTCAAATCTGTTCAGGACCATAAATATTCAAGGCATATATTTTGGCTCCCGCTTGGCACTATATAAAGTTATTACCTTTTTGTTCAGTGGTTGAAACAATTTTTTATTTTAGTTTCTTTGTTCAAACCTTATCTAAATATTTTTTTCCTCAAAACTTTGGACTAGAGAATGCAAAAGAAGTGGAAAAGCTTCCAGCTTGATGCCATTTCTTTCAAGCTGGTGAGAAAGAAGTTTTTCCCAATAACTCTGACTTAGAGGCTTCAACAAGAATGATGTGGGATCCTTGCATTCATTTTCTGTTCATGCCTTAATGAGATATGAAACCATGCAACAGAAAGCTGATCTGACTGCTCTAATGTAACAGATTTTCTGCTAGGGAAATGACAGATATGTAATATATAGAGGAAAATCACCAAGAAAATGAGCAACAAGCATGTCAAGTTTACTCTATTGAACAGTTAATGGAAACACAAGATCAAAGTTCCTTTGGAAGAACTAGATTTAAACATGGATTGTCTCCTGGATAAGTTCTGTAATTGCTGGATGGGATAAAACAACTCAATTAATTTTGTAAATCAAAAACTAAATTCAGTCAAAATAATTTCATGAATTTGGATTTTTTTATCAGAATAACAATTTCTCTGTAATCTCCTTGCCTAGTTAGGGCATCACTACTTTCTGCAAAGTCAACATGTTCAATTTGGCTATCAGGACATAATCTTTCAGAATTTGTAAAGATGGAGGCACAATACAATTATTTACATACTGCTTTGCATTGCATTGCCATGGAAGCCCTCATCCATCCTTTTTCTTTTTGGTCAGTTTAGTATTTTTCCTGTGAGTCTCACAGCTGGGAAAAGAAGTGTCTGAAGGAAGACCAAAAAAAAATAAAAAATTCCTGTATCTGAAAAAAGAAACAACCAAACCCAGAAAGAAGATGGTAGTTTCTGTATGGTAATTCAGTGACTATCAGCTGACAGCAAGCTGACAACTCTTTTCCTCTAAAATCCTTGCAAGACATGAAGCACAGACTCTCTCCAGGAATTGCCTGTTAATGCTATACATGATTTCCCTCTCCTTTTGTCTTCAGCAATTACATAGTCACAGTTACGAATTCTAACATGCTGAATGGTATTCTAACGATGAATGAAAATATCTTGCCCAATGAGATACTATAAATATCCACGAATTTGTGATGTTCCCACTTTTTTGTGATATGACTATAATGTCAGAACAGTGAAAGTAGTGCAAAAGAAGCTCACACCTCCTCTGAAATACAACACAAGGGTATGAGGATGTCTCATGATGCCAGTGTCATGCTCTAAGTAATCCTTTTTATCATGCTATAAGGCCACAGCTAGCAGAGTGAAGGAAGTTCAGATGCCTCTGGATCCTTCTAGTCTTTGTGCAGTTCACTCACACAGATAAATACTTTATTACAAATCTCTGGTTTTAAGGATTTTAATTCCTGCTAATGCCAGCATTTCTAAATGGCACTGGGCAAACACAGGTTTGAGTTAACACAATTAAGAACCATTTCACTTGCTATTAACAATTTGATGCCCAATTTTATGACTGCTCTTTGTGTCTTGGAATGTTAAATTTGTGTTCCCTTGTGGACTAATTTTAGGGTACTACCAAGAGTGGGATTCTGGAAAAGGCTGGTAGCTAGGAGAGTGCTATGTGAGCCAAACTATTCCCAGCATAACTAACAGTGTTGATATGAGAGATGAATTGGGCCCTATGTCTCTTTACTGTAGGGAATACTTTCTCTCCAGCCAGAGTAACAGCTGCAGTGTGCTTGTGACTTTAAAAAACATTTTAAAAAGCATGCTTTTTTGGCAGAGTGCACATGCCTTTGTCTTCACACTACAGTATTTCTAATTTTTCTGAATTATTTGTATGGGATCACTTGCACATCTCAGGTTAGAGGTATTTTTTCCAGATTCACACATCTCTAAGAGTAAGTGGTGACCTACATTTGCCTCCCCTTGAAATTCCTCCTTTCAATATGACAGGTGCTTTGCGCTGATGGAGCACAAAGACGGGGTGAAGGTCAGAGCAGGATTCCTTCCCGCCGAGTTAGCAGAATGCACAGATCAGTCTGCTTCTGTCCTGGGACACTAAGCCCTGGTACATCCACGGTGCTTGCTGGCACAGTGCTGAGTATAATTCTTTGTAGCTGGCACATTCCTCTTCACTTTCCTTCCCAGGGGATTTATGAGTCTTCATTTACAACACACAAATAACTTTAATCAATAATAAGCTTCTTAAGTTAGTAGTTACGACTGTCTGGTATATATCTGTTTGCAAATACTACCTTTTGCCAGTAAGTTAGTATTTCATAGACAATGCTGCAAAATTGTTCATATAAAAATAATTCAGGACCTCAATAAAAACTAAGTGAAGCCAGTTTCAATTACATGGTATGGTATTCAGTACTTTTCAGTCTTTAAGTAAGACTATACTTCAAAGGATAAAACTTGACAAACAACTTCGTGTTAAATTATATAAAAGTGATGAACCTTCAGTTACCTTTGATTAAAGAAAGAGTATATGTGTGGACATTAACCTTAGACTAAGTCAGCACTGTTGAAAAACTCTTACTGTGTGAATGTAGAGAGTAGCAGAAATGTATACAAACCCTAGGGTAAAAAAATTCCCCCCCCCCTACAGTATGTATCAAAATATTTTTTTTCCCCCATGAGAGTTTTTGAATGAACGTAAGAATGAAAAAGATTACTATAACAAACTGTTGAATCAATTTACAATGTTGTTCAAAATGCCTAAAGGTTTCTATTGATTTCTGTAAAATTTCATTGGTTTCACTTCCTTTAAATGCTGTGGATTCACGAGTTCACCTACACCACCTCTGAATTCCTCCCTTGTGCCCTGGTCTCTTCAGTATTCACACTGCACATACAGATGTGTTTCTGGGCTCTTTCTGGATTGACCAGACTGGTTAAAGGGACAATGCACTCCAGCTCCAGGCAGCGAGGGTGGATAAGACCCTACCAGGGTTAACTTCTGGACTCACGTCACACAACATCCCTGCTGTCCTCACACCCTTCTTTACACACTACAGTTCTTGCAGACCTTCCCATTTTGCTCTCAGGACTGGGGAAGACCATAGAACTGTGCTATCCAATATGGGGGTTTTTTTGCTTCATGCTTGACCAGCGATAATCTTGTTTTAAATGCCCTTTATGTGGACTCTATGGTCATTTAACTCTATTTTACTCATGTCAGTGATGATACTTCTATATTTCATTGCAACATGTCCTTGTGTACTGAGGGGGTTTCATGGGTAGATACTCCCCTCCCTACCAACCCCCGAAGCTGCAGCTGGGCTGGCAGGTGGACAGGCACTCTGGGAGGGAAGCTAAGGACCAGGCTGGATGGTGTGGTGTAAGGCAAAGGAGCAGAGAGTAGGGTTCAGGATGGGCCAAATAGCATCAAATCTACATCAGTTTTAAGTTATTTGGAGTATGCCCAGAGCCCTTACAGAAAGGCAGTCTCCAATAGTGTTTTGAGGATGCTTCTGCTTGCCCTTAATTTCATGAGAAAAGCCAAAGCTACCTGCAGTGACAGTGGCTGGTCATGCAGTAGCAGCCCATCTGCCAATGCACACAGACTACCGACTGACCCTGCCAGACATCTTCCTCGACAGCCCCAGATCCCGCGGCTGACTGCAGGTGGAGTTGTGCAGGAGGTATGGTGGGGCACAGATGGGAAGGGCCATGGGATAGGCATCCAGCCAGGCTCACTGCAGGCTCAGCGTCTGGACAAGGCCAGCCCGCTCCAAACAACAGTAGCCTTGAGCAATGGGGACTTGGGCCACTCTTAATCCAGTCCCGAGTTCAGGTGGCTCCAGGGTGTGTATATATACGGTATAAATATCTCAGGAGAAGCATCAGGCAAGTTGATGAATAAGAGAAGTGACAGCAAACTGGGCAGATTTGTGTGATCTGTTTAGTGTCCTGACAAAAACAGTATACCTGTTGGTCTGATTTAAATTGTATTCTCAGAGTCAGAAAATTGCCAAGATATAATAATAAGGAAGTAAAATATATACATCATATAGTCTCCTTTTTGACATAAAATTTGTGCATAAGTCCTACTTTTTATAAAAATTTCATTTACTTAAATGCTGCTTTTGCCTTTTCTGAACAACTGATTTTTATAACTCTACTATTTTCCACATCATGATTTTCAGTTAAAACTGCTTACAAAAGACCACTTAAAAAAATTGGAGGCAGAAACAAGTGAAAGGATTTAATAGCTAATCTGTGTTAGGCTGTATTGAACTTAAGGAAGAAATTAATTAACTATTCATCATGCATTTTTGCAAATCCTACTGTTTTATCTGGTAAGCGTTATCTACAGCAGCAGGTTAAGTACACAAATATTTGAGTAATCATAACGTAATTGCAATTCATTTTGTCCATGCAATCCTAGTGAAACTCCAAGGACGGCAAGTGGTTTCAGCAAGAACAGAATATCCTTCTATTTCATTCACTTGCAAAGTAATTGGTGCAACATTCTTCATTCCAAACATATCCACTGAAAGAGATAAGTGAAAACAATAAATACTGTAAATAGATGGATTTATTTAACTAATGTAGGAGGCATTTTAAAGGCAACTATTCAGTAACAAGCTTTAATGTCAATGCAGATTTAATGAAGTCAGAATACATTACATCACTGAGGACTGCATATGCAGATATAAACCAGCACAGTTCCACTGTCTTAGCTGGAACTTTACCAGTCTATAACTTCTAGCCTTGAAAAATCTTATCAACCATTATCAGCTGCATCTCCTTTCTTGTTCTTCTCTGTCTTTGTAGCCTAAATCTATTTTCTCCTGACTTTTCCCCCTTACATCTCTGTTCTTTTAATAGGTCTAATTATTCTCTTCTTTGCTTCCACTTCAGTCTTTTCAGCTTTCTTTGGGAACCTTTTTTACTCTATTTCATATAAACATAGAATAATCTGGTCTGGAAGGAATCTCTGGAGGTTGCTTAAAGCAGAACTGGTTTCAAAGTTCAGATTGTTCAGGGCTTCCTGGTCAGTTGAATTTTAAGTATCTACAAGGATGGAGGTTGCACAACCTCCCTGTGTCCTTGTTTCAGTTCTCACTCCCTTTTAAAAAAAATTATTTATTTTTAATATTTTATTATGGGGTTTTTTGCTGTTTTGCTCCTTTAAACAGCTTCCATAATTCTTTGTCTTTGTTTCATCCTTGTGCCTGTCTCCACTCTTCTACCTCTAAAAGTTCTAGCAAATATACTATTTGCATGATTTCTGAATTTTCTGATGTACTTATATTTCTTTGTATTAGAAATATACTCCTTGCTTTTATAGAAAGTGTTATATTTGCTCCTCCCAAAATTCAAACTGATGCCATAGGGTAGAGGTCAAGTTGAATGACCACAGGTTATTGCCCAAAGCCATTCAGGTAACATGAATACTAGAACTGCCTTAAAAAACCCCACTCATTGTCCTTTGCTACTACAGAGCTAACACAGCTTGCATTTGAAAATCAGACTTGTGCCTGTAGAGCTGCAATGTTTTTGAAAGCATAGTGGCTGCTAACTATAAAAAGATGTTCAATTGTCTGACTTGGCACTGCCCAAATCACCAGATTCATGTTTGGAAGTTTACTTTTTGTTTTGGTTGAAAATTTTGGGGAAAAAATGGCTTAGTGGGCACTGGATTTTGTCCATGGCACTGACAGGAGCTACTGGGAACAATTGGCAATCTAAATAAATGTTGTCAGTTTTGAATTGCCCTAAACTGTCAATCTTTAGGCAGAAATAGACCTTCACTGTTCACTATAGAAGAGCTGGTGTTCCATTCTCGTGAAGAATACAGGGAAGGTTGAGTCATTTTATTGTTTTCAAAATATTCATATTTGTTGTAAATGTTGCCTTTTAAAAAATACTTAAAATCCATGCATTGTTAAAAAAATGGAGTCATCTTATATTTGCTTTGAAGTTGTCTACAACAAAGCTTTGTGCTTAAACAGAGAACACTGAACCTTTGACTTTCCTGATGCTTAGTGCTTCTGTTTATTTTGAGAGCAAGTAATTTTGTAAATCATAAACAAGTGAAACATCACATCTGAATCAGTGGGCATTTGCTTACGTTTGATGATGTAGTGCACATTTGCTTCATTGCTGACAACTATTTAAGTTGACTAGGAAGGAGATAACTTGCTGCACTCTGATTACTGCCTCAAGTAAGATTCAAGAAATGGGAAAATTCTCATTTGCTGGAGAAATCTGAGGCATGTGCAAAAATTACTCCTCTTAATATAGTGTCTTCCTATGGTTTGTATATTTTATGTCAGTAAAATCAAAGCATTAATCCTTAAACTTTGCTACACTTTTGCTCTACTCTGTTTTGCCCACGTGTTAGTTTTCTGCAAGGGAACATCAGGTGGTACTGAAATGAGTTTTGTATCTTCATGCTTCAGCGGTGGGGAGGACGGATCTCTCTTCTACCACCTCCTTTTTCACACCCAATTCTCAGAACTGGGGTTTTGTTTACAGATCATGATCAGTCTTCTCCAGTGTGTGCAGTTTAAAATAAATAGTTTGGAATGCTTGCTTCCTGCTGGATTACTTTGATATTCATGGTATTTGGAGACATAGGCTTTCTGTTTGCTCTCACTTCACAGAAGTCTTCAGATCCCAAATATTTAATTCTTTTCATATGACAGTGCTTATCAGTGAGCCTACACAGAGAAAACAGTTTAACATTCATCTGAGAGCTTCCACTTCTGAATATTCAAGAAGAGAGTTTGGTACACTGAACAAGACTCAGTATTCTCAATATTATGCTGGATGCCAATATACACTGGAAAAAAATCCAGATATGCCTTCTACAGTCCTGAGCTCTGACACGGGATGTATGACTTTAGTGGCGGAGGCTCTTCCAGTACTAACACAGCTTCACTCAGTGCCTGATCAGCCCGTTCCTTCATTTCAGGAGAAAAGTACTGCCTTCTAACAACCTGTTTTCAGTAAGGCAGATAATCCACAAGCTCCATGCAAAGGGTGTCGGGCTCCCTGAATTATGGGGAGGTTTATGAAGAGTTTTCCCAGACAGAACAAGCTAAGGGGGTACCCGAATTAGAGCAAGTCCCCTCTGCCGACACGCCGGTGTCAGGCTCTGCGCTGAGCTCCCCTTCTCACGAAGCTGCGCGGGGAATCGCCTCGCCGCGGAGCCGGGGTGCGGGTGATGTGCGGTGGGTGCGCGGGCGGCGCGGATTCCGCGGGGCGCGGACACCCCTGGAATTCGCCGCGCGCCCCCTGCCGCTCCCGGGGGATGTTCGGCGGTGCCAGCCTTCTCGGGGGTCCGCTCCTTTGCAGGGGCGACACTTCTCTGGGGCGGCGGCAGCGCCGGGCACCGCCGCGACCCCCGGACGGGGAGGGGAGGGGGCTCGTCTCCGCCACGGGGCGGGCCCGGCCCGCGGTGCAGAGCGGGGATGGCCCCGCCCGGGGGCAGCGGGCACCGCCGCGCCGCCCCGCAGGGTGCGGAGCAGCGGCACGGGAG
Source organism: Acropternis orthonyx (assembly GCA_035583155.1). Lineage (NCBI taxonomy): Eukaryota > Metazoa > Chordata > Aves > Passeriformes > Rhinocryptidae > Acropternis > Acropternis orthonyx. Next base: position 29,024,885 of record JAWWEU010000040.1, on the reverse strand, counting down.
GCGGGGGCAGCGGCGGGAAGGGACGGGACGGGAAGGGAAGGGCCGCCCTCGCCCACCCCGGCGGCGGAGCGGGAGCTGGGGAGCGGAGCGGAGGGCGGGCGCTGAGGGGCTGTGGGGGCGGGAGGGGCGCATGGCGGGGCGCGGAGCGGGGCCGGGCCGGGCGGGCGGCGGGCGCTGAAGCGGCGGCGACGGCGGGGGAGCCATGCGGGGGGCGCGGCGGCTGCCGGGTCTGCTCTGCCCCCTCTCCCTTCTCCTCGCCGCGGCATGCGCGCTCCGCTTCCACCCGGCACAAGGTAAGCCAGCGGCAACAAAGGCGGCGGCCACCCCCGGGGTGCCGGCCCAGCGGCGTGCGGGACGGGCAGGAGGGAGCTCTCCCCCACGGTGGCACCGGGCCGGCAGCCGCCCGGCCTCGCCTGGCATCGCACCCCGCGCTGGCGCCGCCCGTGCCCTGCCAGGAGCTGCACGGGTGCCAGCGAGGGGCTGCCGGCAGGCTGAGCCGCCCGCGGTCTGTTTCAGAGACCTTGGTGAAGCAGCTCTCCTCCTATGAGATCATCACACCTGTCCGGGTGAATGAGTTTGGAGAAGTTTTCCCGCACACGCATCACTTCAGAAGGAGGAAGAGGAGCTTGGAGGCACCGCTGGAGCCTGCTGCTTTCCGAACGCATTACCAGCTCCGTGCATACGGGCAGGTCTTCCAGCTCAACCTGAGCGCTGATGCGGACTTCGTGTCTGCTCAGTACACGGTGGTACACGTCGGGGCCCCGCAGCAGCAGCAGTTCTCCCCTGATTTGCGCCACTGTTTCTACCGCGGGCATGTCAATGCCCAGGAGACGCACATGGCTGTCTTCAGCATCTGTGGTGGCTTGGTAAGCATGTTGTTCACTGCTTCCTGTCTCCATTCATATTCTCCTCCCTGAAAGAAATGTAGTGGGATACTCTTGCGGGAGAGCTAAGCTGGAATTTCTTGGGCATCGTTCCAAGTACTTGGTCATGAAATGTCTTGGCATCAGCAGCGTGCAGTCATGATGGTACTTTTTTGGTGGAATATACAAACGCCGTTTTCAAAGGATCTGTTGCTGGCCAGTAATATAGTTGGTTGATGTAACTCCTAACACCAAGAGCATTATAACAGAGGAAAAAGCATGCCTTAGAAACACAGTAAGCTATTGATTTGATAAAACGATGCTGTCAGTCGGTATCAGTTATGTATTTGGAGCTTAACAGATACGTGGTTGTGTGTGAGGAATAACGGTGCTTGAGATGATTGAGAGAGTTAGTGTTGACCTTTTTCTTCCTCTGCTTTCAGCAAGGCCATAGAAGTATGTCATATTCTAAAGAGTGTACAGCAGTGCTCTCTAAACACATTGAAAGGTAATGGGAAGCTTCCTGCTAACTTCAGTGGGAGCATGTCTGTGAAACTCTTCTTATGAACTGAATTCAACAAACAAATCAAAACTCCAATGATACACATTCTTTATTTATCCCTTCATAGCATTTTTTTATGTCTTCCAAAGTGATAATGGAGAATTAGTATCACATAAGTGTCTATCAAAACACTTGTACTGTGTTGCTGAAGTTTAGAATTTTTGCATAGAAGTCATGAAGACTGGTATCTAGTGCTTTACCTCATCACTCTTTCTTGAAATGCTGACAAGTCTGTGTGACATGCAAACTGTAAAAATAGGATGTTGTAAATATTACTGCGAATTTAAGTTGGGGTAGTTCCAATTTACTTTTTTTTGCAGTCACTCGGGGAAGTAAAGGTGCAAGACTCTTATTTTTGGGACCTGAGAAAATCCAACATTGTATTCTAGTCTCTTTCTAGTAGCACACAGAAAATAGAATGGAGTTTGTTGGATGCGTGTAGGAGTGTTTAATGTGTGTTAAAAGAAGCTGATGTACATTATGAAAGAGAGAGTCAGAAATAACTGGTACTTGAGAGAGATGCCTCTGTCTTGTGCTTTATTTTGGATATTTGGCTTTATACCACCTTGTCTTTGGGTTGAGGTGTGTGGACTTTTGCTAGTCCTTGGAAATTAGTGGAGAAGCAAGCATTTGAGAACAGCAATTCTGTATTAATCTGAGTTTTGCCTATATATCATGCTTTACAGACAACTGTCATTGGTTCTTGACTCCATTATCCAAAACCCAGTTCAAACCTATACCAAACACAATATGCTGTACTAACTCAGGGAGGGAGTAGGAAAGGTGACAGATCACAAATATGTTTGGGTTTGTTTTATTTTTAACATGTTTCATGTTTTAATAGATGCTCAAGTACCATTGCATTGAGAATAGTATCATACTTTATATGGAATAAATATGAGAAATTTCAAAACTTTCTCTTTTCATAGCCTTTGTTGCCTGTTTGAATTCTATTCCTGTAAACCATTGCTTTTCATTACTTCAAGGGACTGTGTGTACTGAAAAAAACATGTACCTACTGCACTTAAGTTGTCTCAATTATCTATTATTTAGCAGTTCTCAAACTCTTCAGCACGAGACCCTGTTCTTCTCTGTACCAGTTTGAATGTTTCACTTCTCTCTTCTCATTCTCTTCCCTCCTTGGCCCCTTACTGGTACATTAGAGTCTGCATCACATACGTGTACACTCAGAAATCCCTGAGTGCCTTTAAACTGAGAATTTGCCTCTTCTAGATGAGCCTTGTGAACTTTCACTGCAGCTTCCAGTTGAAGTTTGTGTCCTCAGTCATTGTCTGGCTGACAGACTGCCCAGCCTGAGACAGCAAAGGCCTTTCTGTCCTGATGCTCTCAGGACCTTCTCTCACCTCTCATTTCACCTGCTGCCCAGGCCAGCGTAGCCTTAGAGGGCATGTAGCATACCCAGCATTATAGCTGCTTTCCCCTCACCAATGAGACTGGTGAGGTTCTCAGAAGAAAAAGCATAGCCCTACACGGGTGTTGGTGTGCTTTTGTGGGACATGGCTATAGTTTCCCAGGGAGGGATTGTGTGAGGACAAAGAGGTGGTCAGATCCAGCTGGTTGCCTATAACTGTACAGTGTCCTCCAAACTGACTCAGAACCTTCAAGTTAATGTTCTTCCTCATCCTCATGGATTCAAAGCAAATGTGACACTCTTTAAGTGACTGCCAAGGGAGAAAACTTTTTTGGAGTTGAGAGAAGAATGGATGCAAAAAGAGGGAAATAGAGGCCAAGTGAAATGGTCCTCTGAGATCTTGTCCTCCCTGTGTTCCCCACTCCCAGATGGGGCTACCCTCAAAAATTAGTAAAAAAATAATGCTTTTGTTCTCAAGGTTTTTAAAACGTCATGGGTTTGTGCATTCAACAAAGATACCTGCAAAAATACACCAGTCAGTTACTGCTCTTTTGTTGAGCAGTGCCATGCTTCATGAATACATCCAAACATAAAGTTGGATTGCTGGTGAGGTAAGATACTATTTATTGTGAGCTAGACAGTAGAAGCCAAACTAGTGACTTGGTAGCCTTGCATTATATTTGTTTTAAGTAAATCTCTTCTTTTTGTAGTATTTGTTTTCCTTGATGCTGAACTGAAGCTCAGCATATGAAAGTTAAAAAGATACTGCTTTGAACTATTAGGTATAGTTTTGTCTTTCATCTTTGCATATATAAGGCAATTGCTTGTATTTGACCAATGCTGTAAAAACTAGGGAGGCAAAAATGACTGGAGTTAGATATAAAGGTACAAGAAACGTAACAATGGAATTTTAAAAATTGCTCTGGAGATGTGCCTTAGTCATCTGAAGGGAAACCAGGTACTTGTGTTGGCTTTATCCTGTAGGCTTCTGTCTCCAAGTTTTGTACTACCTTCATTCACAGCTTTACTCCTGCTTTTCAAGTTCCATCTTTTCTGTTTTTGCATTCTCATGTTGAGTGTGTTCTCTCCTTCCACTCTGCTTTGCCTTTTCACCCTCAGTTAAGCCTTTTTCTGTGTGTGCTAAGAGCAGGTATGACCCAGAGTACCCATGGAGCATTGCTTAATGGCTCCTGACACCCTCTGTGCAGTTTTGTTGTGTTACATTTCAGAGCATGCCCTGGGTTCAGGGGTGCAAATGGAACAGGGAGGTTAGAAGGTCAGCAGGGAGCCTGTAGTAATTGCAAAGGAAGGAGTGTGTAATTAGGGAACTTTGGGATCCATCAAAGGCAGAAGATCATTTGGATTGATGGCCCGCATGCTAGTTCAACATCTGATCATATACAGGCGTATTTGTTGCATCTTCAGAGTAATTTTTGAGATTTCACGCTTTATTTCACTTTATTTTCTTAAGTTCTGTATCTCTTTTACTGCATTGATCAGTTATAGCTTCCTACAAACACAGGAAACAAAATCCGCTGAGGGTGTCCCTGGATGCATGTAGACTAAAGAGACCTCTCAAGTGTTATCCAGACAGCAAAATCAAAGACATAAACCCCCAAAAACTTAAAAATCATTTGACTTTTGAGAACATATGCTTACAAGTTTATTGACAAATACAAGTAAATACCAGAGAATAAAATTTCTTAAAATAGGGTAACTATCACCATTTATAACTAGAATGCACCTTCAGTTTGTAGCAGGACCTCGTCTAAAGAAAGATTTTTTTTTTTCTTTAAATCCTGAATTAATGCTATAAAAACAGATTGTTTACAAACAGTCCTTTTGAGAAGCTTGATATTCTTTCATGGAGGTTAGCAATGTGTTGACTGATGCTGAGGATAGTCAAAATCAGTTTTTGTGAGCTGGGAGAATGTGCCAGAGGTGTTTTATGTGACTACTGTTAAGAGAGGGAAAAGTGAGAAAGGAGGAAAAATACATTTTTTTGAGTGTATAGTCTCTGGTGTGTAGAGCAACTTCACATGCTCACTGACTGGCAGAAGTCAGGGACAGAAAAGTACACACGAATCTCTTCTTGCTTGGGTTTACTAGCTGTCAGCTTTCTTCAGACCACGTGGGCAGAGCTGCTTTGTTCTAATGTAGCTTTGGAGTGTAGCAAGGTTCGTGTGACAAGTTCCTTCCTCAGCAGCCCAAGAAAGCCCCTTGGTAACACTCCTTTACTGCACATCAGACTTATTTTTGTCTGGAGAATGGCAGGAGTGTGAACCTAAGTGTGGATCTTCAGAATCCTCAGTACAAGAGGTTGTGTTTGGTTTTTTTTATCAATACGGGTCATTGAATCACCTTTCTGAGAGGTTTTGAAAACAGTTCTGTCTGCTGCTATGGATGGGTACAGTGCTTCCTCTTAAGGAAAAGTAGGCAGGCCTGGAATTTGTCTTAATGAATGTAATTTTTTTTAAACTGTTTGCTTAAAAAAAAATAATCCAAAGCACAAAAACTTGTTAGAAGCTAGTGCTATCACAGCCAGCATCTAGTTTATTGTGGAGATCTAGTGCAGGTAACAGACTCCAGGTATTTGCTCCCTGGTTTTGTGCTCCTTAACTTCAATGAGTGAAACAAACTACATTGTTTTTTCCAAGAAAACTTTAACACTTGTAAATGGAAAATATGCTTTCCCTGATGTAACTTAATGCTTTAACTTGCAAGCTGACACTTCAAAAAAGTTGCCTTCTAAATCTGAAAGACAGGATAGTTTTCAGCATTGTGGTCACTTTTATAAACCTGTGAGCATCCGTAAAGCACATACTAGGTTGTATAGATTTTTTTTCTTAATGTACTGATTCCATCATAAGCTAGGAAAAAAAAATCCTATTAAAATGTCAACTCAGGACAGTGAATTCTTGTTTGAGCAAACTAAATTATTGGAAATGACTGACTGATGTGATGACTTCCACTGGTTCTGGTTTCTCTTGTCATATAGGTATACAAGATGAGACTCCAGCCTCTGAATCTCTGCAAAATAGGAAAAATTTCAGTGCTTCCATTATAACCCTCTGCATTTTCTCTGTCTCTGATCAACACAGAGTGGTTTCAAGTAAAAGGATTTGCTTTGCAAGTTAGAGATACAGTGTTCTTTCTTTTTGGCTGTTCTTTTTGTATCTAAACAACAAAAAAAGAACCAATAAATGTATCAAACTCTATCTCTGCTACATTGAAAAGGTCTAGAGAAGGACTGTTGTCCTTAACTATTTAATTTGAATTTCTATTTGATTTTCCTTTTTGCTGCTTTCTTCTGTTTATTTATTCTTTTGCTCTTGACTTGATTTCATTTGCAATTTTCATCTCATTTTCTTTGGTTTGTTTTCCTATTAGTTTTTTCCTAATATGTATTCTCACAATCAGGACCAGTTTTTAAATATTTCCGCTTCTGTGACACTTGATCTAGCATTTTTCAGCAAGAGTCCATTTTAATGGCTGCAGTTGCCTGAAGTCTTCCCAGTGTTACTCTGCTGGTCACAGAATGAATGAAATATCTTATACTATTATCTCATTCTTTTTTAGCTTTGTTTTCCCACATATACACATTCTATGTATTTCACGTACATCTGAGAATGGACCATAACACTTGGATTTACTTGAATATTATCCTGTATCTCCGAGTCAATTTCTGCTTGCCTGCCTTGGCAAAATCCCTATTCATCATACAACTTATTATACAATAGTAAAGACAGCTTAGGCCCTCCATACAGCTGTTATAAAACACCTGAAACCTCTCCAGTATGGTTTTCCCAGACTCTTTACATCTCTGCTTTTCCATAAATTCCACAGATGCTCTACCTTCACACATGGACCAGCATAGGTCAGCAAATATGGTTGGTAATTGCAACTATAAACAGAAAATACATGGAGTTGCAAACTGTGCAGCAGAAGGTCTGTCACAGAAAACATCTTATCAAAAACAGTAGGACCTGAGTATGTGTCTCCCTGTTCAGCAGCTGTTCCTCATGAATTGTCCTTGAAACAGACTGGGACCTGCTTATGTAATGTTTTATGTCAAGGGTGCTCAGCTGTTGCTGGCCTGCCTTTTGCCCACATCCTGTGTCTGGTGACCTTCCCCCCTGGTGGCTACTTGGGCACATTCTGTTTGCCAGACAAATTGTTCTGGTGGCTGCACCCAGTTCTTAACTACTGCCTTTTTAATTTGGATCTATGTGACACAGGTGAATTTGCTGGAAAGCTGTGGACAGCCACAGGAAGTTTGATTTACATATATATATA
>JAWWEU010000040.1:28993815-29010448 GCA_035583155.1 Acropternis orthonyx | reverse complement strand
CTTGCCTGTCTCGCATTGGCCTTTTTAGCCATCAGTGCGCTTGCAGCAAGCGTGGGTAGAGCCCTTCCCAAATCTTCATTCGTGAAGCCTAGCCATGATGATGAGTGTTTGGTCAAAGGTTGGATTTGATATTGGAAGTCTTTTCCAACCTTAATGATTCTATAATTCTGTGATTAAGCAAAGTAACTTAAGAGTGAGAACCTGTGCAGTGGAAATGATTATGAAAGACAAAGGCTTTGCTAGTATCATGGAGCAGTGAGTAGAAAACACTGGGCTTTATAGTTTTCTAGTGGGTAGAAAACTTTCAGTAGTTGGTTTTCAGTTATGCATGCATCTTTGTAGATGGAAAATAGTGTGATGTAAGAAAGGCACCTGCAGCTACCATCAAAGTACAAAAACTAAACAAAAGAGTGGGTTAGAAGGGATTTATGTGAATTTGTGTCCATAGACTCTTTCTAAACACTGAAATACAATTTGCTTTATGTGTAGAATGATGTAGAAACCTTTGAAACTCCTGCCGAAGCAATGTACTTAACCTTTAGAGTTATGCTAGTGACATTTAAAAAATATTTTTCATTGTGTTGGAAATAATTTTTTTTTAAGCCTGGTGACATAAATGCCTTTATTTTGTTTTTAATAGAAGCATACAGGCTTTGTTTATTTGCTTCAAAAAAAATGCAAGGGAGTGTAGAATCACAACAGGAGAAAGCATTTTATATTTGGTTGGCATTTAGCAACTTTGTCTAATTAAAATTCTACACCTTTGATGAGATTAAAATCTGCATTTATGCATTTTGAATGTACTTACACTTCAGGAATGTTTAAGCGAGGCTGAGTGCATAGATATGACTAACCTGAAGAAAAGGAAAGTAATAAAATTTCACTTTATTTTCTTAAGGAATATCTATCCAGATGGTTGAAAATATGAAGACAAAATAAAAAGATGTAGCTTGGGTGACTAGTGTTTTTAATTTTGGAAAATTCTTAAAGCATGTTTTATATTCTGGAACAATTTGTTGAGAATTCTGTTTTTCCATAGATACTAAGGCCAGAGAGCAACCATTATGATCAAACAAGTGTTATTCCTGTGTCCTTTTTTTCTTTTTTTGCCAATCATGAATAGTATGTACTGAACCATATTAGAGATCTTTCAGTTTGTTTTGTGTTTTGGTTTTTTTTCTATGTTGCATATAAGAAATCTACTAATATAAACAAGTTAAAATATGAGGAAAAGGGTCCAAGCAGTAAGAACCTAGTAATTTTCTCGCTTTTGATTTACTGGAGCAATTACAAAAGATCGTGAGCAAGGGATTGCCGTCATTTTGGGGGGAGTGAAGTTGCAAAAATGTTCATGAAGAAAAACTTTGTGTTTTTATATTTCTGTCCTTCTAAAGAAGAAGTATGTCTCCGTTAATGCTCGTCTTGCCTGGTTATTCATATCCTTCCTTCATAAAGGAACAGAGTACATCTAGCAGTACTTGTGGTCATGAGAAGTTCTCTTTATCTAGTAAGGGAACCTTGACAGATGATATGGAGGGGCATAGCATTCAATATATATATTTAGTTTTGAAATTGAACCATGGTAATTCTAAAACTGTCTGCTTAATCTTTTCTTCCCTTTTACTGTTTTCTTCTAAAATTAACTTGCCAATGAAAAATTATTTTGAATCCCTCATATATGCCTTACTCAAGTCAAGGTAGGATATCTGTTGCATTTCTTCTATCCATAAATCCTGTTTCCATGGAAGCTTGAGTTTGCCATAATATGTTTTCAATAAATATGATAGCTATTACTCATCCACTTGTTGATTTCTGGTGTTTGTAAACAAAATTAGTTTGATTTGTTCTTGGTTGGTCCATAAATTTAGGTCATCTGTGAACTCCCCCTTTAAATATAAATGCTGTTTCCAATTTTGCCAGTACTCTGGAATGTCAGACACCTTCTGTGATCTAGGAAAGATATTGTAAATATGAAATTGCTTCAGCCAGTTCTTTTCAGTGCATCCAACTCAGCCAGTCTGAACCCATATAATGTATGTAGGTACACATGAATTAGTTCCTTATCAAAGCCAGGCTCCACATTCTTCCCTCACTATTATTAGTGCTAATGGTTTCACAATTATTATAGCTGTATTTTGTGAAAGACTTTTAAAAAATTGCCCAGTAAACCTTAAAGTGCTTGCTGTTGTCTCTCTGTTTTTCTTTCTGACGGTATTGTGCCCTAACTTTAAAGAGGACAGACTACTGATCTGTCAAAAGTAGCTTAAAGTTTACAGATGAGGGCCCTTCCCTTGATTAATGGAATGCATAGATTTAAATCTTCTCAAGTTCAGGGTTGATATAATTGTGATTTGAATTCTTGGGTCTGTGCTGTAGTCACTAAGGCATTAGAATAAAATGATTAGGAGATATATCCTTTGGCAAGTACTTTTTAAGAAGGAAATCTAACTTCCAGAAAGACAGAGGAGGTTTGCTCTGAAGATGCTGAAGTTAGTTGCATAAGTTCTGAAGAGCAGTGAGAATTCAGATATGCTCCTCAGTTTAGTATTTTTATGTGAGCTGTTGCTGAGGTGATTCTGATAAATGTATTAATATATCAGACATCAGAATCCCCTGGTGGCTGGACTATACCGCATTACTGGAAGTATTGCAGTACTTAGTTTGGAGGCATCTGAGCAGACTGTATATTTCCTTTAGGACCTGATCCTACATAATGAATATTAACAAAGTTGTCAAGGAAGTCACTGAAGGTTTTTGATGCATTCTTGCTTATGAAGTAAACTCCGTATTTATTTAAATATAATGTTATGTAAATTTCAAAGTCAGTAGGGACTTGAATTCAGGAGTTGGGCCTAGGTTGTTTTGATTTGTTTTGTTGGTGCCAAAAGTTTATGTGTGAAATATGTGTTTTGTTTAACTAACTTGCTTCCTTTCTTTTACTGCTTAAGTTTTAGTGCTTATCTCCTTCCAGCTTGCCTGTTTGGATTATACTGCATTGCAGGAACTGTGGAATACTGCTGTCTCATAACTAAATTTTTAACAAAGAATCTATTTAAGGTAGAACTATATAATAATGTACAAGAAATCTAATTTGATGTTCCTATTACAGTCTTCTGTGTTTCATGTATTTTTTTAGTTCTTGCGCCATTTCTCTTGGAAATAAGATAATAAATATAAGTTCGCTTTGTCTATTTTGGGTGGACTTTTACCTCTTTTTAGATTTAGAAACTGCATTCAACAGTAAACCTTTTTTACTTTACAGATAAAGAGTTGAAGAGCACTTTATTACATTCAACCTTCAGCAGTTTAAATGAAGAGAGCAGTGTTTTACAGAAGTCTCTTGGTTTAGAGTATGTTTTAAATAACCTCTCTGTAGAAGATGGTGGCAATCCCCATTCCAGGAAAAAGCGTTTTCTCTCCTATCCAAGATATGTAGAAGTGATGGTTACAGCTGATGCCAAAATGGTTCGTCACCATGGGCAGAATTTACAGCACTACGTACTAACACTGATGTCAATAGTAAGTAAACCTTAAGTTCTTAAGTATTAAAAATTTCAATTATTTCTGTTCTGTTGTTTTCTTTTCCGCAACTTTCCTGTCTTCTGGTTTGACCAAATTCTGTATCAAAAGAAAGAGGTTGCATAAACATAAATAAAAAGGTAGGGCCAAAATTTCAGATTGTGGTTCTTTGCAGTTTAATGCAGTGTAAGGTGTGTAGGTGAAATGATGTGACCAATTTCCTGATTTTCAGTTGCTTTAGAAGATGTCATAAGCTTCAGGGAGTTAAATGTAGGGATTAATTACAGCAGACACATGATAAAAGGCATTGTGGAAACCGAGTTCTTGGTTATAGAAATCCTAGTTTTTCAAGTTTCCAAGTAATTTCAGATTAACGTGAGTCAGACTTTGAGTTGGCATCATTTGGGTATGGTTTTTCTGTGGTAAATTGTTTTTTGAACCGAAAGTCATTACTTGTATTGATTTAGAATATAGTACAATAAGCTCTGTATAATCGAAATTTTACCATGATGCCTGTTAAATGATAGGAAAAGGCATGCTAACATATTCTGCATTGTAATTATTTTTAGATTTCCCACAATGGCATCCGCCTTATTTGTTTGCCCCTTGATTCTTACCCAGGGTCTCTCAACTTTGCCATTGCCAGCCGTGAGCTCCATACATTCTAACCCTTCTATTACACACAGTCCCACCCCTCTGCCTCTTCTGCCCTGCCTATCCCACCTGAAGAGCCTGTAACCATCCAACAGGGCACTCCGGTCACATGTTCCATCCCACCAGGTTTCAGTTATGCCAGTGATGTCAAATCTCTGCAAGTCTCCTGTAAATCATGAGTGGTAACTGCCAGTTGTATACAGGCACCTGATAACCTGTAGCATGTGAAGGGCCACTGGATAATACACAGACAACTAAACTGAATTCTGCTCCCTCTATTATCTACATCTCCAGCTGATGGCAGTAGAGGTGCTGTCATCTATTACACTGATGATGTAGGCACTTAAATATAGAAGATGGAGTTTCCTCTAATTGGTTTATAAGAAAAATAATGATATTTTTAGGGAGAGTAGCATGCTTTAATTTGATTAAATCTTCTGAATTTTTCTCCTTCCAGTGGTGTGAAAGTCTGGAACTTCATGTATTACAAAACAAAACAAACCATCAGTACTGAAAGTTGTTTTTTTCTTTTTAACTTATAGTACAGATCCGATTTGGAGTTCCTTTAGAAAAAAGTGACCCCAAAGATGCCACTTTTTATAGTTATTTTTGTAATAAAAAGTTGTACTAAGAAACAAAGCAAACTGGTCAAAGCATTATTAAAATTGAAGCTGTTTTTTACAGGACTTTACAATAAAATGAAATAGTACATTTATTACATCATTTTCATGAGGTGGTGTTGTGATTATAGGTAATGTAATTCCTGGATGTTCTTTTTTAAGAGCAAAACATTGCTCCTGCATCTGTAGATGTACATTCAACTACTATGCAGTGTTTCTAAAGACTTTTTACTTACATACTTGGACTTCTAGGTAAATGAGATATGCATTGTATAATTGCTGCTAAAGAGAATCTGTATATGAACTTTTTTTAAGATCTAGTATTTAGCATATACTGTATGAGTGAAGGAATACCAGTTCTTTACTAAAAAACTTAAAATTTCATTCTTGTGCTTACCTATCTGTGCCATAAAATTAGGGGTTTACACTTGCTGCTGGCTTTGAGATAATAGCACACAGTAAAATACTACATCTTTAATGGGAATTTAATATCTTTGAATACTACTGTATGTGGTAAGCTGTATAGCTTGTGTCTTCTGGCAGCTCTTATTCCACGTGTACATCTGCTACTTCTGAGGGTAATCTTGAAACAAAAGCTTCTTAAGATGTTGTTTCTAGCAATGTTGAGCTTTTTATAAATGCAGATTTTTAAAAAAACACAAATTCAGATCTTAATTCTGATTTTCTGTACAGTTCAGTTAATTCTGCCCCCCTGGCCCCTGTTCCCCCCAAAGAATACATATCCCAGCTCATACCCCTTCTTGAAGCATTTCAGCGATGTCTTGGAATCACAGAGTAATTGGAAGTCATCTAGTCCATCACCTCCTCACATATGGATCGATTTGTCAAACAAATCAAATAATGCATATGAATATACAGTCTTCAGTCTCTTCCTTTCTCATGCTTCTCCATAATAATTATTTTTCAGTAAACTAGTAAAAAAATGTGAAGGATAGTAAAACAAATGAATACCATTCTTTGCTATGGAATCTGTATTAGAATTTATCACTATGCAGGTGGGTTATTTTTTGACTCACAGCCTCTTAGTGTTTGAATGAAGCTGTTATTAGTATTATTTGATTACTTCTAAGGAAAGAAATGACACTATTAAATTTTATTCCTTCTGCCATTATACAGATAGCTTTGATTATTAAATTTAGCTGGTACTTGTGTCTGGTCAAGCAGCTTCTCCTGTTATGGGAAATTGTCAGGTTGCCGGCATTTTAAGTGAATCAAGCATTATACTCTACTCTTGTAATAATTCTGGAACTTTTAAGGTCATTCAGTTTTGGCTTGGATTTTAAAGAAACCTAAAAACTTCAAACATATAAATCCCATTAAATTTTAATGAAACTTAGACATCTAGCTCCCAGAAGAACCTTTGAAATCCTGAGCCATTCTTCTTTTATTTCCTTTTGGAGTTTTTTTTAGCAGCAACAAAGCCACCAAAATAAACTTGCTGCTGTTTTATAAGTGGAAGATAAGAACTGAAATATACTGCTAAATATTTTTAGGGATTTAAGTGTCTTCTCACTCATCCAATTCAACCTGAAAAGGCTTAACTCCCAGCATGCAAGTAATCCCATTGAACTGGAACTGGAATGCATTTTCTCATTTCTTTAAAGTTGCATAAATGTTGGCAATATGAGTACTCACATTATTTACACTATGTCTTGGAAATACTTACTGGTTCTGATTGAAATATGTAATAGATAATACATGGAATACCTTTGCCATAGGACTTTATAAAAGATTTTGTATTGAAATACAATAAAAAATGGCATTATTTAATGTGAAATGACAAATAAAATAATAAAGAATTCTGTGATTGCTTAACTTGCACTGTTTTTTATTGGTCCTCCAAGTATTGTATCAGCAGGGCAGGCAGTAGGCACTGCCTTTAGTAACTGGAGGACTTCATCTTAGACACACGTGTGTGTTCTGAAAGTTCAAGGCCCCTAACACACAGGCTTGATCTTAGCAACTGAAGTAATCCATTAAGATGCTGGAGTTTACTATAAAAGCACCAAAACCACCTGCAGTCTGGTTCCATGAGACATTTTGAGGTACTATCCTCATTTTCTGTATCAAGTATGTGATTATTGACATCCTTTTAAGTACTGTGCTGCTTATATTTTAGTTAGTTTGGTAGTAAAAAACTACATGATCTGTTCTTAGTCTGCTTGCATCAAAAGCTTTGTAATCTTGCCTTTCTGAAAAGAAATCATTACATGTAAAACCACCTGTGGCAGGTCTGGTGGCCAGCTCAGATCATGAACTTGGCTGACTGCCTAGTCATTCGAGTGCTAAAGTTTGAGCGTGGGAGGAGGGCTGCCATGCATTCGAGCAGAGGATTGAGACAGCATCAATTTAGATCATATAATGTTAAGTGAGACTGTGAAATCATAAAAAGCTGTTATATAATGGTGAAATAGCACTATTATAATAGGGTGTTAAAAGCTGGTGGGTTTGATTTTCATCAAGACAGGTTCCTGACTTGGACTGCACATAAATGGCTTTGACTCTGTTGTTTTGTTCACTGTGTAGTCTTTCAGATCTCTGCAACTCAAGCTCTCAAGTACCTTGAAATAGTTACTGTCATTTTAGTAATGTTTTGTGGCTACCATCATTTACTGGGATGTAAAATGTAAGGTAGTGAGTAACAGGTCTTAACAAAGATTTTTCTAGTTGTAGCCTTGTTTATACCTTTTTTTTTTTCCATTGTGACAGCTAATCATCAGCATTAATTGTGAAATATTTTCTGTGTAGAAAGATCCTGTGCGCCAGTCTGCTGCCCCCATCATTAAAAACAGCCCAATAATTTTGTCCAAATATATATGGGATGAATTTAAAGAACGTTTTTATACTTTCTTTGCAGTTGATATTATGCAACAGTTAACAGTTCATCTTTCCATAGCACTCTGGGAAAATGCAGATGCATACTATCATTTAAGAATATTTGGCATTACTGATTCTGCCATATAGTCATCATTTAAAAATAGGCAGGAGACTTGAATAGTTTGTAGGTTAATAATTTAATTACATGATTGGCATCTGAAAGGCAATGAGTATTGTTACATTCAAAATTTAGAAATTAGTATATTGTTCCTTGCATCTGCTAATTAGACTACTAGAGTTCTATTTTGCCCCTTTTTCACTCAGATCAGTGTATTAGTACTACTGCTACAGGAATGTTTTGTGCTTTTTATCTCTCGTACAGTGAAATCTAGAAAGCCAGCACAAGGGATTAGTTTTTTCTTGGCTTAGGCTCAATACCTTGTGTCTGTATAAACACTGCTCAGCAATAACAAAACTATTATCAATCCTGTGTTCAGCACAAATCCAAAATATAGTCCCATACCAGTCACTGTGAAGAAAATTATTTCTACTCCAGCCAAAACTAGCACACAGGGTGACTCAGCCTGTAAAAGGGATGTATTCTTTCTTTTTGCCTCCACTAAAGCACTCTAGTAGGTGTCATGTGGAACTTCTACTTGGTTAACTTAAGGGATAGTAGATTGAAGAGAACTTGGATGAGGGGACAGCAGATGATGTAAAAACCATAGTGGAAAAAATGATAACTGAGACGTATAGGTATACTTGTGAAAGTTTGCATGAGAAGTCTCTTCTGGCATTGGATTTCACTGATGGAAGCCAGTTTTGTACAGAAATATGCATGTAACAGAACAAGAGTAGCACCAGCAGAAACAACACAGCTCTTTCTAGTTCAGTGAAGCAGTAACTTCTCACATCTCATAACTTCAGACAATTTTGGGGTTTTATGAAATATATGACAGAATCAGGGTATGACAGTGGAAGAGGTGTAGGAGAAATATCCCAGATCCTGGACATCTTACATCCTTTCAGCACTGCAGTGATAAATAAGAGATTGTTGGAGCCTGCAAAAGACATGCGAGTTACGAAGTTATACCATGCTTCTTTTAAGGAATATGAAAGTTTGGATTCTCCTGGTGTCCTGGTTGTGTGTAACAGAAAAGAGGGAAAAAAAAGAGGCCTTGTGATTCAACATATGGTGGGGGGGGAGGGGGAAATGGAAAAAAAAAGAGCTGAAGAAGTCCAGTTGGATATGGATATATCATTTACTTATCTTCTAACCTCTAGGCATACTTGCTTTTTTATTAGTCACTTTCCTAAAGAGGGCATTTTGCCATTATTCAGAGTTACACTTTAATGGACAGTTACAATGGGGATATCAAAAGAAACTAAACTTTGTGACCAAGTTGATTCCAGTCAACTGATAGCCACAGGTTTGATGATGACAAGGTCTGACTTAATCTTTGAGAGTTCCTTGAAAATAAAAGCTGTGATCCTTCCACTGAAGGGTACCTAGTTTAATTTATGGTTTCTCTTCACATGTGTTCAGCCAGCCTGAGAATATACCTTTGCTGTTAAGGGCATCTTGTTATCAGCACAGAATCTTGCTCTTCAGTCTTTCAAAAGCAATGGTAATAACTAAATGTTTGGAGGTCATGAAAATGTCCATGAGGCAAAGAATCTGTACTTTGACTCAAATGTAGGTTTAATGAAAACAGTGTTACTTTTATGTTTAACATGAACTTACCTGTCTCCAGTATGAGAGAAGGTATGCTTCAGAACTTGGCAAGAACTGCTGGCCCCTGGAATGTACATGACATTATTTCAGTCCTCAGCTCATCTCCAGAGATAACCAGTAGATAATGCAGATGATGTGTAGATATGGTGTTGAAAGTCCAGTCACAGATTCTCTTCAGGTGTGCAATGAGATACTCTTTTCTTACGTACTTAGTTCTAATGCATCTCCTTAAGGGTATGAATAACTAGTACTGGGCTTTGAATGTATACTTTTGCTCAAATATTTTAAATGGGCACTGTGTCATCAGGGACGAAGAAGGACTATTAACTCTGTGTTTTGTGTGGGTTTCTTTGTGTCCTCTGTGTCTTCAGATTTTGTTATCAGGATAACCTCATCAGACAGCACAGAAGTAACATATTTTTTTCAAGGGATGATTAATGTGCATATGGGAACATCCATCAGCTACAGTACAGCTACTACTACAACCATGATCCAGAACTGCTAAGTTTGAATCACAAGAAGGCTCCAGCTTGGACTCCTTGCCTGGATCGTTTTAATGACCCAGGATCCAAAATGAGTCTTCTTACGTAGTATGTATGCTACAGGAGGCCTTTGAGAGACTGAGGGCTAATGTTGCACTGAAGGTTGATAGGCAGAGTTTAGGCACTCAGGTATCATTTGGTGTTAGCTGAACCTAGTTAACTCTGTCATTCAGCTCCCAATCCCTTTGCCTATTCTACCTGATATATACCTTTGTAGTACTGAACAAATCCTGTATTGGTTTTTGTTGACTGTGTTACTACCTCAGATGACCTGCATGCTCTTTACTTGACAGCCAGTGAAATGCATCTGTCTCTGGAGTTTAAGAGCTTTCTATTCCAAAACTAGACATTAACTAGACTGATTTACAAATTAATTGAAAGATGTTTCTGACTAATCTAGTGGCATTCTATAATAGAGTGACTGCATCAGTGGACAAGGGAAGAGCTACAGGTGTCATCTGCCTGGATGTCTGTAAGGCCTTTGGTATGGTCCCCACAACATTCTGGCCAGTAAATTGAAAAGATACGGGTTTGATGTGTGGACTGTTAGATGGATAAGAAATTTACTCGATGGCCATGTCCAAAGAGTTAATGCCAATGGCTCAGTGTCTGAATGGGAACCAGTAATGAGTGGTGTCCCTCAAGGGTCCATATGGGGACCAATACTTTTTAATGTCTTCATCAATGACACAGACTGTCAGAATTGTGTGCACCCTTAGCAAGTTTGCAGATGAGACCAAGCTCAGTAACTCTGTTGAGTTGCTTGAGGGAAGTTGTGTCACCCAGAATGACCTTGATAGACTTAAGGACTGGGTCTGTCTACAAGGCCAAATGCAACCACCAGGTCTAGTGAATGATGTCTCTGTTAACACTATAGAGATGTAATCTTCTTGCATAGATTTGTCTTGTAACAAATTCTCAGTTGTAAGTGGCTCTTTATATCAGCTTAAGTGGTATGATAGTCAATCCTTGGAACAAACATATTCACATTATAAGCTAAAGATCCTCACAGATCTCATTTTAGATTCCTCTCTGATATTACTTTAGAATGCCATATGAACCTATCTTCCGTTTCTTTGCCAAAGAGTAATAAAACTTCAAAGAGGTGCACTGAAATTAATCTCCCTCAACCTCATGCATCTGAAAATCAGACATCTTGTCTCCTTCCATAGTAAAGGGGTGAAGAAAAGCTTATCTTACTGTTTTGCGTGAAAATATGTATGTCTAAATACATAGCTTTAGATAGCCATGTCTACAGAACAGTTCATCCATTCTTCTCAAAGGAATGTTGAAGTTTAGGCAACTTGCTTACTGTTAGTTAGTTACATGAGCTGAGGTGAATGTGATAATTGTCTTATATTACTCTAAGACAGAGTTCATACTGGAACATACACTGTTTGTAGGGAGGATAAATATCCAGAAATATCCTTTCTAAGGTTATTATCAAAATGGATCTCCAAAGTGTAAGATCACATTATGAACTTGACTGTGGTAAAGTCATTTTGATAGGAGAAATATGGTAGTTTATTCTACTCAAGTTCTCCCTAAATAGCACTTGAGCATTTCAGACACCTTCTTTTGATAAAGGATTCTGAATTTGCCCATGCACAATGGATTCAACTCTTCAGTGAGTATTTGAGAGATGTTCCTTATTTCCACCTCAGAATAATTGAACACTTACTGGTTAGCAATCAAGAAAGGACTCTGTATGGAAAGAAGTAAACAATAGCTGTACTGCTCTGAAATATGTTCTCCACATGGGTACTGAAACTCTGGCTCCTTCCCTGCCCTTATTGAATCCTCTATTTCCACCTTGTGTACCAACAAAAGAATGAAGGACAGTGCTGTGCATTGTGCAGGGTATGAGCTGGGAGCCAGTTCCAAGTTTTAGCAGGATTACTTGATCTCATGTAAATAGAATTCATATACTACAAGGCTGTAGTTTCACAAGCAATTTGAGCCAAGTGTAGGCATCTTTTGAGAGAAGTCTGTTCTTCTTCACCTTTCCCTCTGTCAGCACCTGTGTAGGAGGAATTGCACCAGGAATGAGATCATATTGATCAGTAAAACACGATTAAAAAAAAAAAAAATAAATTTTGCAGCTGGATCAGTTCCTTGCTCACTTCTGTAACCTTGCAAACTTAGCACACGCTTGAAGGGAGGAAAGCCAGTACTTCTGTGTTTGGTGGCAACTCTTGTTAACATAAGGCTGTAATTCAATGACTGCTTTAAACCAAATTGTAGAATCCATATGGATGACGTATCCGAAGCTGTTATTGAGAAGGTATAAACTTTTTTACTGCTTTTATGAAGAATAACTTTCAAAGCAGTTCAGTTTGGTGTATGGAATTGTCTCATGATTTTTACTGTCTGCAAGGTTATGTATAAAAATGCCTGTCAGGTATGTAAAGACAAGTTTTCTGGATGAGGCAATAAGCCTGTGTATTTGTCATGTATATTTGCAGTACATGTTTACAACTCAGTCCAGCTTCCATTAAAAGCAAGGGTCAAAGCTCATTTGTTCAAAGTTGCTTTCTAAAACTTTAATATTTTAGGTATTGCTTCTACAAATCATCCACATAAACCAGCTTATGCCTGACAGTTGCAGTAACATTACTTTTTCCTTTCTTTGATATTTTATCAATAAACTACAGGTTTTACAGTGTATAATAGATGCACTTTTTACATTAACATTTCAACCTGGTGTCCCAAGTGTTTGGAAATGAATATAAAATTGTAGCTATTTGAGTATTAACACCTGGGCAACTCTTTTATTTGTCACACCATATCCTTGGGTAGAAGGTACAGATGGATGCATGAGGTATGTTCTGTAGGGACTTGTTTTTCTTTGATAACGTTTGTGCTTGATTAAAAGATGAGTTTGATATTCTAATCTTCTGGTTTTTTTTCTCTTTAGGTTACAGCAATCTATAAAGATTCAAGTATTGGAAATCTTATAAATATAGTTATTGTCAAGTTAATGGTAATTCACAATGAACAGGTAGGAAAAATAAATATTTAAAAGATTTCTTTCTAATATAAGAACCAAAATGCATGAATTTTCATTGTAATTACAAGTTTATTTTTTTCAGTTTTAAATGCAAAATATTTTCTTTCAATATAAAATTTTGTTTTATGATAGGAGACTAAATGTCAAATCTGTGGTTAACTTCAGGACATATTAATTTAGGTATTTAATGCCTGTATTTCCCTGTCTCTCTATTAGCACCTCCAGTTGACGTATATTGACATAAATCTGATAGTATATGAAGGCTTATGACATTACCTAAAGTGTGATAATACACATGGAAATATGACAGGGAAGTGACAGCTTTTATAGAGTGCCTTGATGGATGGTTTTCAGCCCTAACAGCTGTAATATTTTAAGATTGTAAGAAGTATATGGTTTTCAAATACATGGTTTTTATAATTATTTATCATAAATATCTGGTCACTTTTTTTTTTTTTAATATTTAACAGACTGTAAATGCTCAAATGCATTGTTTAAAATAATGGAATCTCATGACAGATGACTTGTGGCCTAATTCAGATCTGATCCTTCAAACAAATCTGTTGAGGGAATGCTTATGTGGAGAGTCCTGCTGCCTTTCTTTCCATGCACAGTCATTATTTTGCAGATTAGCAAATGACAACGCAATAAGTGCAAGTGCATGAATGTTAAAACCCTTTATTGATGTTTTTGACCATTTCTTGCTTAGGAAGGACCAGCTATCACTTTTAATGCAGCTACCACTCTGCGCAATTTTTGCATATGGCAGCAATCACAAAACACTTTGGATGATGCTCACCCTTCTCATCATGATACTGCTGTTCTCATCACTAGGTACAGTATCTAAAATAGCCATGATTGCTCAGCTAGGTGAGAAAAATGCTTCAGTTTTGTTTTTACAACATCATCCTTTAACCATTCCACTGACATTGTTCATAGATAACTGAAGTGAAAAGACTGTCTTCCACTTCCCAAACCACTGATTATCAATGCGTAAGCAAGTACTCTGACAGTGTTATGTTGATAGATAAGCATCTGATGATCCTTTCACTAAAGATTATAGAAGTTAATTAGACCTGAAATTGTTACAAGGAAGTGAAGTCTTTAGCTATTGTACTTATATGTGATAGGGGCAGGGTGCTGTGAATAATAGAATCAGACGAAGGATGCAATGGTGGTCAGTTCCTGATAGCCCAGGTGTAATCAGAATTATCAAAAGCTTAAAATGAAAAACATTTAAAAATTAGTATGCAGTCTTCCTGTACACCAATCACCTTAGTAAAGGTTCTGATCTTCGTTCATTGGAATAGGGTCTCTCTTTTGCTTTTTTTTCCCACTAATTTTTTTCCCCCAATGTGCAAGTTGGACACACTCCAGCACATCACACTGTTTCAAGGTAGTTTCAAGTATACTGCAATCTGCATGTTTTTCAGCAGCATTTGTCTATCATCTGCATTGTAGAGAAATAGCATAGTATTTTAAGTTTTATTCTTTTCACACTAGATAGAAAGCAGTCCTGTGAGCTTAGTCTGGTGAATTTAAATGACTTCTTTCCCTAGAATACCGGTTGTTTGAATGGACTGTAAGATTAAGAATTTAGCACCAGATTTGCAACTGCTTTAACTAGTATAGCAACAGTGAAATATGTTAAAATATTCTTTTAGATGCTGTAATAATTTTGAATGTTTTTCTTCAAGGGAAGATATCTGCAGAGCTAGAGAGAAGTGTGATACTCTTGGTGAGCTATTCTTTTTTAATCAGTATGGTTTTATAACAGAAAATGTATGAGAATTTCACTGTATGGAGAAAAATCAGTGAGGAATAAATCAGGAAATAGATGCAAAATTCAAGTCACACAGACAAAAGTAATGGTTTCTAATTTCTTACTGCTGTTCCCTCCTGGCCCGTACTTTGGTGCCAGGTGGTTGTTTGCTTTCTGTAAATTTGCTGCATACTTGAGGCATGACTTTCAACTCGAGTGCCATAGTAGTCATTGCACTACATAGCACTATGTGAAAATTCATTCTGTTAAGCTTTTATTTAAGGATTCTATTTTGCAGGTTTAGCAGAGCTTGGTACAATGTGTGACCCACTGCGCAGCTGCTCTGTAAGTGAAGAAAATGGATTGAGTGCTGCTTTCACTATAGCACATGAGCTTGGACACGTGTAAGTACCTATTTCCCAGCAGGTACTTTTTTTTTAAATTTCCTTTTGGATACAAATAATTTCCAGTGATGAGCTCTGCGTTTCTAAGAGGGCGCAGCCTGGTATGTCCTTTAAGAAGAGTCATTATTTTGCCCCAGCTCTGCCCGCCACCTAGAGGTAAAGAAATTGTGAATTTTATATCCTGAAGCATAGGAAAGACTGGCCAAACAGCTCAATTCTGTCCTTTTGTCATATGAACTGGTCAGGACACTGGGACATATCCTAGATATACCACATAGTCCTGTTAACTCCCCACTGCATTCTAACCCTGCCAGGAGTTTACCTTTAAGAAAAGACTATAGTTCCCATAACACAGAAATATTCTTCCTTGTGTCTGATCCTTTCAGAATACAGTAGAGTAAGACAAAAAAAATACACAGAAAAATAAGAGAAGATGACAGCATTTTATATTATGAAGCATATCTCAGCAGTGATGGCAGGAAGGTGCTAACACTGTAGCTCCATGAGGCATGTACAGGATAGATAACGGTGATGTTACAGAGCTCAGTAGCTGGCTTCTTGGTTTTCATGTGCCTGTAAGTTCATTTGGACACAGGCTATTTGTCATGGTATTTAAAGTGAGATGTAAAATAAGACAATGTGTTAGTTGCATGAATTATAACATTGATGTGCTCTGTAGTTTTTATTATTGAATAGTAAGTTATGATGTGACTATTGGGGTAACATGTTGTGGACAGTCTAGCCATGACCTGTATGTTCAGTTGAGAAAATGGGTTGTTCCTTTAAAGTGGCATATTCTTAAAAAACACTGGAATTTTTCTGGTGAGCTAAAGAATTCTGTAATTTTAAAATTCTTCCTGTACCCAGGAAGATATTTGGATAAGGAGAGCATTATGTAAGGCATTTTAAAGATACCTATTGCCATAACGTCAGATATATATACTAAGTGAGTTCCATTAAATGTCAAGGCATTTTCAAACTCAAAACTAAAGCATTTGCTGTTACAGCGAAGAGAGTTTCAGTTAATTATAGCTGAATTTGTTTTGGAGTTTGTCTGTTTTGCTTTTTAGATTTAATGTGCCTCATGATGACAGTTTTAAATGTAAAGAAGCTGGAATTAAACATCAGTATCATGTGATGGCTCCAACTTTAAATTATCATACAAGTCCATGGACCTGGTCAAAATGCAGCCAAAAGTATATCACTGAATTTCTTGAGTGAGTCTCATAATGCTGTGGTTTGGAGTGTTTTATTTCTTTTTCTCTTCCCCAATTTCATGTATTTCTGAGAAGTATTTTAAAGGTATTGCTTAAATACCATTTTTGCACTCGTCTTAGGTTTAACCACTGACTTGTAGGGCCTCAGTCCTCCAGAAAAATATATGATTTATGACTTTGTTAAAGTTGCACTGAAGATGCAAAGCTAAATGATTTTTTATTTCTTTGAATATTGTGGCACTGTTTATTGAAAAAACCTGTAGTATGAATTTAGAATAGGAACCCATTATTTTCTGAAGCTTTTATGTAAAAAAAAAAGATAAGTATAATTT
>JAWWEU010000040.1:28969652-28993789 GCA_035583155.1 Acropternis orthonyx | reverse complement strand
TGTAGCATAGTTTTTTTTTAAATGAGAAACATCAGCCAGGAAAAAAAAACCACACCTTAATTTTGTTTGGTGGATCTAAATGCAAAGCACAAAAAAGGAAAATCAAGTAACCTGGTTTATTTAATTATTCATGCATTTTAATTGAAGTCATATATGTAGGCAAGTAGGCATAAAACCCCATAGCTCCACTGAAATACGCATGTGTAAGTGTTGTGTGAGTAGTGAGGAGGTTCCCACTGAATTGAGAGTGATTTATTCACATTTTATTCCTGTTTTACAACAGCACTGGCTATGGTGAATGCCTCCTGGACAAACCTAGTGGAAGAATATTTGATTTTTCCTCTCAGTTGCCTGGGTCAATGTATGATGTCAACAAGCAGTGTGAACTTACCTTTGGTATTGGGTCACAAGTATGTCCTTATCTGGTGAGTGAAAAACAGAGAAAGTCATGCTCCATCTATCTAAAAAACTACTGAAAATTACTGCTTTGGGAAGAATTTTATTCTGAAATGAGTAATAGTTCAGCTTATATTTTTTTGAAGGGAGAAGTGTTCAGTGGACAGCATTGCAATTTCATATGTGAGAAATATATAGAAATAAAGAGTAAGGTGCATTAATTTTGATTTCCACATCTGTGACTGTAATAATTCCTTAAAAAGATCTAAAGCTGCATAAATTAAGGTTTCCTGCAACAACTGAAATAGAATTATTTAATACAACCTGCAAATGTTTTCACATATCTTACATTAGGAGGTCTTGCTTCTCTGCTCCTGTTAATGCTTTTTAAAAGTCTGTAACTTAAAAGTTAATGTGTTATCTCAAATATTTGTTCTAAATGTTTGATCCAAAATGTAGATTCCCTCTACTTTGTCAGAGAGACAAAAAATATTTTTGTGCCTGACGGAGCATATATTTTGTACAGAAAATTGAGATATGGAAAGAAAACTTGACTAGGTTAATATTGAACCTTAAGTTGTATTTTGAAAACTTAATGTGACCATTGCAATATAAACACAAATATAACTTTATGACTTCATTTGTTACTGTCAGGATGCCACGTAGAGTTAGGTTTTGGACTAACTTGCAAAATACCTCTACTAATATTGTATGGCTTGTTGGAGCTGTTTAAAGGAGAGAATTTAATATCAGATTCAGACTGAATTAAGTGGAGCTTTTCGTGAGGTAAAATGTTTTGGGGGAGTCAGACTTTATGGGAATATAATAGAAAAGGAAAGGAAAGGGGACTTCAAAGACCTAAAGATGATGTTACTGAAGACTGCTTTGTAAATATTTTAATCTATAAAGGTTATTTGTCTGTTAAGAGTCTTTTAACAATTTGAAAAGGAGGCTTTCTTCTTAATTTTTCAGTTAATGTATCTAATTCTTGTAAGACTCAGAGAGAGTCTTTTTGTAAACTGTGCTATGTAGTACTAAGCGTAAGTGCTTACATATTTTTAAATTAAATTTCCTACTGAAATAGAAAATGAAGTTATCTATTACTCTGATGGGATTGGTTTCAAATATTTCACATTCCTGCTTGACTTTAAGCAAGGTCTGTTTTGTTTTTGTGGGGTTTTATCTGTGGAAAATAGTAGTACTGATAGCAAACACCAACCCCACACAGTACGAGAAAACACAAATATCACAACTAATGTCTAAAGTGGTGTTAAAGGTACAACAAAAGTAATCTCTTTTTCTTTTTAGAAACAATGCAAACGCTTATGGTGCACAAGCACAGAAGGTGTTCACAAAGGTTGTCGTACTCAGCACATGCCTTTGGCTGATGGAACAGTCTGTGGTGTGGGAATGGTAAGCCTTGGTTTGCTTCTCAGTGCTTGCAATTTTTGATAAGATCAAAGTAGTGTATTCTGGCAGCTTCAGGGACTGTGGGAGCAATGTTAAATTTTTTTTTAATAGTTTAAATAATCAAAAATTATTAAAAACATCTAGTTTAATTTGCATTTGTAATAGACTGCTACATTTCACTTAGTTATTTCTAAATTTCCTCTAATAAATTTTAATCTCTACAGATTCTGTTTTTGATAAGACAGTATAGTGTCTTAATGGATAGCAATTTAGGGGGTAAACTGTCTCAAATAGTTTCTTTCTGTCTTGCAAAATTAGAGAAAGTTACTTGAAGGTTGCAGGGGAAGCTTTGCTTGATTATAGCCTATGGGTGCAGCTGGTGTTACAGTGTTTAACCCATTTTTCAGGCAGTCACTGATCAGAAAGAAAGTTCATCTTTTATGTAAACTTCATGTGTAATCTTCAGTTAAATTGACTCTAATTTGCCAGGATCAGAGGTTTTCTTTTATATAAGAACACAAAAACCTGTTTTATGTAATTAGTGCAGTGAAACCATTTTTCTCTAGGAAATGAAGAGCTAATTACAGTCATTACCTCTGAGACATGTAAGAAAGAACAGCAATTAATTAATCTGACAAATTGTCATCTGTTCCTGTCTAAGGGACAGCTCTTTTCAAGCTCAGTCCACAAGCTGTTGTTGATGTTAATGGGTGTAAGACATGGTGACTAGCAATTGTAATTAATATTTGCCAGCAAGCTATATCAATTTTTATTTGGCATTTTTGACATTATTGCTGTGATGAAAACAGAAGAGATTCATTTAAGGCATTTGTTATTTTAGTATCAACTTTTTAAGCCAAGATTTCACCGGTCATTTGTCTAATTAGTGGATCTAGCAATATGCACTACTCTAACAATCCTTGTCTTTCCTTCCCAAAAATTACAAGAAGATAGAAATCTGATAATATCAGATACTCTCAAGTGAATGAGCAAACAGCTTTTCCTAAGTGCCTGCACTTCCTAATGGAATATTTTCTTGCCATATGCAGTCTACCTGTATGGACACATTTTGAAAAAGAATTCTGTTTTCTGTGTCTCATGGTGCACACACCTGTAAGAGTCAAGTGACTTCTTAATATATATATATAATATCAGCAGAGGTATGGGTAGCATTTTCTTAAAACACTAAAGGGAAAATGCAACCTAATTCTTCAGTGTTTTATAAACAGTAAAGAAATTTTTTTCTTAAGAATCTGAACATTGCCTGTATTAATTCTATGGAGTTAATATTATTAATTATCTATATATTATTTCTAAATTAGAAAACTTTCAATTTTACTTCAATTTGCTGACTAGTTAAATTTCTTTGAGCTGACCAAACTGTACTTTGCTTGTCCTAGAGTTAGTTGTAAAGATTAATTATATTTACTTGTTGGACTTCCACTGAAATATCTGAAAATTTCTCTTCAGCTCCTGTGCTTAGGGCTGACAGTTGCCTATAAGTAGCAATTCTACCATGTCAGAGTAAAGTTTCTCACTTTATTGCTCTCATGTTGTGCCTCATCACTTCAGGTACTATTTGTCTATTTGAGTTCACAAAGATTCATAGGAAGTCTAAACTTCTGCAGCTCTTTTAACATCACACAGATCTTCCCTGAAGCAGAGAGTGCAGCCTATTTGGTGCTTCAGATGGTAGTAAATGGTAGTAAATATAGCTAGTCATGCTGTATGTAAACACTGGTTAGTTTTGCAGGGGTGAACTTCTGCACACCATAGGACTACATTAGTCATTGCTTGAAAGTGTTTCTGGTGTTCTTTTGTGAGACAGATTGTTATATATTCCTGAGTTGTCTTCCTAAATGCAATTATATGGGATAACCACAATATCAAGATTTTATTATAATGTTATCTTTATTGTGAAGTGTGGCACAATAACATGAAAATATTAGTTGTTTAGTGCTTTTTTGTGTCTTGTTTCTGTCATCAAAGCTATCATGGGAGTTTCTTTGGAATTAAGAACAGTGCTGTATGAGTAGTCAGATATAGCCTGCTCACTGAATGCCAAAATGAATTTTGTAGATACATTGTAATTGTTGCTTCATGGTATAAATTATATATACAAATTAAAAACATAAATCAGAGTAGAAACAGTATTTATATGCTGCGTTGAGGACCAAGATAGCAGAGAATGCTCCTGTGCATTACAAGACATATGAGAGGGTTGTTTTGTATTAGAACAGAAACTGAGCTGCTTTAGCTGGCCTGGTTTTCTTCTCTTAACCACCATAATTCTTGTCACGTTCCAGATAGGAGATAATTTGATGGATGTTTAGGAAATGTGGAGAACTTAGAGCAGAACTTCTAGCCCCACTTCCTCTTAGGTTTTCTTGTTGCATTCTAGTGAAAAATTTCTGTGTGCTTTGGAATTTCTCTAGACCAGCAGATTCTCAGTATTAGCTTGTTTGGACTATGTTTTCCATTGTTTTACTTTTTTGCTACCTGTTTCTTTTGGGTTTTTTTGGGTTTCTTTAGTGATGAATTTACTTGCATTTATCCTCTTGGGATAACATAAAAGGTTTTTCCACAGCTTAAGCGTGAGAAGTTTTGGAGTTTTTTTTTTAACCTTCCTTCTAAAATTCCAAAGAAGCAGTGAGTTTGGAGAGTGATTCATGTTTTGCATGTTGAATATCTTTGCTTGCATTTTGCAAAAACTGAAGCAACAAACCCAAAATTCTAAATCTACAGGGTACCAGTTTTCACAGTGTGATTGATGACATTCACAGAAAATATTTAATCCTGTTTCATGGTGGACCTAATTAAAAGAAGTAGAAGCTACTAGTGTTATGAAAAAGAAATATCTATGCCGTTATTTGTAACCAATTAGTTACAAGCCAACTGATATGCAAATTCTCCTTACACATGTCCATCTTCAGCTTACACCTGGCTCAGAATCATGGCTTCTGTATAATGAAGTTGATGCAGTTTTTAGCAGTGTGGTTTATATGATATTCCAGTAATGGTAACTCATCTGTGGGAGTCCGTGATACTTTCTGGAGCCAAAAGAAAAACCACCTCCAAAGAAAAGTAGTTGCTGAAACCGTCTGTGTTCTAGGAGTGGCATTCTCAGAACAAGTCTATTTTGCTATGAAAATAACAGCAAAAGTACCCAATAAAGTGTGGGAGTTTTATAAGTATTTATTGAGGCACTTGAAAGGGTTGCACTCTGGTCCTTCCTGGATTCCTGAGGAACATAGAAATATGCCCATATTCCTTTGGTTCCTTGGACATTGGAATTGAGAGGTAGGAGGTAGCTATGTGATACTGACTCAAACTTTTCCATGTCCTGGAGCAGTCCCATTCTACATAATGGCAGTTTGCTACTTAAACATTGAAAAAATCCCAATGTCACAGAAGTCTGGAAGAAGCTGTGTAACAGTAAGAAGGAATTCACATGATACAAGTGTTTGTGTGTTTTAGGGAAGTGTTTATCACTTCTATTCACTACTGTAGATATGTAGTGTATATTGAGCTAGCATCTAAAAATATTCTAGTATAGCTGTCAACTGACTGAAGATTTCATCCTAGTCGCTTTAACATAAAAGGTGGGGATACAGGGACAATTGAGAATGGGGTTGCAGAGCAACAAAGAATTTATTTGAACAGTAAAAGAAGTACCAGTCTGATTCTGAACTATGTTTGCTGTTCTTCAGTTGTAGGTTACTACCTATGTATTGATTTCTGTTAAAAATCATTGCATAGCTTGACTGTCTCATGAATGTAATACATGAAGATATTTAATCTGAAAGAATAAAGGGTTTTATGTGTATATATGTAAAGTAAGTATAGAAGATTCAGATGGATTTTATCAGAGTTGGGTGGTAGGGGGATATGTTCACCATCTGGAAAGCAGCAGCAGATCTTTTGAACTGTAAGAACAGAGTAAAGTACGGGCTCAAACCAAGATTTTTTTCCTCTAAGCTGGGATTTCTTTGAAATACTTTTCTGATGAGATGTAATTACAGAAAAATTAAAAGTTTCAAGGGAAAATAAAGTATGCAGATTTTTTGCAAGAAATAGTTGAAAATGTTGAAAAAGTAAAATATTGTGAGTTTTGTAGATAATGTCATTTGAGTTATAAATGTAGGCTTGTCTGACAATCCATGCTACAGAGATAGACACCTGAGATACCATGTTTAGAGCTTTAGTTATATATCTTTCTAAGCTCCATTTCTTCTGTCTTGTATACTCATTTTATTAACCGCTCTGTTTTTACTCCTTTCATATGCTCTAGGACCCCACTTCTTGTCTTGGTTCTTAGAGCAATGTGCTTCCTGTACTGTGTGTATTACAGGAGGAAGACAGAGAGCAGACATAGGTTTAGTGTACAGCAAAACGTTTCCTTGCATCCACTTGCAGCAGACAAGACAGAGGCCTGTAGCAGTACATTCATTCAAGGGAATGAATGGGAACACTCCATAGATGTAGGTACAGCTAGCAGCAACAGGAGTTTGGCAGTCATCTGACTGGGTGTTCTTATTTCACTCCCTGCTCTTGGGATTTTGTGCTGAATCTGTGTGTAGCTCCTAAGATTCCTCCTCCTTTCCCAGCTCTTTGTGATTGCAATCTACTTGAAGACAGTTCATGCTTATACTTCAGCTGCAGGCCAGATAAGTTATAGTGAACTGATCTTGTGCTGCAGCTGTTCAATGTTTTTCTGGTTTGTGGCCTTACCTATGCATGCTTTCCTTTCTTGCATTCAATCCACTGTAACTTTCTCTTCCTGTGCTACTCACAGTCATTCTCAGGGTGCTGTTTGGATTGTATTTTATAAGGCAAAAAAAAAAAAGTCAGAACAACAGAACTGGATATTTGGCAGGCAAAATACAGACCATCATGTTCACTTCTACAATGCTTTGTCCTTTCCATTTTCTCCTCATACTTGTATTCAGTGTTCAGACGTCTTATTTCCTCTTAGAAGTACAGTAGCTACCAGTAGCATCCATGGTAACATGCTTGGATCTGGAAACAGGTTCAGGAAAATTTTTCATCTCTTTTGCTGCAAGTCTACATGGGGCTCCATGGGGCTCCAATTATGTCCTCATACACTGAGCATCAGTGTGTCAGTCTTTGCCTTAAGATCTTAAAAAAACATGTGTATATCTGCGAGTAGCCTGGAAAATATAGACAATAAAAGTGATCTTAGTCCTTTTCCTGCTGTGAGTCATACAAGGCTGTGTAGGAAGTGATTGATTTCAGAGGAGCTCTAGTCCTGTTCTCTGTCCATCTGTCACTCTCCTTGATTCAGTTGAAATCAGTTGAAAGAGTAATTATATGTGGATTTGGGTCAAAATTTCTGTCTTTTTGACAGAAACCCAACTGTTGGTCTTGACTAGAGCAGCAGTGCCACTTACTGCAGTCAGTATGTTTGGAATTGAGTGTGATATGAACGTTACCTGGTGCATAGATTGTATTTGCCTTTAAAAATGTTGGGAAAAAATTGTTTAGCAATTATATTTAAGTTTATGAAGTTTTGTATATCATAGTGTTCTCAGTGAAGCAAGGATTCGATCAAGCACGGGAACATCTTGGAATGTGTCTCATGCCAGAGTTTTCTACTGTGACTTCATCATGTTCCTTCTGTAGGAATGCAGCAGAATAATAGTTGAGACAAGTTTGTTGAGTAAGCCATTAAAATCCCAGATGTGAACATATGCTTTGCATTTTTATGGATCAAAATAATGCTGTTGTGGGTATAAATTTCATTTTACAACTATTTTCCTGAAATTTCCCTTCAAGTTATTGTAAATGTGTTTCTGGATGGAAAAAAACCCTAAATGCTAGGTCCCTGTCCCATATTAGAATGCAGTATTCATTTTGTGACAGAGGATTTAAAATATGCAGCCTATAGTGTACAAAATTATTTCCTAAGGTGCTAATGACAGTTCTTGGAAAGGCAAGTTTTAAATGTTTCCTTATTTAGCTTATGGCTGCACTATGTAAAAAGTCTATCTTTTATTACTAGGTACATGATGTTAGGTACTAAAGGGTTTGTATGCAAAGGTACCCTAAGGACATCTTGAAAAAAATAATAAAAATTAACAGTAAGCACTCCAGTGAGAATTCATATGCAGATATGCAGTGAAATGATGGTGGGATTCTTGGTGTTAAGTTAAATCATTAGCCTTGGCATCAAGCAAGTGATGATCTGGCCAATTGACTGGATCATTTAAATGGTTATGTGAGAACACATCTAGCTTTTGTTCTGTGTTTGCTTGGGGCTGACAGTCACCTTGAATGATCATATTCTTAGGGTAAGGCATTCAGGCTTTAAAAGATATGGTTTGTGGGCAAGAGTTGGTGTGATGAAGAATTATACAGGCAGGCAATTTTGTCATCAAGTTGAATTAGAAACTCATGCAGAACCCTGCACATAGAGTCTGATTCTGTGAGAGATTCCTATTTTTAGAGCATAATGATCAATAGCGTATGAACATAAGTAGAGATATAATAAAAACATATGCTAATTAGGGAAAAGTTGCTTTTAGGAAAGATTTTATGTAGTGATAAAACCACTGAATAACACTTGAGTTTTGTGTCATTGAGCTATATTCAGAAAGATTGCACACAATTTTTGTGTGTTCAGCAAAATTTATATTAGTTGATAGTTCCTACAATAAGTTTGTAACATCATAATAACTCTTGAGAAATTCTATGTTAAAAAAAGGGTATAATTCTTGAATTATTTTATGTTTTGTGTATGAGAGATTCTAAAATTGTTTTATGTGCCAGAGTTGCCAAAATCCTTCTAGACTTTAAGGTAATTCAGGGCTGTTTTGTGTTGCAGAGAGGCAAATAACAAATAAAAAAAGCTTCAGAAGTAGCAAGCAGTTGAGTTGACGTAATCTGCTCTGATGATTCTAGTGACTGATCCAGGTAGATACTGCAGGGAATAAGCCAATCCCTGTCAATACAACTAGGAGAATCCCTCCTGGCAACAAACCTAATAAATGATCAGTCTAATCCTGAGTCTACAAATAGGCATCTAAAATAAAGAATTCTCTCTATTATGTATGGGCACTGACCCCATGTATTCAGCCCTGCCCAGTGTCTTGTCTCCAGATGTGGGCAGACTTCCATGCCTCCAGAGGTGTTTGGAGTCAAGGGCAAAGTTGACATGTTATCCACATAGAAGTCAGCAGGATACATTGTGCTGGCATTATAATATCTTGTATTCTATTTCAGTATGTAAACTATTCCACTATGTTATGATCAAATATACTACTTGGGATTTTCTAAAGCATACACGTGAATTAGAACTCCAACTGCCGTAAGTCATCAATAGGATTAGTGCTGGTGGTTCCTGCGGGTTCTTTGGAAAAAGTAACACATGCACCAATCATAAGATTCTCATTTAGACTTTTTAGTCGTGTACTGCTTGAATAACCACTGAAGTGCAGTCAGAGACTGGGATAGTAAATAGTTAGAAGCAAGAGATTGATCACTTGATGCTTCTGGGAAAAAAGGTAATTACAACTTTCTATAAACAGTAACAGTTTACAGTTATGGTGTGGTGAGGTCTCGTAACTGACAAGACAACAAAAAATAGTCTTGCAGTCTTTGTCTTCTTAATAATGTAAATCCCAGCAGATGAAATAAAAATTACTCCTTTATGTAAATTTTTAGTTGGAAATAGATAATTCTTCACCAGGAAAAAAATCTAAAGTAACAGAATAGACATTGCAATGTAATATCTTGCTGTAAGAATTATGATTTCTGTAACTATTAATTCCATTTTAATGGTAATAATGAATTTGTTAAATTAGTAGTAAATGAAAAAAAAATTGTGAAATATAAACCAAATATTTCACACCTTTTGTTACCAGTGTGAAAGTCTGAGTTCATGCATGAAACTATAGCATCAGCTTGCTTTACCATAAACAAGGTCTTAAGTGCTTGGCTGCTTTTCCCAAACAATCCCATTAGATGATTAGCTTTTGAGATGTTCAAAACACCCAGATTTTCTTGATGATTTCTTATAACTCCACTTTCTGTATCAGCATGAATTCCAAATTAAGCTGGAAAATCTCAAACATAAAAGGCAGTTGTAAATGTATGTTTGAAGTTTGTGCATGGAAACATAACAGGAATTCAAGATTGTTAAGATTCTTTAGAAGCATTTGGATAAAGCGGCAAGACTTAAATATGTATTCAGCATTCAGAAGCTTTCATAGCGAGCAAAGAAGTCCAGGCAGCATTTTGAAAATATGAGTACTGGATAAGTTATCTTAAAGCAAATTGAACGTTTTAGAAAACATTCAGATATCCAGATAAGAGTAGTGAGCTCTTAAATTTTGTTCTCTCTGTGTCTAAAATATGCAGTAAGCTTTTGCTTAGAATTCTAAATTTTGTTTTGTTTGTCACCTGTGCAGCACTGCCACCATGGAATCTGTGTGAGCAGAGAGATGGAGATGCGTCCTGTAGATGGAGAATGGGGACCATGGGGACCTTATAGCTCGTGTTCAAGAACTTGTGGAGGTGGAATCAAGAGCACCACCAGGCTGTGTAATCGACCAGAGTATGTTTTCTATGGGTTTTACATTAATGCATAATGAAGATATTAAGAAATAATGAATTGGTTCAGAACAAAATGAAGGTATTGTGAGCTGCCCAAATTAGTTTGAAGCACCAGTAAAAAAATGCTTATTTCAGCCATGTTTGGAAAGAAAGAGAAATCTACAGACTCTTATATGCAGAACACTTTTAGATTACTCTTCAACAGTAATATTTATAATGATGCCTTAGCATTTTTATATATTTGTAGATTTTCCTATTTTGTTTATTTGTAGATTTTTATACAGATTTATAATTTCTCACACTTGAGGTAGCAGCCAACAGTTTCTAACAGATTCTCACAGTTTGTGCCACATTCCTGAATTTCTGTTTAACGTTCTTTTCAACAGACAAGATGTTTCTGAAGACTTATTTTGGCAGGGTCTTTTTTTCTAGCTTTACTCTAAGTGTTGAGCTTTCTTTAAACACTAAGATGCTTGCTTTGGAGTAAGAGCTGAAAAAAGAAGTATATGTATTCCCTACTAATCTCTTTAGTGAAACACTTGATTTGCTTTGATTTAAGGCTTTTCCACAACATCACCACCAGTAACGCCCCACAAGGCACACTGGTTATAGCAGAGTCATTTACAGCTTACCTTTATAATGAGAAACTTCCATTGACTGAATAATTCCATGTGGGTTTCATTCTCTGTAATAAAAGTCAAGGAGAACTTTACCCTTATCTTGTCCAGAAGCACAACAACAGCTGCTACTTGGGTAGTTTCAGGGTTTTTCTAGGAAGTCATGTCTGCTTGATGTTATCAGTGGGATAATTGAACTTCAATCAAATGGCACCGGCTTATTTTATTTTCTCTGATGAGCAAGAGGCAGTAGACTAGATTGCGATTAGTGTGCCTCTGTCAGTCTGTAGTAATTGATTTATTCTTTTTTTTTCTTTCCCAAGAACATACTAATACTGAATTATTTTGTGTCAGGATTTACGACTGTTAGGAAATGTATTTCAGACTTTACAGTAAATGGGGTGTATTCCACAATATTCCCTTTTAATCCTTTTGATCCCCTAACTGAAACCACTGTTAGGATTACAGAAAAGAATGTGTCAGCTCCTAACTGTCTTCTTTGTCACTCTGTGAAATAGTAATTTCAAATTGCTGAGGAGATGCTTCTTCTGTAGAAATAAGTCTGTAATCTTAGCTAAATTAATAAAAGCACTGAAGTTAATAATGCTTTTTCCCAGGCAAAATAGTTATAACTCTTAAGAGAAATAAAAGTGTAATAGGCATTAATAAACATCAGTAGCTTATGTTAACACCTATCTCAGCAGCAGTATTTTACAAGGATTGTTTTATTTTCTTCTCTTGGGTATAAATGAATGGGCAGTGCAATAGAAGTTAAGCGTGTGTGTAAGTCAGTAACAGCTGACAGAATGCTGTGTGGGATTTTCCCCTTTAGCTCAGTGGCTTGAGCCACTTCTCATGGTAAACAGCAACTTTTGAAAATGAGTGTGTTTTACATTTACTTTCTTTTGTTAGGCCGAGAAATGGAGGAAAGTACTGTGTTGGTCGCAGGATGAAGTTTCGGTCATGTAATACTGATTCGTGTCCAAAAGGCAAAAAAGATTTCCGGGAGCAACAGTGCTCTGAATTTGATGGCAAACACTTTAACATCAATGGTCTTACATCTGCTGTTCGCTGGCTTCCAAAATACAGTGGTAGTAAGTAATTACGCATTTTTTCAATTAACAAAATAAAAATGTTGCTTTAATTAAAGTTTTAAAACAGACAAGAAACCTGTTGGATTTTCTTTCCAGTTTCTATGAAAGATCGCTGTAAGCTTTTTTGCCGAGTTTCTGGAACAACTTCCTACTATCAGCTGAAGGACAGAGTTGCTGATGGTACTCCCTGTGGAGCAGAAACCAATGACCTTTGTGTTCAAGGCTTATGCAGGGTATTTAAATCTAAACTTATTAATTATTAAAATCACATTTAGCAGATGGTAAAGTAGATATTAAATATTAATCCAAATAAACATTAATGAAAATACAATGTTCTGAGTTTACTTTATCTATTTTATTCCCTATCAAATTAGAGATCTAGAAATGGAGGCAATTAAGTGAGGGACATATAATTGAATCTGAAGACCCAGAGTCTTGCCTCATTGAGCCTCATATGTGAGAGAGTTTATGTCCAAATAAGCAGAGAGAAACTGATCCAAAATTGACTTAAAGAGAGGAAAGAAGCATGCTGTGTGTTTGTTACCATTGTGTTTCTGGTACTGGAGAAGTGAAAAAGATAGAAAATCCAAGGGTAGATAGATTGCATAATTATTATTTAAATGTGAAATCAGGAGGAACTGACCCTTGAAAGGGATCAATTCAGCATTCTTTGCTTAATAGCAACTATAGCATTGCCACAGCATTTTGTTGGGAGGAAAAGATGCTATGTTATAACAATTCAGGACCGTTTTGTCAAGCCCAGGTTGTTTTGCTGATTGCAGTGAAACTGAGTAAATGCAGCATGAGGAGAAAATGTAGCTTTTTTTATAGTGTTGAATGAAGAGGAAAGAGGAAGTGCCAGAAAACTGTCTTTTTTATCATAGTTCAGTAAAAAAAGAAGTTTAAGTAAAGATACATGAACAAAAATTGTGCTTGTATTAGTTTAACCAGCATAGTCTATGTGTATTCCTTTGCTTCTTTTGCAGTAATGACAGACTTTAAAAGAATTGATGACCATGTACACATACATATACTGCTTTTAGGATTCCAAGACTTTTAATGTAAATATAACTTAAAATTTATACATTATGTTGATTTCTTTTAATACAAAATCTTTACATACTGTGATGTACTCTTTTGCAGTTCTTTACATATTAAGTGTAATTGGATTGTACATTCTCAGTACAACAGCACTGTTGTGTTTTTCCCTTACATCTCAGCACCCAAAAACATGAAAGGCTTTTAATTAATCGCCAAGAAAGATTAGATATATACAGTGAACAAGAATATTGTGGGGTAGTGGGAAGCTTATGTTGGTTGTTTTCATTGTTTTCCACTGGGCTGATTGACACAGGGCTTTTTTAATTTAATTTTTCTTTTTAGCAAGCAGGTTGTGATCATGTTTTGAATTCCAAGGCAAGGACAGACAAATGTGGAATCTGTGGTGGTGATAATTCTTCGTGTAAGACACTTACAGGTACTTTCAACAGTGCTCGTTATGGTATGTTTGTTTTGTTTTTGTTTTTTCTTTAATCTTAATGCACATTTCAGTATGGCTTAGAAATTATGTTTTACATTTAAGGAAGTAGGATTTCAATGAATTTTCTTTAGGGTTTCTATAAACAAAAACTATTTCTGATTTTTCAGTCACGTTCCCTCTCAAGGATGCAGAGGCAAACATTGTGACATAGGAACTCATTCAAGTGGTAAAAGAAAATCAGTCTACCCTAAAGTCAAAGCAAAAGACATGAATAAAAGATGTGATGAGGGTGAAAGTACTTTAAAAGGAAGAATGCTTCCTACTCTGTACTTTGCATTCTCTTGTGTGAAACTATGCAGCTGAAGGACATATTCCAATGTCTCCTTTTGGTTGTGTAAAGAGATAGCAGGAATTCTGTGTTGTGAGCAGCTGATGAGGTTCCTTTTCTCCTATAGTGAAGAAAATAGCCTGTGAAATGTGAGCCTTCTCTTTCCAGAGAACAGGGGTTAGCAATATTTATGTTCTTTCCTCTTCATTGGCAGGTAGTGAATGAGAATCTTCTGAATAACCCTGGTACTTCCTAGTTTCCTATTTAGTTTCTCTAATAGAGCTACTGATAGTTCTATATGTAGTCTGTTTTGGTAAGTATGGAGAGACTATTGTATGTGTATAGCAGTGCAGTTAAGTAGTTAGGACATAAGGACAGAAGTCTCCAAGTTAATATCAACCTAAATTTAGGCTCCTTCATGCCACTTCACTGGTTGGAAGAGACCACAGGCAAAGGGAAAATGATTCCTGGAGAGCTGCCAGATAGGATCTTCATAGAACAAAGGAGTTGCTGGTCAAGAGAAAAATATGCCAAGTGTCCTGTTGGATTTTCTCTTCCCCTGGCAGAGGGCTTACACCAGTTGAAAATTACAAAAAACCTTTAAGGTGGAATACAGATACCCTTCCCATACAAATATTTTTTTCTTGTGTCTGTCCTGAGAAGCTGCTTGTAGGTAGCACACAAGTTCTGTCACAAATACATTTGTTGCAAGTCAAGTGACTATTACGGGAAACTGCCATTTATGCAAATGTCGTTGAGATTGTCGCTCTCTGCTGTTCATCAGCTTTTCATTGTCACAGACCTATTTGCTTCAAACTGAAGTTGAAGGGGAAAAAAAGCCCAATGTTTTGGGATGAGGAAAATCTTGATTTATTATTTGGCTTTATAGTTAGTAGAATGTTTTAAATTATGTTCAAATTCTTGGAATTATAGCATATAGAAGATGATATTGAGCTATACTACTGGACAGTGTGCTAAACATTTGGGATTATTATTTAGGTATGCTCAACTAGGAGTAGAGCAGTGCAAACAAGAGGTTGTAGTTAACTGACCACTAGAACTCCAATGTCCGTGGGAGGCCTAAAATGTCCCTAGGCTGATGACTGAAGACATTGTCTGAGGAAGTACTTTTTCAAAAAAACTTTTGAATTAGAATCACAAGCTAAGTATGCTGAAGTCTGTGCACTTGATCTTTTTCTTTTAATTTCATTCCATTCCCTTTCATACTGAAATGAGTCATTTTACTCATAAGGCAGAACTTGGAATTGACAGTAGCAGCCTGTGGTATGTGCTTGTATTCATGCAGTTACAATGTTGTCGGTAACTGTTCAGCAGTAGTGAAGCAATCATTAGAAATTCATTACAGCAAAACAGTAATTTACTTGGTTCCCATTTTAGGAAATGGTAATCTAATTATATACACATTATTATTGTGTCGGCTATTATTATTGTGTCAAATTAGAGTATCTGAGGATTTCCTGTACAATGGTCATTCTCAGTGCCCTAGTATGTAATCTGTTCTCTTTGTGTGACCTTGACAACAGGCTATGCAGTTTTGTTTATAGTTTCCTTCCATGTTTTGTCTTCCCTCATTCTGTTGCCACAAGGTCTTTTGTGTATGAGATGAGACGAATTTTTGAGCGTGTTTTGGTTTTTGTCCCAGTGTGTTGGAAGATTGACCAAACTGTATTTATCCAGAGCCTGCAGAGTGTCAATTTGCAATTGCAATGCTGCCCCCAGCTGGTAAATGTGATAGACCTGTAATTAGATTAAGTCTTCACTTAAATGCATGGCATAGTTTTAATAGGTTAAAAGCACTAGGAAGTTAATGAGTTATCAAATTTGTTGTGGTTTAACCCCAGCTGGAACCACACAGCCACTCACTCACTACCTCCCGGTGGGACAGCGGAGAGAATTCGAAGAGTAAAAGTGAGCAAACGCATAGGTTCAGATAAAGGTAGTTCAATAGGTAAAGCAAAAGCCTCAAGCAGAGCAAGAATTCATTCACCCCTTCCCACGGGCAGGCAGGTGTTCAGCCATCCCCAGGAAAGCAGACCTCCATCATGGATAATGGTGACGGGAACACAAACATCATCACTCTGAACATCCCTCTTTCTTTCTGTCCCCAGCTTTATATGCTGAGCATGACACCGTGTGGCCTGGGATATCCCTTTGGTCAGTTGGGGTTGGCTGTCCCAGCTGTGTCCTCTCCCAGTTCTTGTGCACCCCCAGTCTCTTCTCTGGTGGGGCGGGGTGAAAGGCAGAAAAGTCTTTGACTCTGTGTAAGCTCTGCACAGCAATAACAAGAACATCCCTGAATTATCAACATTTTCCAGCACAAATCCAAAGCACAGCCCCATACCAGCTATTGTGAAGAAAATTAACTCAATGCGAGGCAAACCCAGTACAAAACGAAAAGGATGTTGTCATTTAAATTTTTACCCACAGAAGTGAGTCAACTTGAAGTTAAATCACAGCAAGATTGTTAAACACAGTGAAATAGGTGGAAAAGTTATCAAAGTTTATATCAATGCTTCAGATTGCATGTTTTTGTTTATTATTTGTTTCCAATGTTTGCCTTGCTCAGTTTTTCTCAGCCGTAAGGATCCTTTTGAATTTGTAATTAACATCTGTGAGGAATAGGTTTGGATTTTTTAGCTTATGTCTAATTTTATTACCTCATGACAAGGCTATCATAATAGTACTTGGAGATATTACAAGAAATGATGACTCATTTGTGAAACATTTGTATTTTAAAAGGAGTACAATCAACCTTTAAGGAAAGGAATGTGGATCAAGCATGGCTAGTTTAATGGATACATCTACCTATGCATACGGACTGCAACACTGCAATATTTTAGACTCATTCTTATTATTTTATTATATTCTTATTATTTAAGACTCATTCTTTAAAGTGCTGTCATGAAAAAGGCTTGCGAGAGAAAAGCTACCTCAATTGCATAAACAGGGAATTGAGATGTTTCATGTTAAGTTTTGTGGATTAATTTTGAGGAGCCACAATGTTTCCTTAGTCCCACTTAATATACTTGACTGCTTTCTAGAGCAGTGCTGCTCTCTAGGAATTTTTCTGAGTAGGTTGAACTCATGTTAGTGGTAAAGAATTGATTTCACATTTCTGAACACAGAACCTAATACTTCCTAAAACTCTGGTGCACTGTAGGGTTTTTCAAACAAAACTAGTCAAGTCTATGTTCATGTTTACTAGTATTTGACTATTTTTGTATATAGTTAATTTGTTAATAATTACATTTCAGGTTATAATGTTGTTGTAAATATTCCCAAAGGAGCAACAAACATTGATATTCGGCAGCACAGCTACTCAGGGAAACCAGAAGATGACAACTACCTTGGTAAAAGCCTGATGTGTACAGCATTGATGGATATGTTTTGTGCTCTTGCCAGAGATCTGCCCTAGATGTGTATTATCAGAAGTCTGGTAAAAGATTTTAGATGAAATACCTAATTGCTTTGTATCTTCATTTGCCTGAGTCTCTCAGATATAAGTTTCTGTAAAAATGAGTGAGGTGTTGTTAGGTTCCTAATTCTTAAAGGAGTGTGTTCTTTTGTCAGAGAATAGGAATTATAGCATGTTATGTCATTTTGTCTATTTTTTACTTTGTTGTCGCAGTGCTAATTAAAACTCTGTAAGTGAACTCAGGAGTAATGCAGGTATTTGTTGTTTTAAGTCTTGGAAGTGTACACTTCATTTATAAACAAAGGAATGTGACCATCAACGAATTTATCAGTTGTCTCATATTTCTTTTTTTCTATCATGTCTATGTATAAAGGTCACATATTAGTAGATTTGCAAGTGTGTGTAGGTAACAAAGAATTCATAAGAACATTGTACCAAAAATCCTGGTTGTTCTGTTTCACAGTAGTTATGTTGTATCTGAAGTGCCTGAAAAAATATTGATGCATATTTACTTTCTGTCTCTTCTCCCATTGTCATCCTAGTCAACAAACTTCAGAATTCTCAAAATATTTTCCTTGTCACCTGTTGCCCAGTTGCTACACATGCAGCTGGCAGGACACAAACCCAACCCTTCCTCCCTGACACTAGCAATCATTTCAAATGTAGCAATGCCTGACTAGCATGCCTGTACTAAAAATTCTACCTTATTTAAAATTTTTTAACTTGTCATTCATCTTTATTGTTATAAATTGGTCCTTGTATTAAATCACTATTATAAATGCTTAATAATTTATTTTTACTTTCAAGTTTACTTTTAGAAGCCACTGCATTAGAAGTAGCTCTAGCGAATACAAGTATGTGGGCTGTAGAATAGGGTAGAAATACAGATAGTTATTGTTTCCTTCTACATAGTAGAACCTAACCAAACTCACAAGTCATGACTGCAATCAGCCCTTCAGCAGAACAAATATCATTAAATTAATATAATGCAGAGAAAATCCATTACAACTGCTCAGGTGGAAGTTACTAATGATTAGGATTGAATTCACTCATTAAAAACTGTTTGATACAACTTTATACATGGACTAAAATAAAGCTAAGTGTTGATAAGAAGTTATATCATTAAGAGTTTTTATTAATAGAACCTTTTAATTAAGCAGATGCTTTATTTCCAATATTTTATTTCACTTATAGCTTTATCAGATATTCATGGAAATTTTATCTTGAATGGAAATTTTGTTGTAAGCATGTCAAAAAGAGAAATCAATATAAAAGGAGCCATTTTTGAGTACAGTGGGTCAAACAATACGATAGAACGAATTAACAGCACTGATAGAGTTGAAGAAGAGCTCACCTTACAGGTGCATGTTTACTTTTTTCATAAGTTTGATAACTTCATACCTGTTCATCATTTTATGTTCATATTCACTGAAAAACAGCTATCATTTTATCTCAATCAAGGTTTTGTGTGTAGGGAATTTATACAACCCTGATGTGCGTTATTCATTCAGTATCCCAATAGAAGATGGAAGTGATTTATTTACGTGGGATCCTTATGGACCCTGGCAAGACTGCAGCAGGATGTGCCAAGGTACTGTGAATTATTTTTTCACCAGAACCAGACTTGATGGCATTTAGGAAGAGACGAATTTTAAGTACTCTGATTTTTCACCCCTATTTGTAGGGAAGGAACTTGTTACTCTCAGTAAACTTTAAGTGCACAGAGCGTTTAAGGACAGAATAGCTTCTGATTTTTGTTTTTGCTGTTTTCAGTACTTATGCAGTGCAATTCTATGTTCAAACCTACATTTGTAGGCATAGGAGTGGTTGAGTCTGGCTGTAGACGTGCTCCTGAGCCAGAGAGGCAGAGCATCTGTCAACTGTACTACTACTCCCGGCACTCCAGATCTTTTAGGTACCCTGTGATCAAATTTTCTGCTTCCTGAAAGGAAAGAATCACAACCTCTTAGTCAACATGGTGGTTTGAAAATATGTTAATTAGCAAAGGACAGACATGATACTTTTGGAATACTTAGCCTGGTGACTGAATGGACTATTGAACTTTTGTAATTCTCTGGAAGTTGATATCCTGTGAGACCCACCACAGGACAACTGGAGATGGCAAAGATCACTGGGAAAAGGTTGTTCTCCACCTGAAATGTAGTCAGTGGCACAAAACAGCATGTTTGTGCAGAATCTGCTGTATATAGTGATTAGTATTGATAGTTAAATTCCTAAATTATTAATAGAATCCATAAGGCACTCTTATTTTAGCCCCTTATTTGCATTTTTTTGGTGCTTTTTCAAGGTATTCGAAGAAGAAGGATGACATGTATACGTAAAAGTGATCGTGTGGTAGTTTCTGATCAAAGATGTGAACTTATACCCACTGTACCAAGTGTCTTTGAGGACTGCAATACAGAGTGTGAATTAAGGTAAAAAGAGGTTCCTAACTGATGGAGCTATTATGGTCCTACATGGTTTTATTGATCGAGATTGAAACAAAGTAATTCAGATTGCCTTATCCTCTGTCCCTCCATCCCTCTCTACCTCCCTCACCCATCCCATCTCTCCTTTTTCTCCTCAAATTGATTGGCATAATGGGTTTGTACATTATATTTACACCTCCGAATCTAAGTAGAACGAGGGTACCTTTCTAATTTTTATTGGTAAAATGCGAAGTCTCGTGTTACGATTGTGAGTCTGTTCTATATATCCCAGCACAAAAACTTGTATTGCAGGATGGAATGCGTTTTCCACCAGAATTGTACCCACAACTGGAACTAATTTGAAACAGACTTGTGTTTTTGCACTCCAAGAAAGCCCACCTGAAGTATCCAGAGGATGAAGAGTTAGAATTATAGCTTACATTTTTCAGAGTCAC
Organism: Acropternis orthonyx; assembly: GCA_035583155.1. NCBI lineage: Eukaryota > Metazoa > Chordata > Aves > Passeriformes > Rhinocryptidae > Acropternis > Acropternis orthonyx. The sequence continues at coordinate 28,973,570 of JAWWEU010000040.1, read as the reverse complement.
CTAGGAGATTAAGACAAAAGATCCTTTAAATGTAAAAGGTTGTTTTAAGCCCTTGAGTCAAATTATTTAATATTGCTTTGAAAATTTCAGTAATGAGATAGACTTTTCTGTTCCCTAAAATGAATATCTGTATTTACATTACAATCCTTGGTGCATTCTCTGAGTGCTTTATTTGCCATGGTCATATTTTTTAAAACCTTTGTCCTTGTAGGTGGCACAATGTTGGCAAAAGTGACTGCATAACCAGGTGTGGCCCAGGGTATCGGTCTGTTGAGATCCGTTGCATGAAGTACTCTGTTTCCAAGGGACTCAGTGCTCCAGTGGATGATAAGTATTGTGCTGACCAGCAGAAACCACCAGCCAGAGAGCCCTGCCATGGTGACTGCATGTTAACAAGCTGGCACTACACAGAATGGTCAGAGGTATACAAATTACAAACTTCATAATTGTACCATTATAATTCTGGTTAGCATTCATACCATATTTTTATTTCTATAGTTTTTTGGGGTTTTTTTTAGTTTAACTAAAAGGAAAAAATGTTTGACAAATACAGATTTGTTGGAGCAGCTAATACCAACCTTTATATTTTAGCAACTTCTTCATAATTTTTGTAAGAAAGTGTAGTTCGTTTGCAGCCTGGTTTTGGAAGTTGACAGAGATCTAGTATATTTTATTTGCAGTCTTAATTTAGCTGGTATTTTGGAGAAAAAGAGTAAGTGCAATTTCAGTTTTATTCTTCATTCAAGAGTTTCCTCTTGTAACTGCTAAACAAAGTGCTGAATTTATCTCAAATGAACATATTAGCATTCTGTGCATTAAATGTAGGACACATTTGTCTAGCACAATCATTAATGTTTTTCACCTTTAAGACTAATAATGTATTTTGACCTGGTTTTCTAGTGTTCTGTTTCCTCTTTCATAATGCTGTCTATACACTGCAGTGTTCCAGGAGCTGTGCAAGAGGTGTCAGAACCAGAGAAGCTTTTTGTATGAACAACTTGGGTCGTCATCTTCCTGACAGAGAATGCCAGGAACTTCCAAAAGTTGTAACACAGAGTTGCAATGAATTCTTATGTCCAAGCTGGTCAGTTACTGACTGGAGTGAGGTAATGAAACCACGTAAAATTTAAGGCCCATTTGATCCTGGTCATTGATACTAAAAGAAGTTGCATTAAGTGTTCAGGGCTTTTTATTCTATTTTGGGGTACACAGTAATAAAAATTCTGAAGTCCTGTGATTTAGCTGATGCACATCCCAGATGTATGAGCAAAAAATGGCATGAGAACTTCTGTGAAACACTCCTAGAATTTATTTTTTGTCCTAAATTTTGTTACATTAAAATGAGGTAGTGAAGCTACTTAAAGTAAATCTATTTACAGTAATATGCATACCTTCCCTTTTTATGAAGCAATGAGAACTATAAAGCCAACTGAAGAACAGAATTATATTAATTTTATTATAGATTATATGGATCTAAAAGAATCATGGTTAGTTTAAATGTTTTTCCAGTGAAAGCTGTGATATATGCACTCATATTTTAAACAAGTATTCTTTACCCTAATTGAAATAAATTATCTGTGCATAGTTCTCATATTTTGTAGCTTTAGAGTCTTAATAGTGATTCCTTTTTATTAGTACTTGAGTTGATGCTTACAGGAAACGGAGAGTTCGTAAGAGAATTAGGTTTTTTTGGACTACTTACGTTCATGGAATATTTTTGTAATTTATGTGACCTTAAAATCTGAAAAATTGCTAAAAGAAATTGAAACCATTAATGCAGATTCATATCTTTGCAAACTGATAATTCTAACAATTTTTCAGTGTCTTGTAACTTGTGGCAAAGGAATGAAGCATCGTCAAGTCTGGTGCCAACTTAATGATGAGCAATTGAGAGATGATTTCTGTAATCCAAATGATAGACCAGAATCAGTAACACCGTGTGAACTTCATGAATGTGCATCTTGGCAAGTAGGGCCTTGGGGATCAGTGAGTACATAAGGATTCCTGGCTTCTTGTTTTATAGTTCAGACTATGAGTGATCACAAAACAATACCTTCTATCGTTTTAGTTGAATCTTTAAGCAGTTGTTTCAGTTGAATTGATTCACGTGTTTGTTTGCAGGATCCTATTGGCTATCTAACTTGTAATTTAGGGACACCCATAAATAAGTTAAATGCCTAAAACAGTTATTGACCCTAAACCTTGATGTCAAAGGTGCTTTTGCTCATCAATGTAATACATCACCAGAATACTGAAAATGTGGGTAGCAAACTGTTCAGATGAATGAGACAGGTGAAAGACCATATGTTTTTAGATGAGTGGGTGTATTCAAGTGGTAGCTGCAATTAAGATCATAGAAGTGTATATGCTAATAATAGTAGGCAAAAAGACTTAATATTTTGTTGTTATGTTCTGTTTATACTTTCAGTGATAAATGGTCTCTTTATGAGAAAGTACTCTTGAAAAATATATTCCTGTGTGTAATGACGCTCATCTAATGTGGCTTCAAAATTCTAGAAACAAGTGAATTGATTTGTGAAAGAAACTTTTGTCACCAAATGAGAATTAGTTAATAAAAATAAGGTACTCAATTTCAGGGTGCTTTTATAAGATCAAGTTACTCAAACCAACTGTAATGTTGGATTATTTAGTGTTTCTTGTATGTTAATGAGAATTCATAACTGAATAGCAGGTGAAATTTACTTTTTACATATCTTTTAGTAAAACACAAAGAAATATACCTTTGGAAATTAAGTGTATTTTTAACTTAAGACATTTCTTTTATTTTTTTTGCTGTTTTTACCTTAGAGATAACCACACTGTTGAATGTTGAATTCCTTTTGATCACAAGGTGATGGCTTTCCATTTCTACAAACTGAGTACAAAAATGAAATAAAAAATTAATTCAGTCCCATGATAGAATTCTTCTGAATAAAAAATGGCTTGCTAAAATAGCCTGTACAAGCAATTTACCAATTCATGTCACTGGAGAAGAGCATTTCATTGCAGTTCTTCTGCTATACCATCTGGTAATACCCATTCACATCTGAGCTTTTACAAGTATTTGTGCTTCAATGACAACATTTATAGGGATAGGATTTGTGTCACATTATTTTCAGCCATGTAACATTTTAGTTGCCTTCTTTAAGCGTGTTCTTGTCAAACTCTATAATGAAGGGAGAGACATTTAACAGCTGCAGCTAGTGATTCATTTGGAAGCCACTCGTTACTCCTGCTTTCCCCCACCTCCACTTTCTGTACACCAGTTTTTATTGATGAGCATGATATTACATAGCACTACATTACATTACATAGCATTATGTAGCATTACAGTCAGCTGTTCTGGCAGTGTTCCTTCCCAGTCTCCTGCCCACCTCCAGCCTACTCACTGCAGAGGATAGAAGGGGACAAAGAGAGAAAGCTTTTATCCTGGCACAAGCACTGTTCAGCAATATCCAAAACATTGGTGTGTTATGGACATTGTTTAAGTAGCTTATGGTCTGCCACAAAGAAGGTTGACACCATCTCAGTAGTCATTCTTATTCATGCTGGAAAGAGTTTTGAAATAGAAAATGTAACAGAAGTGAAATTTGGTTATAAATGGTGCCATTTCAAGTGTGTGAAATTATTGACTTTAACAGTGTTCTGTGACTTGTGGACGTGGATACCAGATGCGGGCAGTCAAATGTGTTACGGGGACTTACCATGCTATTTTGAGTGATGACAGGGAATGCAATGCTGGTACTCGTCCTAGAGGTAACCAAGTAAGTTAAAAAATACCTCTCTACTTCTTAGTTAAGTAGACAAGTGTTGTCTGCTCACTCTTTGAGGAAATTTGGAGGAAATAAGTTCTAAAATGAGAAAAAAATTGTAATTGTCTGCTTGCCTGGGGGGGGGGGGGGGGGGGGGGGGGGGGGG
>JAWWEU010000040.1:28905116-28969642 GCA_035583155.1 Acropternis orthonyx | reverse complement strand
CCCCCCCCCCCCCCCCCCCCTCTCCAGGTTGTCAAAATTGGCCTAGGGAATAAAGTAAAACAAGAGTAATTTGGACACTGAAGGTTTGAAAATTTGGTGTGATTGAAGGGCTTGGGTTTATGATTTGAAGGGATCTGAAGGCCAGTGATTATTTGGCAGTGGGGGAAGCTCCAACATGTAGAATATTATAAGGACACTGGTTGCCATGATACTTAATAAATAATGGTACCTAACTGGCTTGGTATTCCCTAAAATTCTGCTTGTATATAGTTCTTAAAAGAATGACGTGGTTACTTGAAGAAAACTTCAGTTGCTGGAATAATACTAAACAAAAGCTTTGTAGAGATGGATTATGATTCACTATGGTTCCTTACCTTTTCTTCTTATCTCAGTTTATTTACTTCATCACTTCGCTTAATTTAAATCTGGCATTTTTCAGAAGAAATGTTTTTAATATAGTCAGTGGATTTATCTTTACCTAAAAGCAATTGGTGTCTTTGGTACTATTAATTAATATGTTGATCTGGCCACCACATTGATATATCTCACATATGCCCAGCTAAGCTGGAAACCACGTACCTGCTTAAGCATGTTACTCTGCCTTTTGTCTTCAGGAGAAGACGGGAAAAAAGGTATTCTGTGGTCCAGAGTAAGCCAGTCACAAGTTATCAGCCATGTGATGGCTTCTTGAGTAAATATAAAAGCCAATTAATTGGTATAAATTCATTTCCACGTACATGTGGAAACGCTGAGTTTGAGTATGCGTTGTATTTTGAATTGTGGTACCTGTTTGGCTACTGACTGAAATGGGACAAATGTGTGTTCTCAGTAGCTGAAGGTATAAGGCCACGGCACGGCCACTGTCTTCGCTTACTTCTCCTGTACTACCTGTAGCTCTGAAACAGGACACTGTAACATCTATGTCCCTTGTCTCCAACAAGTTGCCCCAAACCATTCTTTCTCCAAGTGCCAATATTATTAGTTATTACTAATGCAGTTTTAACTTCAATTAAATTTTCTTTGCCTCTTGATTTGAAACAAAACAAAACAAAACAGTTAAATGAAAAGTCTCTGTTTAACTCCAGGGAAGAGTTAGCAGGTGGTATTTTCTTATTAATTAATGCTGGCTTATTGTAATGGTAGGATCTGTGTCTGCAGAGCCACTTGCTTTACATTTGGCTCTTCCAAAATGTATAAATTGAAAGCTTTTTTTTCTCACCCCCACAGGAATGTGAATTGCCCTCTTGTCCAGAAAATAAGGAATTATGGACTACATCACTTCCTCCAGTTCATGTAGGGAAGGTGACCCAATGGAGATATGGATCATGGACCCCGGTATGTAATGTAGCAGTCATATCTTGCAGAGCAGTTCTCCACTCATACACCCATTTTCCCATAAAGCTCTCATTAATGTATTTTTCAGAGTTAATCTATTTGGGATAAATTGAAAAGGAATTCTCATATTTTTTTAACAGAAGAACCTGTTTCTTAAGGAGGGGATAGAATCTCCCAGCAAACTGTGGGCTTCAAATCTAATCAGGGAAAATAAGAAGAGGAAAAAAGCAGGATTTTAGGAGCTGGGGTTCTGAGCAAAATAGTTTTCATGTGATTTTTAAAAGTAATTGATCAGTTTCTGAGAACGACTTTGATTTAAAGTAAATCCTTTATGTGAATAGTAATTTTAAACAGTTTGGGTATTTGAAGGTCTAATTTGACTTTTTTTTTGGTAAAATCAGTATTGTGATAGTGGTTCCTACAGAAACTTTCTTCAATGGAAGATTTTTTTATTTTCATAATGTTGAAAGTTAGTTTTACTTGATAGTGTTGCCGTAAATCCAAGGGAAGAAAACTTCCACAACAGGGTGAAGGCAGGAAAAGGTCTTTTACTGAAAGTTCGGCTAAAGCTTTAGCAATCAATGACGCACACGCTGGGCATACAGCATTCTACAAATTTATAACTCTATTTAATTATCTTATCTATAGAACATAGCCAATGTCTAATTAACCCATCCTACAAACTATCCCAAACCACCCCCCTTACACGCCCCTTTGAAATTGAGTCAGTGGTCTTCATGGCATTACATCTTCTATTTGGAGGGTTTCCAGCACCTCTTACCCTTCTTTATACTACGACTAAACAATATTATATTTTGACTATAACATGTTCTAATAGCTATCTGAATACAAGGGTCCTTATACAGAATGTTCTAACTTAATATCTCTCCCTTAGCACAAAAAACCAGCTACTTAAATGTAACAGACGTTAGAGTCTTCCTTAAGTATTTGGTACAGGGGTTACAAGCTGTTTTTCAAATGCAAAAGACTATAAAACTATAAAACTATATAAAAATCTACAGCTATATTAAGGCTTATGGCAACAATAGCAATGTGAAATTTTAAAACTATAAAGATGTGTGTGTCTCTTACTTGTATCTTATATCTCTGCACAACTATTTTAATTAAATAGTAGTAAATAGTGCATAGACTGAGGCTACTCAGAAACTCCTCACTAAATCCACCTTGAACTTCTCAGATATAAAGGCATCAGAAGGGGCTCAATGGAATACGATAATACAAACTATAATAGTAAATGGGTTGTGAATATCAGTTTTTATTTTAACAGTTGATGTAAATATCGCGTCACTGTGTAATAACTAAAATGTTCAGGAAGTTACCAGCATTTCTATTGTTAATAAATAGAAAAATTGCTTTTGCAACTGTGTAATTATTCCGTGTTATAGTTTAAATGCTGCCTGTTTATATACACTGAATTGCATCATGAGAGTTAAGGCCATACAATTCAGTCTCAAGCCGACAGGAGTTCTTAAGGCCTAAACCATGCAGCAATATTTCACTTTCCTTTCTGAATGCATGGTTCTGTTAATGTGAAATGGAAATCTGATTTAATTCTAAAGTCAAGCTGATACTATGCTGTGTTAGTATTTTAGATGCTTGCATGATCTTGTTTTGGTCTCCTGAAGTGTGATGCCTTTGGACTGTTCTCTGACAGTGCTCTGCAACCTGTGGGAAGGGTGATCGTGCTCGCTATGTGAGTTGTAGAGATGCTTATGGAGGAATAGCAGATGAATCTTCCTGTGCTCATTTACCACGACCAGCTGAAATTTCAAGCTGCTTTAGCCCATGTGGGGAGTGGCAAGTTGGAAACTGGTCCCCTGTAAGTATTTATTGTAACGCTTTTTGGTGTCTGTTTAGATTACTGGCCAAAGTTTCTGTTTAGAAGTTCAGAGTTCATATTTTGTGCAAGCATGATTGAAATTGCATCCCTTGAAAAAACAAAGTATATGTTTCTTCTTGTTGAAAGTAAATATAAATGTCTTTGGTTATTAATTGTCAATGTGCTGTTACAAACACTGTGTTCATTTTTTGGTCAGTGCACAGTTACGTGTGATAGTGGAATAGTAACAAGACAAGTTATCTGTGTCAACTATCATCAACAAATCAATGAGAATTACTGTGATCCTGAAGGCCGACCTGCTAAGGAACAGGAATGTAACATGCCACCATGTCCACCTGTTTACCATCATATTCCGAAAATACATGACCATCCAAGCCATTTTCCAGAAACAGGTTACCTCCCAATACACCATCCACAAAACAATTTAAACCAGTGGAACCGTCCCTCTGTGGGAGGATATCAGTGGAGAACTGGACCCTGGGGAGCAGTAAGAAATTTTTTTAGAATATATTGATCTGTTCTCGCACATGTGTGTTAATGTTTCTAGAAATGCTACTGCAGTACAGATTTGGTTGAAAGAGAAGCACATTAATTTTTAAAATTATTATTATTGTTATTATTATTGTTTTTCAGAATATATTGAATTTTAAATGTAATTTTTCAGGGATTTCAAATTTAAAATACTTCTATGTAGTAGTCACTTTTATTTGCAAATGTCAGTTTTGAAAGTTAAAGTCATTTTAACCAACATATTTTACCTTTTTCTGATCATGCAATGGCAATACATATGTTTACGTGTTTTGGTAGTGCTCTAGTACTTGTGCAGGTGGATTTCACCGTCGAGTTGTAGTATGTCAAGATGAGGAAGGAAGAAGTGCTAGTTATTGTGATGAGACAACAAAACCTCCAGAGTCGAGACACTGTGATTCTGGACCCTGCCCACGGTGGAATTTTGGGAACTGGGGAGAAGTAAGAGCATTTCACTTTCAAAGGAAAACATTGCTTACTACATAGAAATAGAAACGTAATTATTTGACTGTGGGTGGCACCAAACACCTTTTTTTTTATAACTTATTTTAAAAGAATGAGTTTCAACCTGTTTTTTTAAATTTTTTTCTTTGATCAAATCTAGAAGTGTAGTAGAAATATGAGTAGTGTAAATAAACATCCAAAAGAAGAAAGTATTGTGTGAGGCTAAGGATGTGCAACATACAGTGTGGAGTAGCATCTCGAATCTTGAGACATACAAAATTATATTCTGCTACAAAAAGATTAATTATATGCAGAAAAACCTCAGTGTAATAGCTAGTCTAAGAAAAAAAAATGAGCACAAGAAGCTGTAGAGAAACTTTTACATCTAATTTCATAGGTAGTGACTAGAGTAACTGCAAATAATAGTAGCTACTGGGTTGAAGTTGCAAATTAGAAGTATGAAGGTAGGATCAGGCATGTAAAAGGTGTCCCTGAATTAGAATGTTTTGATGAAACATTTTGTGTTATTGGACAATTTCTCCTTTCTCCATGCCATGTGATGTCATATCTTGACCCCTCATTTTTGGTCAAACACTACAGAAAGACTTAAAACTGATTAGTTTTGCATTTATTCTGATCTAGCCTCTTATGATTCCTGCCTACTTTTCTTATTCTTGATAAATCATCATGTTGAGTTGAAAAAAGAAGAAAAATTGGTTGAGTGACTTTTTAATTTTACTTTTTTCCCCCTCATTTTGGCCAGATTTAGTCATTCAGTTCTCGAAGTCTGAATATAATTTTTCTTTCTGTTTGTAGCCGCAGGCTTGGGATTCAGTTAATGCAGATGCTGCAGTTTTTGTCTTATTTAGAATGTTTGGGAATGCAGTAAAAAGCTATAAAAACTGTTATAGGTTGTTTTTAATAGCTCATTAGGAATGAGAGTTAGTATTTCTGTCTGGTATTGCAGAATTACAGGCAAACTGAAACCCAGAAAACATCCTACATGTGTTTTAATCTGTATGAATTAAACTATGTAAAAGTGTGTCCAGTGTCTCAGTTTTCTGCCCAGTGTCTAGAAGCAAAAAATATCTTTAAGACAATTTTCCATATTTTCCTCTTAGTAAAGAAAGAGATACATGTACATTTAGTCTCACGAACGCTTACTACTCCTTGACAGAGTAGAATCTCTGTAACTGACACTTTCTGCAGAAAAATCTCTTGATAAACCATAAAAATGTAGTTTGGTAAATGTTTTGGTGAGATAATTTCTTTTCATTACATGAGATTAGATTTTTAAGTCTCTTTTCTTGAACAGGATGTCAGGGGAATATGGAAATAAACAGTAAATACTAACATGTACTGATCTTTTGGTTTAATGGTATGCGATGACTCTCTTAACACAATGATTGCATATAAAATTCTGTATTTCAGTGTACTCAGACTTGTGGAGATGGAATAAAGACAAGACTGGTGATTTGTCAGCTTCCTACTGGCCAAATGTTGGGAGATCAAAACTGTGAAATTCTAGACAAGCCACCTAATATGGCACAATGTAATGTGCATTCTTGCCCTGGTGATGTTTCATGGCATCGGGGACCGTGGAAATCGGTACGATAGCATTCACTAATACTTTTTGTGTTCTTGTTCCTTCTATCACTCTATTTCCCTTTGTCTTTTCAAAGTTATATTATTATTTTATTTGATAACAGTGAAATAATAATGCATGTGGAATATAGTCTATGTAGGTTTATTAAGAAACTGTTTCTGCAGTCACTGAATTAAATGAGAAACAGCCATTTCCTTCACTGGGAACAGCATCATGCTCTGTAAAAGATTACAGAGAATATTTTGAAAATTATCAGAAATCATTATAGTTGTTTGATTTTGAAGGGTTATGATTTGATCTGTGTTTAAATTTAAAAGTATATGCTGTAATTTATGATGTAGTATTATCTACATATTTATATTTGTAAAAAAACTCCAAACTTTTTAATGCATAACTTTTTTCCTACAGTATATTTAAATATAACATAATACACATGTATATTATACTCTGTCGTCAAACATTTTACTCCATATTACCTGTACATTTGTGTATAAAAGTTTATATGAGTGGTTTTAAAACAGGGACTAATTAAAGCTATCTATGTACAATTATGTATGTAACTATAATGTGTTATTGTCTACATGTCACTGTCTATTAATGTGTAAAAATGCCTACTGTAATCACCATTAATCTTTAAAATTGCCACTACCAGATTATTAACATACTGAAGTAATCAGCAAGCTCTGCAATATAGAGTACATTATATTTCCCAAGCTGTGAATTTGATAACAGTATTGATTATTGTGCTAAATTCTAAGGAGAATAATGGCAATCCAAGGAGGTTGGATCCAATTCTGCTTCCATCAAAATGAGCAAAAAAACCCTGTCATTAACATCCCTGGAAGATGGACTGGGACAACAGTTTTGGTTTGGGTTTTTTTGTTTGTTTGTTTTGTTTTGTTTTGTTTTTTAAATTAAGAAAATTATGCAATTTGATTCTTTGAATTAATATGGGAACATTTTAAAAATATTGTCCGATTACTAGTGTTTATATAATCTATTCTAATTTATTGCAAATAGACTGTAAAATGAGAGTTGGAATTAATGGTACACCGCAGTTACCTCTTTCTTCCACTATGCAAAACAGAGTTTTGGTTTGTGTTTAGCAGACACCAGAGTATCTTATTTAGCCATTAGCCAAATCATTAATAGTGACTTGCTAATGCTGAATTAATGTATGTAGTTCCAGTGCTGAGAAGACTAGCAGGGTTCAGCACACAGTTAGGTGCCTTTGAACTCAGTTTGTTTTCCTTTTAGATCAAGAATTATTCACAGCCTGTTCATTCCCTGAGCAGTATAGTTTTTCCTGCATTAATACGTTACCTGTAAGCTCTTGTATTGTAAATGTTACATATGGCTTAGTTTCATAAAGATTTTCATATTGTTTGTATCTCAATTGACGTGAAAAGTCATTTTAATCCATCAAAAATATTCCCTCTAATATAAGGAGCTGTTAGTGACTGGAGGCTGAAGTCCTCAAGCTTGTCACATCTACACTTACTCCCTTCTCTATGAAGACAGCAAGAAGCAGATAGAACATTACTTCTATTTTTCATAAAAGTATTGAATAATATTTATGTGTAGGACAGCAATGCAATGCACTTCTGTATCTACTAGTGAGATTCCAATGTTAAAACTGAAGCAGAAACTGAGATGCAGGAATTCCAACTTGTAGTGTAATTTTCTGTAATAGATTCTGCCACCTTTTCCTTCTGACATGCATGGCAAAGATAATACACGGAGAAGGTGAGTAGAAAAAGGGAATTTCTGACTAATTGCTTTAGCTGGAACAGCTCCTTGACCTTCTTGAATACTGGGTCTTCTCTGTCCCAACCAGTTCAGAAATGGGTATCAAAAATGCTTAAAAAAGCTTTTCCTCATTCTGATGTAGCTTTGTCTAAACCATGTCTGAACTAAAAGCTTCACTCATGGATTATTCCAACTTTTTCATAGCAAGATAGTTTCCTCTTGTATTTTAGATACCAGCAGAAATAGGTTCAGAAGAAGTCAAATTAGCTAAGACTAGTTCAGAACCCTCAGTCAAGAACCCGATCCATCACGTAGAAGGATTGTTCTAGTTTATCAGTTGTCAAAGTCTTTTGTGCTTTCTTCCATGTTGGGGCATTCTAGCTTCTTCCTAACAGAATTCTAGCAAGAAACTACTGGATATGGCACTCGGTGCTATGGTCTAGTTGACAAGTTAGTGATTGGTTAGAGGTTGTGTTGCCTAAAATGGAGATAAAACTTTGAGACAGTAATAGTCTGGATAAAGTAGAGAGTAGTTCTTTACTGAAAGCTTTCAGTGTACAGAGTATACAGAGATACGCACGCTCAGTATAGGGGTCTCACAAATTTATAACACTACTTAATTACCATAACTAATAGTTACATGTAGCCCAAGAGCCCCTTACCCCTGGTGCCACCCCCAGCTGGAGCACCTCCAAGAGTCCTGGGACTTCTGTCTTATTTTGACTACAATATGTCTTGTTATTCTAGTCCTGGTACACGTGTCCCAAACATGATGTTCTGGTTGCTATCTCACCCTAGAGACAGAAATTCATGAATATGGCACAAAGTTAGAAACTGCCAGCTGCTACCTCAAATTGAGAAACTTATACAGCTATATAAGAGTGCACAAATACGTAAAATCCTAAGGCATCAGTTGGACTGGATGATCTTGGAAATCTTTTCCAACCTTAGCAATTCTGTGATTCTAACTTCTTCCACTATCTATTGCTACATGTGTGAGAATAGAAGACTTTTAGCAGTATGCCTTCTAAGTACATTTCATTCAATTATTCATTAATTTTACACAATGTCATTAAAATAAAACATATATTGTACATGCACAACAGGGCAGTTGCAAGGAAGGCTCTGTTTATTTGAAGTCAGAATTTTGGTTGGTGCTTTCTGCAATTTGCCAGCTGTGGGCTGTTACACTTTATAGTGTCTGTCTGTGGCTACCGGAGCTGACCATCACAAAGCTTAAAGGCTATGTACTCCCCTCTTGCTGGTTTCTGCATTTGTCCAAATGGATGTGAGGCAAGTAAATCTCAAATTCTGAAGTCTCATTCCACTCCAGGAAGCTTTCTCAGAAATATCATGCATATGCAGAAACTTTGATTCTTTGGTAATACGTGAATCTTTAATTCAGTCCAGTGTTTTCATATAATGATACCCAAACCAGACTCTCTGAAGTTTTACAGGGAGGATGGTTAGGAAACACATCCTTATGCCTCTAAGTTGAATTCATTTGATCTGGAGGTCATTGAGAGACTCTGACAGTGATCTTTTTAGAATGTGGCTTGCATCTTCTGCCCTCTTAGTTTTGTGAAAGTTTGTAAGTAAATTTTCTTTAGTAAGAACTGAATCATGCTAATTACTTTTTTTTTTTTTTATGATTGCCTTTTAAACAAAATCCAGAAAAAATAGGGTGGGTTTACACCCAGTCCATTCATCCTGAAGGACTCTGCCTTTTTTTTTTTTTTTTTTAAGAATATTGGTGTCAAATTTTAGTGTAGTTGAGGTTGATGAATATGCAAACATTCCTAAATTCAAGTGTTTCAAAATTTGAAACTTTTTTTTTCAATCTCATTGCCAAATTGTCATGTATCTAAGTACACCACCTCTTTTTTGATATATATAAAAATAACAGTACAGATGTATATATTTTGACATATGCATATTTGTGATGTACTTATAAGTTAAATAATATGTGAGATAAATATAACTGCTTATTTTAATGTAATTTCACCACCAGTAAATTTAGTCCATATATCTTGGATATTTTTCTATTACGCTACTCTAGTTTCATTGGTGAAGGAATTGAGGTAATGTTCCCAAACTTCATGAAAGAATTAAGAAAGTACAAGCTGAAAAGTGTGGAAACCATATGCACATTATATAATGTCAAGAAAAATTGCATTGTGTTCTGACAGCTATCTTTGTTCTAGTATAGATTTTTATTGTATCCCTTCTTTCCAGAGTGCATTGTTTGATTTCTGTGTTTAGTCCATGCAGTTTATTGTATTAATTTTCATCAGAGTAGTTCTGGTTTTCTGACCCTAATGACAACCAGTTGTGTTTTACTTAAAACATGAAAAGAAAGAATATTACAAATTTACAAAGATACCATAAGGTTTTTAAACTGAGCTATAATTAGTATATTTAACAATTTTGCAGTAGAAGAGTTTTAGAATAATCTATCTTAATTGAGTTCAAGAATGATGGTCTGTTATTTTCAATATTAAGCTATTTTTTAATTTGAGCAGTATTTCCCATATGTACACACTTTAGTATTCTGAGACTAACAATTGTCTGTAACCCGACAAAAAGTTATGTGGGAATACAAGCAAGTCAAATGTTGGTTGGATCAATGGTTATGTTTAGCTACAACAAATCTGCAGATACGTAGTTCAGATATATTTACAGTCTTGAGAAGCTTTTGTGTATAGCATGCTAGGGAATAAAATATTATTTTTAGCAGTACTTGGCTGGGAAATAATTTGACACACAGTAGCAAGTCAGGAGATTTCCCAATGCAAAGCCCTTGCCTGGTACCTGGGCAAAATGTGTAATGTGAACATACATTTTGTTTTACTCTTCCTTCTGCTGTTCAACAAGTGATAACTCTTCTACACATCTAATATGCATTTCTTAAGGGAGGTTTTCTATGGTGCCTTCACATCAAGGATTGTATTTGACTACTAACTGAAGCATCCCCCATTTATTTCAGTTTCTTTGAAGCTTTTGGTATTTATATCTTGGTTAAAATGTCATATCTTCCTTTCTAGTCCCTTTTTCTATGCCTGCACAATAGAAAATAATGTAACTTTCTCAAAATTCCCAATATATCTATATACTTTAATTGTGCTGTGTATCTTTAATTTTTATATATTTTTCTAAAGGTCTTAGGGAGCATGGGCAGGTATTATGCTGGAGGAATACAATAAGCTATTCATATATGGGAAGACAATACTCTCACGCTTCACACAGTGAGCAAAGTTTGTTCACATTTTTGGATGACAATAATTTTAATATATTTAGGAGCTTGACTTTATTTTTGGCCTCCTCTGGTTTTCAATGCTTACAAAAATACTTGAAGATCCAGGCAGACAAACTGTGTAGGCAGTTGGTGGTAGCAGTTGATGTTACCTTGAAAGCTTTGTATTTCATTTGGCTGTTCATTCTTATATGAGTGTGGATAGATACCTAAATTTTATCATAAACATTTTAACCTGAATTATTTTAACTTGAAATATATGTTTTTTCCTCATCCTTTCTCGCTCATTTAGAAAGAATACATGGCTCCTTACAGAAGATAATTATATTTCGTTTGTCTGAAATGTTCATAAGATATAGATTCTTTTTTTTTTTTTTTCATTTTCCTCACTCTTAGGATCTGTATGTGATCCATAAGTATTACTTGTGGGTCAGAGAAGATAGGCATGAAAATAGTGAGTCATCTTCAAAGTTGCTTTTAATGTTACTGCTATTAGATACTGCCCTTCAGACACATAACCTAATATCCTTTAAAGTAACTTTTTTAGTAGCTTTTAAAGTAGCTTTAAAATAGTTTTTCTAGTTCTTTAGTTTTCTACTTACTTGCACCAGAATAATTTTGATATAATTCTGTCTTTGCAGTAGTGGAAGAAATCTGTTATTACTTTTAATTAATATGAATCTATTTCTTTTAAAATAGTCCCAATCTCCTTCCAGTGTCGTTACTGTCAAGAATCCCATTGACTTCTGCAGGAGCAGAAGCAGCCCAAACTTGCAGAAGTAAAATATTTGTTTCATTTTAATGCAAAAATTCTTGCTATATATGATAAGTGCCTTCATTCACTTTTTCTAATGTGTAAAAAGTATTTATATCTTTAAAAGTAATCTTTTATATTAAAAGGGAATCAGAATCAGTGGACTTGGTTTTCAAAACCAGCTTCAGTCTTTTACCTCTCCTTCTGCTGCTGCCTAATGTTGAACTTCAAAATACCTCACTGCCAATACAGCACATTAAATTAATATCCCAGGGCCTGAAATCTTAATGTTAGCATCTGCTATTAATTTTTTAAAACTTTGGAAATTGATGGAGGGGGCCTTTTCAGAGATAACTGACAACATATGTCACTGCCCGAATAATGTTGTAAAACAGACTTAGTATAGTGAATTTCATTAGGGTCATTCTGATAAAAATGGAAAAAAAATACTTGTTTCCAAAATTCAAAAGCAAATATGTGTATAATGTTCATCAAATTTAGAGGAAATTTCTCCTTTTTGGTGCTTTGTTGCCTGTATAGCTTGAAATAATAAATAATTTATAATGTATGTGTGATAATTTAATTTAATGACTGTGACTTATGTCTGTGAAATACAGTTGCATTTAATGCTTCTTTTTCATGCATGTTGTGTGGCTTTGTGTTTATGGTGCCCTTTATTAAGGAATGTTAATGTTTTAAAGTCCTTAAAAATAAACAAAAGTGTGGGATGGGAACTAACAACTTTTGCTGAAAGTGAGCATTGTTTTTGCTTCAGAGTAACATTTGTGTTGAAATTAACTACATGTGATATTTTAGTGACATTGTTTACATGGGGAAAGCTCTCATATACTGAAACAGGAAAAAAAACTACTGTTATTGATACAAGCAGCAGCTGATGCCATTGGTCAACTGGACTGAAATAGGTAGTTGGCACATGATCTTTGATGACAAAGCGTAAAGATCCTAGCTGCTGAACCTTTTGCTGGAACTGCAGTTTTATGGCCTGGTCCTGTTCCCACTTAGTCAGTGACAAAACACGTAGAAAACTGAGGATCATAACATAATGCTCAGCTCTTAATCTCAAAGACGTAACATGGTTTTTTGCATTCCTAAAACCCTTTTGCAGGAATAGGTTTGCAGAACTTTCAGATCCTGCATTTAGAAAGAGGACAAGTAGAGGGTAACATAGTCAAAGTAATAATAAGAGTCAAAAAACCCACAAAACCCCAACAATCAGACTATAATGGAAAGGGGAAAAGAAGCAGGTGGTCCTTAACACTGTGCCAAAATACATACAGCCATTTAATGAGAATGAAAGGAATGTGAAGTTACCGGTGTATTTATTAGACCTTTTAGAAAAGCTGAAGGGTTCTGGGGGGTCAGATCTATACGGAGCTGCCTGTGGCATTTTCAAAACCCCCAGTCACAACTCACAAATGTTGGTTCAAAGTGTTTTTGGGATGCGCATTTAAAAGTTGTTAAACATATATTAAAGTATTAACATTTCTAAACATTTATGAGGTTCAATACACAAATATTTTTATTACCTGGCATGGGGTGGAAAATGAACAATATGTTCCATAGTTCTGTATTGCAGGACTTCCTATCCTTTCTTTGAAAACCAGTAATTGTGGGAGACTGGTGACTCAAGTAAGAGAGAGTGCTATATTGAACAGTGTATGTTCTAGCACACATCTGTCTATGACCCTTTCATGTCAGTGAGAGCAGGATTGGGCACTTAAGTTTCCTGCTGAGTCAGTCCTTTGGAAGCTTTCATGCATCCTCATACATGTTATGCACATGAAATGTAATGTTGGAAAGATTGATTGTTAGTAAACTGAAAAGATACAGAAGAGTGGCTTAGGTTGAAAGCAAACTAGATTTGAACATGTGAAGGTAGGTGAAATGTTGTATTTCTCATCTAAAATATACTCATATTTTCATGCCAAGTTAATATTGGGGAAGGAGGTAATTCTTTATGTGCTATTTAGTTAAATGACATAGAAAGGGTTATATTTGTACACTTCTAAAAATGTTTGAAAAATTTTCTGGCAGTACTATATTGTTTCAGTATATATTGCTTTTTATTTCAAGTTTTTAAAAGTTCAAATACAAAATCTCAGATTTTAATCAAATGAAAAAGTGAAGTGGTATGAAGTGATGCTTTTTATAGAGCAGAAAAACACACAGAGATCATGTATTTGTCAGTTCTTTCATTTCTGAGCTACTGTTTTGGTGTTGCTAACATGATTAAAAATGATAAATCAGAGATTGTACTTGCTGGGATCCAGCATTTCTTGTGCTCATGTTTAGGTTTTTGCAAACTCAGCTGAAGCTAATTCATCTACCATTGTAGGACTGCATTATGTCTAGTTACTTTTGAATTGATTAATTGAAAAGACCCTGTCTCTTTAGATAATAAAATAAATTTTTAAATTGTGAAAATATTATAAACAAATGCTTTTTTACTGTGCAACCCCTTTGTGCAAATGTAACTTCCATAACAGAAATCTTCCATCATGTTAAAAATGTGATCCAACTTTCATTGTGAAGACCTATGAACAAAATGCCCCTCTCAAGGGCCAACATTACTTTTCATTCAGAGTGCTGACTCTGTCATTCCTGTGCATTTGTTCAGTTTTCCCCATCTTCACAAGAGGCAGAAAGCTAACTTCCCCATGGTACAGTCTGTTAAACGGTGTCCAGTTTTTGGAAGCAGCAAATGGATTCACTTTGGGTTGCTCTTCGGTTTGAACACAACTGCTGGATGGACACAGATACATCTGTTGTTCTTTATTCGGAAAATGTGTCCAGAAATTTACCCATTTATTTGAAACAGGGAGAAAACCCCTGTGTTGCTTTTCCTCACAGTAGATCTCCCTAAGCTCTCATATCTTAATTTCTGCCACACTTCTTTCCTGATGCTTGCACTTTACTCATTGTCTCCAATGCTGCTTCCTTCATGCAATTGCTTAAAAGTATTACTAGTGTTACATGACAGTGGGGTAAAGAAAGATGAGACTTGCTGAAGTGTGGCCAAGTCAGGAATTTGAGGTCTGCAATGCTGTAATGGTGAAAGTGCCTGTATGAAGCTGTTGCAGAAGGCATCAAAAGGA
This sequence comes from Acropternis orthonyx, assembly GCA_035583155.1. Lineage (NCBI taxonomy): Eukaryota > Metazoa > Chordata > Aves > Passeriformes > Rhinocryptidae > Acropternis > Acropternis orthonyx. Next base: position 28,954,996 of record JAWWEU010000040.1, on the reverse strand, counting down.
AAGAGCAGGACTGCTGTTCAATTTTGTAAATTTGACACAAATTTATACTTTTAGATTAGATTTTCAGAAAGACCTAGTGAGGGTCTAGCTCTGTTCCTAATTGCCACTGATTTCAGAAGGAAAGGTAAGGCAGAATTGTTTGTTGGGGATGTTTTGTTTTGTTTTTAAGTCACTAATGTTTCTGTATTTTTAATTGTGATCTCTCATCCATCTGTCTGTTATATGTATCATTCAACTGACAGATGATAAAAGTTAGGTACCTGTACCAGATACGTTGCTGCAGGAATGCTGGCTGAGCAATGTAGTTTATCTCTTCCCTCCCTCCCAGCAATTAACAAGCTGATCATACTTTTCATTGTTTTAATATATGCTGTCATGAATGACAGTGATAATATTGCTTGAATAAGGGCTGATGGTGAAGTTCTCAGCAGAGGTACATGCGGACCCTTCAGTGATATTTAAGACCTGCACATGAGGTAGCTGAGCCTGCCAAATGGCTGCTAAAAGGAAGCTGAAATACCTATTGGTTTCCTGATTCTCAGATGGTAACCAGACGCAGTGGATTCAAATCAAGAGCAAGTAAGGCAGGAAGAATAACTATACATTTCAATTTTTACTGTAATTGAGAGATGAAATGGAACATATAAAGGAAGAGTTAAATGAGATACCAAATATAAGATGTCATTACTGTTAAATGAGATCATATTTATCATCAACTCATGAAATTATGGTTATTATTTTTAAATCCACACCCACACTTATATGTCCATAATCTGTTGTTCTTGTGTTATTGTAATAACTAAAAGTTTGTTTGAAGGTCTAATTGTGTTATGTCAGGCTTTAGGCAGTGAGGGGCAGAATAGTGGTGTTCATCCTGAGGGGGGAAGACATGATAGGGCTTTCAAAGAAGGACCTGGTCGTCTGTTTTATTTGTGCCGAACTCAAGGTAATGGACAGTGCTATGAGGTGTCAGAGAGGTAGGCCAAATATAAGACATACTCACAAGTCTAACTGGAAAGAATAAAAGAAGTTCTGTGGATGATCATTAAGTGGAATTTCAAGAGTTCTGGTTTTGATTTTTCCAACAGCTGCAAAGGGTGTGGTTGTTCATCTGCCATCCAGGCAGATTGCTCTTTTCCCTCTTTAAGGCTACTGCCAGCTGCAGTGGACAAAAAAATTCAGACCATGTGGTGTCAACTTTAAAATATTGTCTAAAATTTCTCTGTACCATCATCAGTAGAGTTCGTCTTCTGTGGACATTAACTCATTTTATTTTCAATATATATGCTAATGGTTCTGACTTTGTTTTAATCAGGATGTATTTATTTTTAAGAGGAATACATTAGCACATTCCTAGTAGATACCAGATATATCCTCCCATAGCAGTTTTTCCTTCTGGTTATCCACATCAATCCTAAAATCTGTCTTGAATCCTCTTTATTCCTCCATCATTTCTACTTTTTCTGTGTTTGTATGTATGTGTACATAGTTTCTCATTTATATCCATCTAGATAGATACACTTCAGCATGTTTGGAAAGTAGTTATTCAGGAGGTTTTTCTTACCCTTCAAATGAAAGTTGAAACAAAATTATCTTAAAAAGAGTCCAAAAAAGGCCCTTTTTTTTATGAACCATACAATACTCAGTCCTGACAGAAAAGGTATGGCTAGGGGCAGTGGACAGGTTAGGTGACCTCAAAGAGCCATTGCAGTCTCTGTCTTACTGCCTTCTTTTGCTCCTGAGTTAAAAAACTCCAATATTAGATGATGACACTTGGAGCAGATTGTTCTCTGGCTTCCGTTCCACTGAGGGCAGTAGGTAGTGGCAATGACTTTGCATGAGGGCTGTCCTTCCTGAGCTGCAGGGTTGAAGAGAACAGCTTCTGAAAAGCAAATTTACAAATTTCCCTCATGAAAAATAGTGATAATTGACCTTCAACAGTTCTTTTCTTTACAAAAATCATGTATTCTATACCACATTTGCAAGTTTTTAAGTTAATTACAAGTAATTGAGATAAAACTTTTGGGGAGAAAAAATAGTCTTCAAATGTAAGATTTTGAAGTAACACTATAAATAAGTTTAACTTAGAGTAGTACTTTTATTGGAAAGCTCTCTGAATACAAAAGAGGTGTTGTCATAAGTACGGCAATTCCAATGCAAAAATAAATATCAAATTATACTTTCTGGATGAAGTTTAACCCAATGTTAACTAGAAAAACATGATTGCAGAATCTGGCTATAAATAACTCAAGTGTTAACTATTGCAATTGCAATACTGTGGTATTTTTGGAGGATCCAGTCACAAAGGAAGAGGATGGCTTTCTTCATGTGTTAGAATAAAGAGGCTCTGAGGCTCTTAAGTGTGTTTACATATTTCCTAATAAAAATGTTTCTACAGGTCACAGCAATAGTATTGCTTATATTAAGTAAGGAAGGATATAGGGATCAAGCATAATTTCAGGGGCTGTAAAAAAATGTTCTTATTAATTTAGGTGAGGGAAGGTGGTTGTGAAATCATAGGCTATCTGGGTTTAGCAAGGATGCAGAAAGGATTATAGGCAGCTCTAACAAGTACAGTCAGTCTTCAACAGATAATCCAAATGTGTATTTTTTTTAGGAGGTATCAGTTGCAACAGCTAAAAATTGTACTTTTTTTGTGGCATAGAACTGGCAATCTGTACTGTGAAGTCTCAGTGTAGAGCTTGAACAGAAGAAAATCCATATTTTTGACTCTCTGCCTAAAGCCTGGGAAAGAACAAAAGTTGAACCTCACAATTACCTGTTTGTTTATTACCTCTCTAAAGAGGTGAGATTAGGCCATGAATTGCTGGGTTGTCTGTATGTGTTTCGGTTTTCAGATGTGCTACAGTACTTCCTGGCATGTTTTGCAAAATGTTTTGATAAGTGCAGCAGTAGGAATATGGAGATTTACCTTGTGTTACTGTGTTACTGACCTGGGGAAACCATCTGGCATTGTCATGGGAGCCAAATCTGTGCTGTGGACTGAACTTTGTGAAGCGTTTTCAGGATGATGTTCGTGTTGCATCTTAGAGAAAGAGGAGCAGTGCTGGTTTCTCACCTTTCACATTTTGATATACAAGCAGTCAAATTCAGGAGTTGCTATATTTCCTCAGGCAAAGACAAAAGACAGGGAGGAATTTTCAGTAAAATTGGCTATTGGAGGCTGTTTAGGAGCTTTCTGCAAGTAGACATCACTCAGCAGTAATTCATCAGCCTGAGAGAAAGGGACCTCTTGGACCTCACTGGGCTCATCTGGCTGTGCTTGTATTGTGTCGTTAGAAATATAGTCTTTTTTTATTTAGACAGAAAAAAAAAAAAAAACGTTACTGAGCTTAGAAATCCAGTCAAATTGTGTGGTAGGAACATCATCTAGGTAGTGTTTGTATCAGAGTATAGTATTGTAGTATTGTAGCTCTCGTGGGAATACAATTCATACTTACAAGAGGGAAGTGCATTTATTATGCGTTTGTGTCAAAGATCCCATGATGTTAGCAGTAGGATTGAAAATATTACTGCAAAAATTTTTCACCCTAGATATTACCTTCCATCTAGAACTCTGCAAAGTGGGAGGGCCACAAAGAACTGGAGTGAAGGAGAATAATACTGGGTATATGCTTGTTTGGTATATGCTCTTTGTCATGGCATGCTTTAACACTAGTGCGCTTTAGTTGATATACACTGTACAGTCTTGGATAACTCCTCATAAAAAGCCACACTGACATTTGGAGGGTTTGGAGGACAACCACTTGAATGGCAAGGCACTTGGAGGAAAGGCTGGGGTAGCTGTGTTATCTTAAGACCAAGACTATAGAAGAACAGACTGAATGAGGTATTCTTGCAACACATAATCAGTGGTTATAAAGAGGTGAGTGTTTCTAAGTCTGCTATGGGTAGAATGAGAAGTAACCATCTTATTTAATGGCAAGAGAGACTGTCATTAAATCACAAGGTACTTTTTCTGACTGTAAGAATGATTATACAGTGGAAAAAAAACAGGCAAGGGAGGCTGTAGCATCCCTGTCATTGAAGACAAGACTGGCAAACTGCTGTCAGGAATGGTCCAGATATAGCTGATTCAAACTCTGAGCAGCACGATGGATTGGATGAAGTCTAAGTCCTTCTTGGCCTAGCCTTCCTCCCTTTCATCGCTAAAGCTGCAGATGGATGGAAAATGACTCAAATGAAAACATTTTCTGAGCATCATTAACACTGAAGTTTTGAAATCAAGCTGTACTCAAATGAGATAACTTAAAAATATCTTCAGTGTAACTTCTGTAGCTTATATATGTATAACATATATAACAGTAAACCATAGACATACCTCTTGGAGTTCAATCCACCTTTTCTCAGGAGGAATAGAATGGTTGATCCTTTGTAAGGAGGTCCTTTCTGAGTGCTTGAGTTAATGGCACAAGTGTTTGTACTTGTTTCAGTGAAGAACTACTGACTGAATCAAAGAATTCAGTAGGACCTAATTACAGATTCTGTGTTGCTTCTTCATAGTGGTCAGCATACTTAAAGGAAAGAACATCTTTTTGAATGCTTTTAGCTAAAAAATGTCTATCTTGTGCTCAAGTATCACAAAACCCCCCAGGGAAATGCACCTAGCAGAGGAGGCAGGCACAAGAGCTAGTTCTAATAAGGCAAATGAAAAGTTGAAAGTAATAATTAAGGAATGTTCAAAATTATGTTTTATTTGTGTCTTGTGCAGGAGTGATCCCAGTCTGCTTCTAGAATAGGTTTTTTTAAAGAGTCCAAGCAGGCTTTTGCATCAACTAGAGGTAATAAAAAAGGAGTTTGTCAGACAACGCAAGCAACTACCATGTTTAATCCTGTACATTTTAAACTGGTCTTCCTGTCCAGTCACAGCAGTTCCTGATCAAAAAGGACAAAGAGGAAGAAAATACCTTTTAATATTTGGCATATGTTTTATCCTTTTTTTAGTGCTATTGTTGTGGCTTAACCACAGTAGGCAGCTGAACCCCTCACAGCCACTCACTCCCTTCCCCCTCGTGGGATGGGGAAGAGAATTATAAGGATGAGAGTGAGGAAACTCGTGGGTTAAGAAGTAATTTTCATAGGTAAAGCAAAAGCTGCACCAATCAGCAAAGCAGAACAGTTCATTCACCGGTTTCCATGGGCAGCCACCCCCAGGAAAGCAAGGCTCCATCATGTGTGATTGTTGCTTCGGAAGACAAAGCATCACTCCACATTCCCCTCCTTCCTACTTTTTCCCCACAGCTTTTATTGCTGACCACATCACTTGTTCTGAGATACACCTTGTGGCTGGCTGTCCCAGCTGTGTCCCTCCAAACCACTTGTGCACCTCCAGCCTTCTCACTGGCCTTGATGCTGTGTGAGCACTGTTTAGCAATAACTAAAATATCCATGCATTTTCAACATTGTTTTAGTCACAAATCCAAAAGCTTTCACTATTATGGAGAAAATTAACTCTATCCCAGCCAAACCCAGTGAAGTTACAGTACTGCTTCTAGTCACTCTTATATTTTAAGTCTCTGTATATTTGATACGAGTAAAAAGAGAAAATGTTGGATGCTTTCCACTTACTGGTCTGTTTTTCAGTATCCAGAAGCCCATTGAGCTACCAGCTAAACTACAGAAAATGCTTCCTTGAAAGAAAAGGTTAAGGAAATTTGGTACAGAATCCACCAACTAATACAAGCTCTTCAACTTTTCAGTGAAAAAATAGTAGCAAAAGAATCAAAAAGCTTTTAGTGAAGCTGCATGTCTGCTGTAGAAAGACCCCTATTTTGGTAGGAATTGATGATGGCATGCCTGTCTGAGAGTCCATCTGTGCCACAGAAAGCACCAGGAGTTCTGTCAGTCTGATCCTCACAGAACTTTTTTGCAATGAAGAAAACACAAACAGATGAATCCTAGTTACCAGCGTTATGGAATGACTTTGAACAATAGTAATGAACTCCAGCTTTTACTGCAGATTTATGTTTTTAAAAGAACCTGACATATGGGAAATATTACTTTTGCCAATGTTGAAACAACTGCTAGAATTTCTGTGTAAAATGGTTACAGGATGGGTTTTTTTCAGTTTGCATTTTTTTAAAGAAATGTTCAAATTTCTTGTGAGATTTAAGGTTCTTACAGATTTATTTTTTTTCCTTCCTGTGCAGAAAATATGAAAAATTCTACTCTCTCTCTCACTAAACCTCCAATTGTGTGGAATGTCATATGAGTGAAACCACATTATAGACAAATTGAGCTGTAAGGACTATGTTGTTCTTGACCACGTTCAAATTTGAATGAGGGAGGTCAAGCAGCCAGAGTTACGTGCAGTTCTACTTTCCCCAATCTTTCTGAACAGACCTCATAATGACATATTAGGAGCTTCCAGAAGGAACACAGGCTTATGAAGGCAGAGCTCAGCCCTGTAAGAAGCACACTATGGACTGGATGTACTAAAAGGGCACGAGTGGCTTCCAGAGCACAGAACAAAGCTTCGCTCCTGTAGCAGTGAGAATTCAAGACTTCTTACTGATGTTACAGAGCTGAGGGAAACTGATCAGGCAGGTGTCTTAGGTCAGTGTTCAATGTGCAGCTCTCCAAAGAAAACAGTGACAGTGGGGATAGAGGTGGGCAAGATGTTTCCCTGTAAGGTGTATTTAGGTGCCTTTAGGCACTTAGGATTCCCATTCAGGGATCTTTTATGAATTCTGTATTTTCATTCTAAGAACTGAGAAGGAGCTGTGCTCTGCCCTTACAGAAATGTTGAGTCATCCTCCACTTTATATTGATTAAAGCTTTTGATTCAGCATTTGAGTGACTCGGTTTTCTCTCTTTGCTATGCATTCTCTGTAATGGAGGACAGACAACACCTGCTTGTCAGGAGCCTCCTATGAAAAGCTGTATTGGACAGGAGAAGTCTTCATTTCTGTTGCTGAAGGTGGGTTGCTGTCCAGTAAAGAACACAGCTGAGCCTGCCTGCATCTACTGCCAAGGCACTCGCGAAGGAAATGATCCTTTTAAGAACCATTTTTTAATATTTTATCTAAAGAATGAAGCCAGAATATGCCAAATTTCAGGAGAATAATGTACATACAGAGTAATATATCTTCTTGAACTTTCCATTGATGATCCTGGATCTGCTACATCCAGGGCAAGTGTATTAGTTTTGCATGTGTTAAACAAAACAAAACAAAACAAAAATTAGGAGCATTTCTCTTACGTCAGTTACACTACATATAATTTATCACTGTGTTTTGTAATGTGCCTCATCCCCCTGCTACATTCACGGTATACAGTCAGAGCACTTGCTTTTTTTTTTTTAAACTTGTTAGTAGAACTAGAGGAAAATCTGTTTTCAGAATGCAGATCATCCTTATGGGCACATAAAGCACTGAGCGGGCCAGTCTGTTGAAAAGATTGTGCATGCTTGTAGAATTAGTCTGTTCAGCACTTTTTAAGTGAACTTTTTTAAGGTCCTTTGCTGTGCCTCAGGGCAACCTAGGTGCTTCTGTAATTGATATGTATGCAAGGCTTTAAGAATAACAATCCTTGAGTTAGTTGTCTGAATTTTACTAAGGGCCTATTGAAATGGGGAAGGATCTGGTCCTTAGAGATATTCAGGTTTCTATTCCTCCCACTGCTTTTGGTGGGAGATGGTCACTGCACCAGATGTAAGAACCACACTGAAGCAGAGAGGAGCAGCTCCATGAAATTCCAGGAGATGCAGTATCCCAAGCACTTGGTTCTAGCTAAGCTGCTTGGAGGCACATCCTGGGTTGGTGTTTTATTTGTTTTATAAGTTTTGGCAATTGTATTTAATAAAAGTTTACATCTGCTTAATGCCTGGGAGGGTCTTTTAGCTTTTAAAAGTATCAGGAGCTTTCATTCCTTCAGAGCAGCACAGTAGCCTAATGAATTAAACATCAGTTTCTTTCATGAAGTGAGTTTAAAAAATGCAACCAAAACACAAAACAAAACAATTATGCTGCACTGGGAGATTATTCTGGTAGCCTCACCTTATGAAGTGGAGACTTCTTAGGATAGTTTCTTAGGATGGCAGCTCAAGCCTGGAATGCTGCTCCCACAAGGGCTGTAAGGCCTCTTGGGAGCCCTCTTTATTCTGCAGAGGGGAGAGCCATGGAGGAAGGAGGGACATGTAGTATTTTCCTAACACATCATAGGAGGAGGTTAAGTAACTCTGCAATGCACTTCACTTCCTACTAAAGAATTAAAAGGAAGAATCTTTAGAGTTTTTAGTTTATGGTTGAAATTTCTGAAAAAAGCTTTGAGAGAGTAAATTATTGGATAATAACAGTATTTTAGTTTTCATGCATACAAGTTATCTTGCCTCTTTGATAAATAAAACTGAATTCAGAGCTGAGTTTTCTGAGAGGTTTTTATAATTATATGGTTTGCAGAGTTTTAAGTTTTCTGGCATACATTATTCATATATTAAAATTTCAGGTAATTTTGGTTATCTTCCTATCTTAAAGTAATTTCCAAGTTAATAAAACATAAATTGTAAAACTATGTGAACAGTATTTTAAAAAGATAAATTGAAATGTTTTGCTGAGAGCAAAATGATTTAATTTAGAAACAAACATTCTTATTTACTGAGATTTTAGAGCAGACATGTAAAAGGCAAATTGTAGCCAAATCAGTGCTCTTATCTTTTTGTAAATGTAGTTGCATAAGAGAAACATGCTACCCATTGTATTATGTGATAAATGTATTGCTTAATTCTGAAAAGATTTAATTTTAAAAAACAGCAGTTTCAGTTAAACCTCTAAGATTACAGATATAAATTTGTAAGGACATGTAGGAATCCCTGCAGTATTGAGGACAACTGAGTCAGCTGAGATTCTGTTTAACAAACTGTTGTTATTGTGAAAAGTGTTTCTTACCTAGAAGGTTAATTTATTATAGCTGGTTGTTCTATATTTTAAAAACATTCATCCAGCTGTTGTTCATAGGCCAGGTTTTGTACTGAAAGCAAGTAAGTGCAGGTGATGCAGGTGCACAGAACAGCCCTGATGTGAAGAATTAAAGTCAAACCTCACTGAAGTCTGACAGCAGTCCAGCAGTTTATCAGAGGAATGGCCATTTCTCCAGAAGGGTCTGATCCATCAGACACCCCAGTCACAGTTAGGGTGTGAGACCATAGTATCAAGCTGTCTCCTGCATGGATACAGATGGCTGAACTCAAGTATTTGTCAATAATGACATCAATGAACAAAATGTGAGAAATATTTGGCAGCTGATCAGTAATGCTCAGTATGAGAGAGCTGACACAAAAATTTCAGGTATGTACAGCAAATGTTGTGTCGTGATACAGAAGCTCATTCCTATAATCACAGAGTCCGTTTTGGGTGATGCCACAACTTCTTCCGGTTTTCTTATTGCTCTGAGATTTTTAGAAAAGTAACAAAGTAACACTTCTCTTTTCAGTGTTCTGTTTCCTGTGGAAAAGGTTTGAAGTTTCGTGATGTGCATTGTTTTAATAGCTTCCAATCTAAAATAGAAGAAGAAAACTGCAAACATTTGAAAAAACCACGAACATATAAAATATGTCGAGCCGGAAGATGTCCTGCTTGGAAGGCCAGCAGATGGAAAGAGGTATGTAAACTCTGACAGCTATCTTCTTCATGACAGTACAAGACAATATCATATTCATGACACACTGCTTCAATGGAAATAATTGTCAAGAAGTTTTTTATATGCACATCACAATGAGGTCTACAAATTAATAATCAATAATAATGGCCAGACTTCATGAACGAAGATCTGGGGAAGGGCTCTCCCCCCGTGGATGTGCCCTTCCAGCCTGGGCAGTGGATTTTTTAGGTGAGGCACAGCGTGCGCAGAACCGGCCCCACTGTTTAAGTCCTGAGGTCCATTTGCCACGGCCGAGCGAGCTTGGACAGTGACAGTGAAATCCTTGGGACTGTCTACAGCGCCCAGTACTGACTGGGGCTGCCCCTGCTGTGCATCTGAGATCTGACGGGATTGGATGGCAGGGAGGCATTTAACTGCCATGGGGATGGTCCCCCCTGAGACTCAAACTCGGGCCCTTGGGATTCAGGGTCCAGAGTGTTAACCATTACGCCACGGGACCGCCCCAATCTACAAATTAGCGAGTAGTTAATTGTATTTTCTTTTTCTTTCTTTTAAGAATAATGAAAAATAAGTGTCTTGTGTAAACCAAGCATTTGCTAATCTGAATTTTGTACTGAATAGGTACTTAGGACTTTCCTCAACTTATCTTGGAAATTCAAATTAACAGTAAATTTTTAAACTTTACTTCTTACCTTCTGTGATGGATTTAGAAGTATCACTGTATTTGCTGTCAGTCTAAATATTGAAATGAAGACAGGTTTGTGGGGGAAAGACAAGAAAAAGAGCTTGTGGGCAAATATTGACCTTTTTGCTGGTTTGGTCTTATCAAACATCTCTCACCTTGTAAAATTGTGTATAACTGAACACATTGCAATATTTTGCATTTCACTCCCTCTTTAAACATATAAATCCCCACATTGGTAAAGACATGCTATCACTCTCCACATTTTGTCCACACTTGATAGAAAAACATGAACTTTATGATTAGGCTTGAGTCTTTAGGTAGACTTTGGGATCGAGTCCTGATTCTGACTGGTGTAAAAAGGTCTGTCTATCTCAGCAAGCATTAGTGGTATAGTGAAATGCCTTCGGCCAGAAGAAGGAAAAGAGGCATTTGGCATTTATGTTCCTCAGGGTTCAAAGTCCTTAGTACTACCTGCAAAAGAAAGAGAAGTGTCCTAAAAATACTGCACCATTTGTAAGATTTTCTAACATAAAGCACTGAGATTTTGTTTTCTTTCATTACAATATTTGCATTTTATAACAACAGACAAGACTGTCAGTCTCTAATAAAGGCAAGATGAAAATTCAGAACTTCAACTGTTTGATCTTGCAAAAATGTAACCTTTTGCTTTGCATATGCCTATATCAATTGTCTGTACTATGAAATAAGATAAGCAGAGAGCTCAGTTAGGTAACTCAGATGCACTTGTTTTCTGTATTTCTTAAAAAAATGTATTTTAATTGTAGTTTTACATTTTCAGCATCAGTTTCTTTAGGTATAATGGATACTCATATTGTCAGGGCTGTGAAGTATATTTGAAACAATATCCTAAGATCTTGCAATAGTGACAGCTGTACCCCCTTCTGGGGACTCGTTTCACACTGACATAACTAATTCTGGTCACTTTCAGTGTTCTGTATCCTGTGGAGTGGGGATTCAGCAAAGGGACGTCTATTGTCAGCTGACAGGTCTGGGGCAAGTGAGTGAAGCAACGTGTAGCCGTGGTACCCGCCCCGCTAGCCAGAGGCATTGCTGGCAGCCTGCCTGCATGCTGTACCAGTGGCTGGCAGATGAATGGGAAGATGTAAGTAAGGCTTTCAACTTGTATGAACTAAGTGAGTGATGTCATATGTAATAATGAGGTTTCATTTGTTTGGTTGGTTTTGGGTTTTGTTTGCTTCTCCCCCACCCCCCCACACATTTGGATGCATTTCTAATAGCTGTTTTGCTGCAGAATAGCAAGTGACTGTGCTGCATATTTTCAAGGTCAAGCATGCAAAACTTAAAAAGTGACAAAAATGTCAGTCTTTGCTTACTCTCTTATCGAGGATTTGCTTATCTATTGTTATAGAGAAAAGCTCTTGTGAAGCTCTGAGCAGGTACCTATGACAGGACTGTCTGCAGATACTGCATAAGATGTTTAATAAATCCTCATCATGAAATAGAATTTTTAAAAGCAGTTTTTAAGAACAGAAGTGCAAAGGAAATGTCATGTGGAAGTAAACACTTCAGAGGTAAAATCTTTGGACAACAATTTTTTCAAGAAGTTCTGTATGGAAGACTTAAAGTGTCTTAAAAACTTAGAGGATCTTTTTTTCTTAAAGGAAAGATAAGAAGCAAAATAAAACTCACTATTCTTCTACCAATTATGAAGCAAGATATGAAAATAAAACTCAGCATTCTCCTACCAAATACACATTTTCCTATGTAAGAAAATCTACTGTTGCCTTCAGGAGAGAGATGTCATTTCTAGAGATGTGATAACTGTTTTCTACCTGCCAAAAATTTAATAACTTGTTGTTTATGCAAACATAGAAACATATATAAAGATGAGGGAGAGGGAAAAAACCCAAAATTATGTATAATACCTGAAACAGTGTACAAAAGAGCCCATCTCTTACTGTAACATTAAACAAAGCCCCAGTTTGTACAATTGTGGCATCTTAATAATCTGCAGTGCTAAAGTTCCTAGGGCAATCCCCCTGAAACTTTGAATATGGAGTCTCAAATGTCTCAGGACACAATTCTGTAAAAGAAACAACTGTAAAGATACAAAAAATGTTCTGGTGCTCTGCAAAATCTGGATTATAGTAATGCAGTTCAGGCATATATATTCCTCCATTAGGCTGTACTGAGGGAAAGCTGACAAATATATGTCTTCCAAGTGTTCTCTTCTCATATGTAATTGTTAAAATCAGGATTTAATGAAAGTGGCTCAGGATGTCCTTTTAGCACAAATATGCATTTTCAAAGAGTGAGAGAGACTTTTCCTTTCCCAGCAAATATTTGTATATTCCAGCTGGGTATTTGGGGTTCTCCACCACAAATGCATTGTGTTTCACTACACCCTCCAGCTATTTCATAACATCTTCCACACGAAGATTGCTGTTTGCTTGAAATTCCTGTGTTCTGCTCCCTCCTCTGACCACATTCAGATACAGACCTGTATATGTAGTGGTAATAGTAGTTCAAGTGCTTATCCATCTGTCTTCTGCTCCTGGTACAGTACATCCCCCAGCTCTCTTAGCTCTGAGTGCTCGTCTGTCACTTCCTTGTCTCACCAGTCACAGCACAGCAGAGGTATTTCCAGATGTAGCATTTTCTCCAGCTTGCAGCTGGTAGACTGGCTGAAACATTTTTATCCTAAGGAGGAGAATGTCTGCAAGGCTAAGGTATAAAGCATCATGAAGACAATTCTTCTGCCTGTCCCCATTACCTCATTACTGGGTTATCCTTTATGAGAATATTCTGAGCTGTTCCATGACATTAAATGAATAAGTATTTCTGTAAGTTGCACCATCCAACTGTATCCACACTCCATCCTCTGATACAAGTCCAGACAACATTTTCATTCTGTGAATGACTAGGTTTCTTAAAGGCTTAATGCATGAATGGCTACCATTGCTGGACCGCAGTATCTTGCAGGTCTTCTGAGCAGGTAGATAAGCCTCTCTCACTGATTTACTTTCACTGCTTTCTCTGATTTCCTGCCATCCTCACCTTTTCAAGAAAGAAGGTTATCACACAGCAAGACTTGGAGATTATAAGAACTTAATACCCTAGTCATGAGTCAATGCTTAAATTTCTCCTTAGGGAAGACCCTCCTGGGTCTTAGGATCTTGCTTCTACCTAATGAAAGTGAATTTTTATCAGTTTTTTCTTTCCTCAACCACCCACCCCCATCCTGCTACAGAGTGATAAAGTGATGACAGGTTGTTCCTCAGATGGAGTTGGTTTTCCTCATCAATAATGTGATATTAGTGATTGTTTTCCCTATTAACTTGTTGCTTACTTGAAGAGAATAAAAAGGTAAAGCTTTTTGTCTGAATTATTGCTTGTCTGGGTCTGTGCATGTTTGGAGCTTTCAGATGAAATGAAGTTTGTAAGCCCAAGCATATATTTTTCATCTTCTTTCATCAGCATACTTAGGTCAGTGAAATTTGTAGAGCAGCTCCTTGGGGCTCTGTACTTGCTCATCAAGTTTGCAGATGGTGCCAAAGAGGGGAGACTGGTTTGCTGGAGGGCAGGGCTGCCATACAGGGGACCTGGACATGCTACAGGAATAGGATCACTGGAACTTCATAAGATGCAACAGAGACAAATGCAAAGTGCTACCCTTGGAAAGGAAGCACTCCTGCAGCAGCCCAAGCTGGGGATGCGTGACCCTGGGATCCTGGTGGGCAGCTGAGGGTGGGCAAGCTGTGTGTGCTGTCAGCAAGGATGGCCAGCAACCTATAAACTGTAGCAAATCTCTGCTGAGAGTGGCGAGGTTTTCTTCTTCATCACAGCAAGTTCAAACAGCTTGGTTGAGGCACCCGTAACAGGGGACATGATGTTGGTATGCATTACTTAGCCTGTACCTCCACTTTTCTGGATTCTGGTGACACCAAGGTTCTCATCCTGTCTTGGCAGAGCTGTGATGAGTCTTCATTTCAACAACTTGCCATGGGGAGAGGTCTGAGGACCTTCAGGGCAAAGGCACAGGCTCAACGGGTACTGCTTCCTAAAGCTAGAACTGGCTTGATTAATAGGCAGTTTTGTTTTGTTTTCTTTTCATTTTCTTTATCAGAATAATATGATCATGGTTGCAGGGCTGCTTTTTGTTTTGTTTTCAAGACTAACTTACTCCTTTCATATTTTGCTGAAACCCTTTTTTGGCTCTTCCCTTTTCATACAGAAGAGCTTTTACACTTACCCTATCATCTTGGCTTGACATTTTCATTTTCTCCTCTGTCTCACCCAACACTTAGAGTGTCGTGTTATTACATGCTGTTGTTTTTTTCATCTGATTAGAGATACCTGACCTTTGAAAACAAAGTAAAGCGTTCTGATTCAGTGAGTAATTCAGTCTGACACTGACAGCAGATGTCATAAAAGGTATTGCTGTCTGGGTTTTACTGGTGTGTGGCAGTCAGTAGATAGCTTCATTCTGTAAGTGGCTAGTTTAAAAAAACCTGTGATTGATTTTCTCACTCTTAGTGCTCAGCATCATTTGGAAGAAAGAAAATATACCGGAAGGTTAAGTGTGTGAATGAAAACCGGCTCCAAGTGGATGGAAGCTTCTGTGATCCTGCCACAAAGCCTCCATCATCCAAAACCTGCAGAGTGGCTCCCTCTAAATATGTTGTGTTCACAGGAGAACTGTCACAGGTACGCTAGTTATACTGCTCACACATCTTTTATATAACTTTACATTTAAGAATATTATATTGCTTTAAAATGTACTTTATGTATGTGGAGCAAAAAGAAAAAACTGTATTTTCATTTGAACATGACTGTCTAAACTTTCTCCATGTTGACCCTCCCAGTCAGCCATGATTTATTGTAGAGGCTGTCATCAGTCCTCTGCTAGCACCCAGGACCTATGATCACCAGCTAGAGGAGAGCTGCCCCTACCACTTTGATGGTTCCCAGGCAACTTTCTTGCAAGCTGATGTCACTGAAGTAACCAAAAATCTTTTCCTTGATTTTAGTGAAGTGATTGATTAGTGCTTTGTTTCCCTTCCACGTCTTCACTACCTGTGTGTGCGTGTCTGTGCACATATCACAGCTGTGAGGGAATGGCTCTGGAACATCTGTGAGCTCTGAGAAAAGGTCAGCATGGGGCTTTCCAGCTCCTTGAAGGGACCAGAGCTGATTTGTCTGTAATAGCAATTCTGCAGAAAAGTTCAGTTTCACAGAAATCATGTCTGTTCTTGGGGATTTTATTTTAGTGCTCAGCCAGCTGTGGGTTTGGTTACCAGCAGAGGATCACATACTGTATTGGAATCCATTCTGTTCAAAATCAACATGCCCATGGCCTTCAAACTGTAGCATACCAAGAATGCCCGGTAGAGTCATCCCCATACATTTATAAATGTCATATCAATGGATGTTCACAAGCAGCTACCTGGACAGTGGGGAAGTGGACCAAAGTGAGTAGAGATGCGCAAGCTTATTTTTGATAGCTGCCTCTAACATAAATGAATGCCAAGACTAATTTGCTGATGTAATTATGTTAATTGTTTGCTACTTTCTAAACTAACTCTTCGTGATTATCCATATCTAGTGCTCAGTATCTTGTGGAGTGGGAATAAAGGAGAGAATTGTAGAATGTATGACTGAAAATGGCTTATCCAGTGGCTTGTGTCTGCCACATTTAAAACCAGCTGCCAGAAGGATCTGCCATGAGGAAGAATGTAAGTGACAGCTGTAATTTTCCACTGAAGTTAATCTTTTCCAAGGTTATGTATATTAAAGTTATAAATATATTCAGAGTGCAATTATGCAAAATTAAGTCCTAAAAGTAAGCTCTATTCGTAAAATATTAATACGATTTAATCGTTCATTTTGAAGGTGAAATTTTTACCACCTGCAAAGATATGCAGATTAAAAAAGGGATTAGAAAGGATGGTGAATACCTACTTAACATTAAGGGAAGAATGATAAAGGTACTGTTAATATTTATGAGTTTTTATGAACACAAATTTTTATGAAATAACACTTTTCTAATAAAGATTTTGCTAAAGGGTTCTATTTTCTCTTCCAGATTCATTGCTCAGGCATGCACTTGGAGAATCCCAAAGAATATTTGACATTGATAAAGGGTGAAGTAGACAACTTTTCTGAAGTATATGGATTCAGGTACAGAAACGATTTTATAGCTTTAAGAAGTGCATTTATTCCTTCCAAAATAAAAGAATAAAATAATACTTACTTTGTGTGAGAAAGATGAGTAGGTTTTCTGTCCTTGATTTTCTGTTTTAAATATCCAGGCATGTGAACAGACATGCAGAAATGCAGGTACTTCCAGGCTGGAATTATATTAGTTGCACTAAATGATTATAATTTTTTTTGTCTTGACTTTAGTAGAAATGGCTTTGATCCACATTAGTGTTTCAGTTGAGGCAAGATTAAAAGCTGAACTTCTTGTTCAGTAACAGTTGTTTAATTTTTTTTTTTTTTTGTGGCATAGTGCAATACACTTAATTTTTCACTATGATATCATGTTGGGGAAAAATGTCAAAAGGAAAACTAAATCTTTGCTATTCTGTAGATTGCAGAATCCATATGAATGTCCTTTCAATGGAAGCAGAAGGCAAGACTGTGCCTGTCGAAATGATTACCTTGCAGCTGGCTTCACGGTTTTTAGCAAAATAAGATTTGATGTAGCTTCCATGCAAATTAAAAGTAAGCATTTTGTCAGTTTTAGCCAATGTGAGCATTCTATTGACATTGTCCACGGTCACAATTAGCAAATTACCATTTTGACCCATTTATAGATCCAGTTGTGCCATTTTGGGGCAAAGAAAACTCTTATTTAATTTAGCAATTCAATGGGAATTTCAAAGGAAAAAAAAAGAATAAAAATTACCACTACCTCCCTCATTAATTTGTCTCAAGTGAAGAAGTGGCATAAATCTCAGAGTTTCATATTTTATATGTGAACTACCTTAATTTTCTAAGGTTTTGTTCCTATTGTTCCATTTTAGTTCACGGCTTGTTTTTCTTGTGGAAGTCTTCCTACGCTCTACTTAGTCCCTTCTCAGACCTTGGCACAACTAAATAAATGGACAGGGATTCTTGCAGTGCTTTCAAGCCCCTGCCTGAAGATGGCAAGTTGTCCCATAACCAGCACACTTGGCCCTGTGGCCAATCTTCCTCTGATCTCCCTTGTATCTCAGAAAGAAGTCTGACCTTGTGGGTTGGACTAACATTGCAAATAACCAAAATTTAAAGTGTAGTCTCTCAAATCAAAACGCACATCTTCCCCTTCCAAACAAACAAGAAACAAAAAAACCCCCAAACAACCCAAAGCAAACAATAAAACAACCTGTTAATGAAAAGCAAACAATAAAACACCCTGTTAATGACTTTTCATACTGCTTTCTCCTGAACTTCAATGCAGCAGTTTGTGTTGAGTAATTTTCTGTTTTCTAGCCACAGATTTTCTTTTTGCTCAGACTATACTTGGGAAAGCAGTACCATTTGCTACAGCTGGAGATTGCTACAGCGCTGCCAGATGTCCACAGGTATTTGTGATTTCTTATCCCCTTGAAATGTTCATGTAAGGGAGGAAAAGAAATATTTGCATGACTTGTTTAGAGCTGTAAGGTAATAAAATAATCTCCTATTCTGTGTAGTCAGGGTATAACATTAGGAAGTACTTTTTTCTTACTTTCTTCTCTCCTATTCCACCATCCCCCCTCACAGTTTCTCTCTCAAACTGTTTACACCACCCTTTCCCTGTAGGCTCCGTGTATGTATATCCAGCTTTCGAGGTGTTTCATGCAGCACTTTCCCTCCCTCTGGATGTGAGGTATCCTTTGTTTCGCCTTCTCAATCTTTGTTCTCCTCCCGTGACTTTTCTCTTCTATAATCCTGCAATATTTTTCTTATCTTTTCTTTGTTTCTCTCCTGATGCTTCATATCACTGAAGACTACCAGAGGAAATATGTCCTGTTTAGCAGTATACTTTAAAATTTCTACATGCAATGGTGTGTCTACATTAATGTTTGTCATTGTATTGGATGATGCTTTTTAGGTTAATCTCTGTATTGTCCCAGTTTACTGTTTGTTGGTTCACATCGCAGAGCAGTTTTGAAAGACATGAACAGGATGCTTTCTGGATGAAGCTAAATCAAACAATAAGCTTCAGAGGATGGATCTTATTACACTCTAATGCTAATGAAGATTCAGTCTATGGGACTAGAAGAGAGTTAGTCCAAAGTAAAAGCCCAATTTGTGCACTGTCTATAGATGCTGGGCTCTCTGAGCCAATATTTTCACTCTACAGGTCTGCTCATACTCAGTGTCCTTGAAAATGCAGATGTATCCCTGGTCTGAACTAGTTAACCTAGGCTGCCCTTGAAGCCCATTGGCAGAAATAGGATTCTCTAGAAAACAGTTCAGCTAATATTACCCCATTAGACAATTTAGGATGAGGTCAGCTGACCTCTGGAAGTGCGTTTCTTTTCACTGACTATAAAGCTGTCGAGACGGACTGGCTCAGTCTTGCATGGACGTGAACCCCTGTTGTCCATCTGTCCTGTGTGCCTAAACTTAAGCTACGTGGGTGGAGGCAGCAAAGGGCAGCGAGAGACAATTTACGTGTGATTTGTGTACAAAAGAAGGGCCTAGATTTGGCAGACATAACCCCTGACAAGAAAACATTTGGAGTTCATTAGAGTATTGGATACCTTCAACCTGCAAACTCTTTGGGTGTAGTACAATACAAACCTGTTTGCAATCTTCTGTAACTTCTGTTGTGAGGTCATTTGGCTTAAGTGGTTTGGCACTGGCACATTTCCATCTATAAGATCTGCCCTGAAGCTAACACTTTTGATGCAGACAAAAGCCCTCTCCATTCCTGTACTCTCAGTCTGTGAAATCTGTTCCTGGCCTTGAGTCTGCTGCATGAGATGTCAGACAGCTGTTAAGCTGTCATTATAACTGCACATGGCACTTCTCATTTATTTTTGCAGTATCACTGTGGAAGAAGTTACTTTGGGCCTGTTACCTGTGGAAAACATTCCACACCACTTGTAGGAATTTCCTCCTTTGTTAAATGGAAGTCTTCCACTTTGTGGGCACTTGAAGACTAACCTACCCAATCCACAGGAGTTTATTTTAGCTCTTCCTGAGTCACATGCTATAAGCGCAGCAACTTTACACAGAAGTGCTCTCAAAATAAATCTGCCATACCATACAATGTAAGACTGAATCTTTGCAAAGGAATTTTAGTGAATCACAAGAATAAAAGCTGAACGCTGTAATTTTATACATGCACACATACATATACCCACACAATTTTATATATATATTTATATGACATTATTAAGCAGTGAAACACAGAAGCTATCATTTTTAATAAAAATTTTACCTTTGCTGAAACTTTGATCTTGTGGTTTAGGGAATTTTAACTAGGTCAGAATACAGAAATTCAGTCCTTCAGTGAATAGCGTGGAGATGTGCAGTTTCTGATTGTAGTGTTGCCTAAACTAAACTATTAGGCTCTTTGTGGAGGTACTTCTTTCCACATATTGCACTTCTTCTGTGTGAATGCAATTTAATAATTTTTCCATATCCCAGTTTGTTTACCAAGGTAGTACAGTTTGTTGCTTTTAATATATACCCTATTCTCATGTGAAGTGACTGTTTTAAAACTAGTTTTCAGAGCATTTGCATAGGCAGATATTTTAGAATCAATAGTTTCTATATCTGTTTCGAATGGTTTGTATTGCAAAACATTCAATTTAGCAATACATTTATTTATTTTTATCTCCACTTGTTTGTGTTCAATTACATTGTTAAACTGAAAAAGAAATGAAAGATATAAGATGATGATGATGCTTAGATGGTGTGCCTGCAAAGATTTGAGAATTAGATGGCTAAGAAGTGATTTATCTGCAATTTCCAGATAGCAGTATGTTTTGAACCATGTTTTTTTCAGGTTCAGGCACTTTAAAAATCAAACCAAGTCTTTCAAGAAAACCAACCTCATTCTTGTCTTTTTCAAGCCTGTACTTTTAGTAAATTAAAATTTCATATCTAGAAAGAGCAAAAATAATTTGAATTGTCTGATGTTAGTTTTGTCTTCAACTCTGCAGAGAGGTGTTACAGATCAGCTGATGCACAGGTGGTGCTTAGTGCAGAAGAATTTGGTTTTGTGTTCTGACAGTCCATGAAAGTGTATATTGCAGTGTAACTAACCCATATTATTTTTACACCTCTGAGTACTTAATGTTTAGATATATCCTAAATGATATGTGTCAATATGCCAATGTAAAGTGTTTTAGTGTTTTGAATTCTTGTTCATCAGTTCTGTATTTTCCTTTCTGGTTTTTTTTTTTTTTTTCCTTTCTTTCTCTCTCTTTTGTTTCTCTTCCCTGTGTTTTTCTTTTTTTTTCTAGGGACAGTTCAGCATTAATTTGGCTGGTACAGGTCTGAGATTATCCAGTACAGTTAGGTGGATTGCTCAGGGCAACTATGCGACCGCTGACATACACAAATCCCATGTAAGTCCATGGTGTTTTCCTTTACCTGCTCTTGTGGCTTGCAGTATTATGCCTCAAAAGCCTTGACTGTAATGAAAGTGAGTTGTGAATCAAAAGTAGCACTCAAGGTCTCTGACCCATCTAAGTCTTCTTTCAGATGTAATGCAGAAAAACTGTGTTTAATCACACCGTCCAGTATCTAATTCAGAGCAACACTGCCTGTCTATCCTTCTCTTAACTGATTTTAAGATTATTGTTTTATTAATCAGGTTTATTAGAAGTTTTGCAGATGCCTTTTAAAAGGGATCTTCAAGTATCTTTTGAAGATACTCTAAAAAACCCCTCAAATACAACACCCAACCCCACACATTTTGTTAAAGATACCATACTACAGATGATCTTTATAGTTGCTTACCTCCAACTTGATTCACATGGGAAACCAAGACCAGTTGAACAGGAACAACAAGCATGCACAGTTTAAGACAACACTGGATGGTAAGCCAGGAAACAAGGTATAAAGTCATAGTGATAAAGGATCTCTGTGTCCATTTTGCTAATTTGATGCTGTCTCTTAATTTGGTATCTGTAGGTACAATTTGTCAAAAGGCCTGTTGTGTGCAAAATTCTTGTACAAGCTTGTTGTACAACTGTGATTGCAATTGGTTTTCTTGATTGACTGTTCTCTTTGTCTAATTCCCAGGATGGTACTAAAATATATGGAAGATGTGGAGGATTTTGTGGAAAATGTGTTCCTAACACAGTTATTGGTCTCCAGCTTCAAATACAGTGAGAACTCTGATGTAATAAGAGACTCAAAGCAGGGACATTTGAACCATTTAGGTTCAAATTGTAGGTGCTGTGTATATATATTTTAATTCTTTCATCTCTGTAATGCGCATTAATGCTAAGAATTCCTGTTTTCTTCAGGATTTACTCGGGATTGTGATATCTGTATGTGGGCTGGCAAGTGCACAAATCACAGTCATAGACCTTCAGCTTTTAATGGGGAGACATTCATTCAATGTAAACTAAATATCAGCAAGTAAATTGCACTGAGGTTACTACCATGGGTAACACTCTAAATTACCATAATTTTAATTCTTTACCTGCAGTTAATCAGTGTGATTCTTTTGCTGTATTCAGTAAAATTTACATTCTACTGGTCTTCTTGACTGACTGTACTAAAGTATAAAAAGGAAAGCTTTATTGCTATATAGAGAAGTAATAATTTCAAGTATTTCCAATTTTGTTCAAACTTTCAGGGATTATCTGTCAATAACTTACAGCAGAGAAGTGCATAACCAAAGTGCTTCAGATAGTTTTATAGATCTGTGTGTTTCTCTGTCAGTAAAAGCATTTACCCCTTTCATTATATTCTTCATGGTGCTCAAATCTTAGCAGTAATACTGAGAAGTGTGGTTTAACCTCTGTAGTCTTTATAGCATATTACACATCTGGGGTTAGGTTTGTTGTGGTTACAGGAAAAGAAAATAAGGAAACTAATTACTTCAAAAACTGATTTCAAATCCCTGCCTCTCATCCAAGTATACTGTAAAAGCAGTATATTGTTTACCATAACATCTTGTATCTGATTGTACAACTGTGCATTTGCTTAAACACATTTCCATATACACTTGCTCCTTTACCCAGGCCAATGGCATATTAGTAAAGGCTGTAGTATATATCCTTCATATTGCAATTCAATATAATTTTCAGTAACCTTAGTGAAAAACCTGGAGAGAGGCAGTATCAAGCTCCACAGTGGTTTTGGTGTCCATCTTTGACTGTATTGCAATATTTGTAAGTACAGTTCTAACATCTGCTATTTAAAATTATTTCTTTAAGAAAATAAGTGTTTGAAAAAAAGCTCCAAGGTTCAAAAAAGGATTTAGCTCTTTGATGTGTTGTTCTGTATTACTTTACAGTCCACAACTGTAGAAATATATGCATATACAGATGATGCATTTCAGGGCCAACTCTCAGGTATTCAGAATAAAATGTTCTACCTGCATAATAACATATGTTAGGTACCAGATAACTACATATGCTTTTTCTGAAAATATGCATTCTGTATACCAAATATTTATTTTGCATGCCAGTATGATTGGTAGATCAAATGGCAGCTATATAATATTTTTACCCACAGAGTTAGCCATGAATAAGCAAGATATATTAACTAAAAACAATACTGTACCACAGAAGTGTATGCAGCTGTTTTTTAGATAACACATGTAGGTAATTATTTTGTGATCTCTGCATCAGAAATGTATTTTTGCACTATGTGCCTTATAATAGTTGTAAACATTAATAAGAATATAAACCATTGTTTTCCTGGAAGTGTTTACATTTACAATTAAAATCTTGTAATTTATAAAATATTTATATAATAAATATGTTTGTGTGAATGGCACCAGAGCACTTTTGTTTGTTTTTGTGTCATACATGTAATACAAAATGTTGCAAAGACGTTTCAACTTCTTTATGCACAGAAAAACTACATTCTTAATACTTCTTCACAGTGGTGTATGTTGACTTACCCTGGAATAACTGCCACACAAGCAGTGTGTGATAGGACCATTTTCTATGGAAGCAAATCCTGCTTCAGAGGGAAAAACTCTGTGTCTATGTGCTCTTTCCAGTTGTCTATGCATATTCACCTATACCTTTCTTAGGGCGGGTTACCGTAAATCATTAACTGAAATAATTTAGAAATATGAAATAATCTTCCTTCTCCTTGTGCTAACTCAAAACAATTCCTTTATAGCATGATCCCTTGACAGCTGCTTTGGCAGAAGGGGAACTGCAGTTCACCTCTATCCCCAGGAGGGCCTTTTACTTTTCAGCCCATTTAAAGGCTAGAAAGCGCTCGGCTCTGCTGCCACAAAGTCACTCTGAGAACCCCCTACCAAGCAAAATGACAATGCAATATTCAACACAGCATGTTTTTCTTGGGTAATAGAAATGATTTTTGAGTAAAAACGTATTTTCTATAATTATAGCAAACCCTGTGGCCCAGATTCAACTTCTGCATAGAACAGCACTGTACTGTTTTGTAGCCTTTTACATCTTTCCTTTCTTTTATCCTTGATTTGGAGTTTCAGCCTAGTGTAGGGAAAAAGTAATTGCGTGTTCTGGAATTTTGTGTTAGAGTTTTGATTTTGTTGAAGAAAAAGGGATTAATCAGTCACCCCATTTCAACTTTCTAACTTTTTATCCCAAATGCAATTGGAGGAAAACATAAGCCTTATGATCATCTCTGAAGAATTTGGAGACTTGATGATGCTGACACGTTAGAAGTCCATGAAAAAAAACAAAAGAGAGTATCATGGGTTGTACTTGCAGGAAGCTATTTCCATCTCATTATTGAAATTGCTGTGGATTTTCATCACAATGGGGAGCCAAGATGCCTGACAGAGTAGCAGGGTGCCCTATGAGAGTGCTGTGAGCTCCACCTCATGGGTCTGCATGTGTTGAACTGCCCATGGCTGGTCACAGTCACACAGCTCTCCAGCTTGGCTTCATGCTAACAAAATTAAATGCTTCACTGTCTGGTCACTATTCCATACAGGGAAAAAAAATAAAATAATTAACAAATATTAATAGCTAAAAAATGATTGTTATGTGACTTTTAGGATCTTTTCAATCCCATCAATAACAGCATCAAATATTAGGTAACACAACTGCACTTAGCTTGCTTATGTGTATGCACACACACAGTTAATGTTTATCTGAATATTGAGTGCCGAAGATGGACTAGATGTAAAAAACCTTGTTTCTCACATTTATCTGACAAAATGTCACTTGATGTGCTATGAAAAAATGGTGTACTGCCCTGTGACTTCTCTTTATGAAGTCATCATCTAGATGTCTTCTACTTGTATTTCCCATAGGTTATATGTGGGAGGTAGCAAAGCAGATGAAATCTGTGGCTCTGGATACACTAATAGGTGTCTGTTCTAGCGGAATTCATCTTGTCATAGTCTCCCTCTGCAGAGAAGCAGGATGTGCCCAGGCTTTGATCTGGAACATGTGTTGTACAATCAGTCAGTCCTACATCCATGGAAAGAGCTGTGACTGTGTGATTTCAGCATGTCTGTGTGTCTATGCTGGTTTCTGATGCATAGTCATGTATTTTTCTTATCTAACTGAAAGGCTGTAATAACCAAGACATACTTGAAAAAGTGAGGGGAAGGTTTGGGGTTTTCTTCTGCTCCTGTGACCTGGAATATGTTTGGCATAACTTCTCTATTTTGTTGATTATTTGAAATGAAAATTACATGTAACAGGGAGGAAATTTATGTCTTTGCAGTTTTATTGCAGTAACATGTGAGATCCCTAAGAAATTCAGAATCTGAATAAAATATTACTGTCTTACAAGTGCTTTCTACATCTTGCAGGGCTTTAAATAATATTAAGGAGGAATGTGAGGAGCTGGCTTTTATTGTTTCCATAAGGAAACAAATAGATCTATGAAAATTGATATCTTTTGACTATCAAAACTTAACTTCTTAACTTGAATTATAAGTGGATCAGAAATATGCAGTAATATTTGAACTTTAAAAAAAGGACCAGGAAAGCTATTACAAAAGTAGCTTTCAATAACTGAATATTTAAATAAGGAACATTAACATTAACTTCATATATAAACATCACAGCTAAGACTTCATAGTAATCCATGTTGGCAGTTAATCCATGTTGACTTTACTTATAAATTGAAAAAATTTTCAGTTGCACTCTAAAGAAGCTTGCCAAAGCATTTTTTGAAATTTAACTTTCATGATATAATATACTTCCATATTTCTACTTTTGTGGGAAATGAATCATGAAATACTAAAGGCCGCACTTAAATGCCTTCAATAGTTATGTGGTGTCTTACTTAGTGCAGGTAAAGTATGACTGGAGGTCACTGTGGCAGAACCAATACGAGATAATCTCCTCCAGGGCAGAGAGTGGCAACGCTGGGCAGGTATTTGTATCCCATGGACCAGCTTATGGTCTCTCTTGTACAGCCCCTTTTGTTCTCCTGTAATACTTGGCCATCATTTACTGAGGTTTTATTATTTTTCATTGTATCTAAGCATTAAAATAACATTGAGGGAGGCCTCATCAGCCTTTCTCTCTCTCTCTGGTGTGCCCTGAAAATCGGCTGAATAAATCACAGGAAAAAAAAAGTTACTGCTCTTAAAGGGCATTCCTGCTTCACAATCCTGTCTTTCCTTCAGAGAGAGCAGAACTGTGACAATAGCAGGGGAAGATTACCTGAATTTTGTTCAAACAGAAGTGCAAACTATCTGACTTGGAGTTGGATCTGACATTTAATCTTACTATCCACAGAACGTGATTTGCTTGTGCACAATAAAGTTTATTTTGCAATACCATAGCTTGAGCGGCTTTCCTGGGCTTTGTTTATCCTGGCGTTAGAGTAGCAATCTGTGCTCTGTTTCTGATAAATTTGTCCTTGTGTTCAGTTAGGACAGATATTCCTTTGAGTCGACTGTATAAAAATACTGTAGCAGCAGAGCAGAGCAAAGATCTAACTGTATTTATGTCTATATTCTGCCTTTAAACATGAACAGCTGTGCATGCATTCATCTGTCTCATGTCTGACTCTATTCTGCCATACAGAACCTTTTCCTTTTTAATAAACAAATGTTTTCCTCTTTAATCTGTGTGTGTGTTTTATCTCTGTTCCTGAAACAAAACTTTCTTGTCCACATATGGTTTTCAAATCTTATTTGTATAATTAAACAAAGTATGAAACAGGAAGAATCTGAGCTGTAAATGGTAGTGAATTACTCTCTTGGAGGAGCTGAAATAAAACAAGCTATTTCTGTCTTGCATATCATTACTATTTTGTTTTGGAAAGCAAAACTCCTCGTTTATGAATACTGAAAGACTTTTTTTGAAATTACTGTATGGTCTGATTTTACAGTCTGATTTACAGAAGCAGGAAACATTCATGGAGAGCTCATGAATTTTCTGTATGCAGAAGACTAGGGTGATTCATAGAAACAGCATATATTTATGCCTTGTGGGATGAAATCCTTTTTGCACTTCAGTTGTCTCTGGCAGTGATTCATTGATCATGAAAATGACATTCAGGGTCACTTCATCATTTTCCATGAGTTTTTTAATGTTCCTCTGGAAGCTTCAATAATTAAAAATGTGGTTGCACAGAACACAAATGGAAAACGATGCTTGTAAAATCAGAAAGCAGAATGTTTCTTTTTAGTGCTTTGTATTTAAAGTGTCTTGGAGAAAAGGCTTGTTGTAAAAACATTTATTTAGCACCTCAGTGCTATGAAAACAGCAACCCTGCTGTCCTGGAAGCTCTGCAACTCAGACAGGGCTGGGAAGGCTGCCACCAGTAGCCCCTTTCATCAGGGTTTGCAAGGTATTTAACTAAGAATACTTCTACCCTTCAATTACTGTTTTCTGTCTTGGGCTTATTAGTACTCTTGCCAGAAAAGTAACACTGTCTCCAGTTCCTTAACTAAATTCCTGATTCAGACTTCTCAGAGAGAAGGAGAAAAAGAGAAGTAAATTCATAGTTGTTACCTCAAAGGGAAACCACACAACCTGTGTGCTGACATAAAAGCAGGACCAGAAAGTGCACAGTAAAGAATGACAGTATTTTGCTTTTAGAGGCTTCTCTTTCATGCCAGGATTAGAGATCCATTGCTGCTTTTTGTTTCGTGGCCAGGTGTATTTTTAGTATCATGCTGCCAAATATTCACTCAGAGGAATTATTCTGAGACAGATCTATGGAGAATGCAGCTAGGCAGGCATAAAAAAGGGAGATAATCTTTGGGCTGGAAGCACACCTCCTGCAATGTGTTTGCCTGACCAGCTGTCGACAGCATTGCTTCATATGAAATTCGATGTTCAGAATATTTTCCAATCATCAAAGGAAGTGAACTGTGGAGCACTGTTTCCAGCAGTAACTTACACCCTGTTTAAGCAAAGGGAGAGGGAGGGCTTTTTCTCTAATGTGGAAACAAGCTCCTGGCTACCTGAAAAGCTTACCTATCCCATAACAAACCTCTCACCGTTGCTATCAGTGTTGTGCTGTTACTGCCATGTTAAATTATATATAAACTGTAAGAACCATAAAATTTTAATTTTAAAAAAGTATCTACAGGCAATTCTGTGCTGTGCAGTGACTTTTTCTCTCTCTTTTTTTTTTCTGTGCACCAAACCATTATTTCATACCTTTTGGATGAGCTTGACTTTTCTAACCAAAGAAGTCTTGGTCTGAAGAAATTAGTTCTTAAAAGTTGGGGTTTTTTTCTGCTTTACTCACTGAAAAAACCTGAGGTGTCATATCTTAATGACATTTCCCTAGAAACAGACATTCAAGCAACCAGGTATTTTAAGTATTTCTACCCCCCTCCACACTTCCATTCCTCATCAAGCCAGTGAATTTTCCATATCAGAAGGCAGAAGCTGGCACAAGCATGAGAAGCAATTTGGCAAAGTTGTTTGGATTTCTTTGTAATGTGGTACATTACAAAAATTTCTGTGAATTGGTGTGACCATTCTTCAGTAAAATAGAAGACTTCTGGCTCTGATTCCACAAGTCACCATACCAGGCCATGTTTCTATCCCTTCACTGAATCCCAGTAATACGCATGTAATTCTGCACTGTTGTGGGGATCCAGTACTCCCCACTTGAGACCACAGGCTTTGGGCTTTTTTGAATGTTTGTTCTTGGACATGTGCCTTTCTCTAGCATTTTGTTCGGAACAAAGCATGTGGGTTTTTTTTCAAAACTTACTATTGCCAATAGGAATACAGGATGAATGGTATAACATGGTAACTTTTGTGGTATTTTTTTAATTGGGAGTTCCTATTCAAAACTTCTGTCTTATTTGAAAGGTTGCCAATTCCCTATAGCTACACAAAAATCACTTTCTTGAAAAGCAGAAATTTCATTCAAATCTGAGGGCATATTTTGCCATAAAGATCTGTCTAACTGTATACTGTGCTGCTAATTCACACGTTTACCATATGAGCCAAAGCTAAATGATGTGGTCAGTGCCATGCGAAGTATGTACTAAAAATGTCAGAATATTAAATATGAGGACACTAAAATGACCTCTTGACAAGGAGTAGACAGGCTGTCATCCCTACATAGCTTCAACTATCAGATGATAGCCTCAAAATTAGATCTTCTTCCTCAAAAATTAGCATGCTCCCAATTGCTGAATTACCGAGTATGTCCAAGAAGCTTCCGTGAATATATACAATCCCTGCTTGTTCATCTGGGAAGTGATCCTCACTCACCTCACTGTCCTTTTTCCAGTGATAGCATCTTGATCCTTTGTCATTGTGAGAGGGTTCATCTGTGAGGTGGAAGGGAGCTGCTTCCTTGCAGTGTGGGCTTCAGCAGTCAGCATAGAGCTCATGCCTTCACATCACCAAGGGGCACCGTGGTAGCTGTTAGTCTCATAGCTGAGCCCTAGTTCTTCCTGCAGGCATTGTCAGGGAGCCCAGGTGTCCTATGTGCAGCTCCAAGGCTTGGCACGGGGGTGTATGCTGTGTCCTGCTCAGGACAGACTTCCTTCTGGCCTGCTGAAGTTCGGGAGCCAGCTGTCTTTCAGCTTAGCAGAAACAGTTATACAAATAAAATGTGAAAGATCCAATTGACTGGTTTAGGATTCTTGACTGTTCTTAGCATATTACAGGTAACAAATGTCATAAGTTCATTACTGTAACAGCAAGATGCTCCAGCTGATATCAGTGATCTATTTTATACAACCAAGAGCCTTAGGACAGGAGGATTGTAGAACACTGAGCAGTGAAATACGTAAGGTAACATATGCTGTTAAAAAAAAACAGAAATAGTCTGATGATTTCCCATCCAGTTCCCTATATATCTGCATTAGAGTCAAAGTTACTTCTTAACAAGAAAATGTGACTATTAATATAGACAAGAAATATTAAACAGGTTTTGCCAGAGATCAGTTGCTTTCATGCCCTACTAAGTAGTGGCACAACATAGTTCATATGTCTATAGGTACAAATCCCCAATCCAAGGCAGGGTTGCTGCTTGCTGCAGGCAGTCTCTGGCACACGGGCTCCAAAATATGCCCACACACTGTCTGGAGGGCAATACAGGCCAAAACAGCATCAAGAAATATGGTGAAAATTTAATGCCAGAGCCAGCAAGGCAGAGGTCACCACCTGTCCCAGCCCTGTTTGGTTTACCAGCCCCAGAGCAGCCCGGAGGCTGAGCAGAGACCCTCCTTGTTGCTCTTGCACCACAGCTTACACCCTTCACCTTAGCCACAGAACATGACTCCTAGAGACATTTGCTGCAAAAGGTGGGGGGGATGCAGGGATGAAGCTCTTAATATGTTCTCAAAGCATGGGGTTGTGCTGGCTCAGTATCACCCTTCCTTCTCATCATGAACAGCAGCGCTAAATTGTATCACTAATTTTCCCTGGGTGCATTTTGTAAAAGAGGGATGCTCACTTGAAAACATCTTGAATTTTTAAGGAGTTGCTAAAGAGTCTGTAACCCTGGGAGATTGTAGGGGAGGGGAAGGTTGTGGTTTTGAATAACACAAAGTGGCGCCAGCTCCTCTACTTTTATTCCAAGGGAAGTTTTATTATTAGTTTGGAAATACAGTCTGACTCCAGATTTCTCTCTCACAGACCTCTCATGTATGATGTCCTTGGCTATCACAGCAGAAGCAGGAGGGCTGGCTGTGAGGCGACATCCATGGGCAGAAGATGGCACAGAGGGATTGCCATAATGAGCCTGTGCAGGCTTGGTGCCTTACCTTTGTTCACTACAAATCTGTTTTGCTGTGCTAGGTGTTGTGCAGCAGCCCTGGAAAGAGAGAACTTTGTATTTGGGTGGCCAAACACAGGAAGAGGAGTGCTGTGATAGTGCAGGGGTGTCTGAAGTAGCACGCTTACCCAGATAGCCCTTTGCTGCTGCACAGCTCTCTTGCACTGGCTCAGGGTAGAAACTTGGGACAGAAGTTCACGAATTAGGATTGGGGAACATCTGGTTCACATTTACCCAGAAAAGTCTGCGTCAGACACCAACTGCTTGCACTGATGCAGAGAGGGAGCATATTTCTTAAGCTTCTTCAGACTAGGCACAGTTTCTGAGCTTGAAGTAATAAATTAGGGCTTAAGGAAACCATTTGAAATCAGATGGCTGAAACAGAGACATTCTCTGAGAAAACATAACTGTTTATGTTAGCAATCTGATTTCTCTTCCCCCTTTATTGTGCCAACTTTCATAAGAATCTGCGTACATACTTTGGGAGAAATATTTGGCCAGCAAATGAGAAAGTTTGCTCAGCAGCACTGTAAAACTGCAGGAGCCCTAAAGTGCTCTAAAAATGATCTGAAATTCTACAGTATGGTGTGCACTAACACGAGTGTAATATTACAGCAATTACTTTCTCACCATTTTCTTCAGCACATATTGCACTCACTGAAATCAAAGGCATGCCAGATGTTACCCTAGTGTCCCACAAGATGGTGACAAAATAATTCTAATTGCACAACACATTGATTTGTGCTAAGTACAGATTTAGCCACTTCAAATATTTTCTTACCATGTCATTGCATTAAACTCTGCTTATATAACATACTTTGGGCCTATTTTAATGGCTTGCTAATTTGGCAGAGGTTCATTCTTTTAAGTACTTTGTTGATTGCATTTTAAATTAAGTTCAGGACTACATAGCAAGTTTCAGTCCTCCCACATTAGGAGTCACAAGTTCCCTAGATGCTGGAGAAAGAAGTGCATTTTTATTGCTTCTGATCCATCCCTTTGCCAGACTGCTTCCTCTCCTCCCTTCTCTCACTCCCTGCCTTACTCTGTGATTTATTTTTTTTTTGTGTGTGAAGTCTTATGGTCCATAAATGCCTTCCTTTCTGAATTAAGCATGAAAAAATGGTGTGGTACATTAGGCCTAAGAAAGGTGACCACTGTAGAGCAGATGCTTGCTCTCCAGAGGCAAGGCTAGGAACAAGCATGGTGCAGAATAAGTGAGACTAGAAGCACAGGAGGGTTGGAAACCCTCTCTCCTATGCTTAATCCCCAAATAGTTTATTAGACTTCCTTTTTATTTTTAACTACAATCAGTTTGGGCTAGTTTCTTTGGGCAGGCAAGGGGAGAAACCTGAATGAGGCCTAAAACTGCAGAATTTGCCTCCTGGAAGTTGTGTCCTCAAACTCGACACTGGAGATGGAGCAGACGTTCCACATTATAAGCTGCTGGTCTTTGAAGAGTGAATGTATTGTCCAATAATAGAAACAGTTGTTTCCCTGGGTCCTATTGTTTCAGAAACAATAAAGGCGACACAGCCTTTTTTCAGCCTGTCAAGGGACAATGAATACACTGTAAATACTAGCTTTTCATTTTGGTGAGGGCAGGAGCTGATTTTCATAGACTGAATAGCTCTGGTCTTTCGGGTGCCTGAAAAAGATTGTAATGAAAATACATTCCCAGCTGTAGCCATGAGTTTCTATCAACAGATGGCAAGATCAGGTTAGTCCTTTGGCTAAGACTTAACAGATGCATTTCAGTGACTTGAAAGTCATAGGATCAGATTTTTAAAGGTGTTCTGCCATCTAATTCCCAGTGATTTAAATACGAATTTGGTGCCTAAATACGTTCCATTTCTAGCCAGAAGTACCATCTTAAAATTATTTATTCTTTCAGTAGCCAAAGCTCTTGTGATAAAACAAGGATGTGCAGAGCTGCCCAGCTTGTTCCAAACAGGCTTGTTCAACTATCAGACATGATGCATCAACCCATGCAGGAAAATCAGCCCTGCTGAGGCATGTACTTAGATCATCTCCAAAATCTCACCTCCCACCCTCTGCACTGCAAAGACATTTGCTGTGAATTTCTTTCCTATGAGTTTTGGTCCAAATCAACACAGGCTGATTGTGATGTGCATATGACTTTTAACACTACATATGAGTTTCAGTTGAATTTTTTTGTAGCAGTATGTAGCTCCTAGCCTGGGAGATGGAATGCAGCCAATTGGAAAAGAACATTTTGATGGCAGTATAAGTGGCAGCAAGTGAGGTGGTTTGAACACAGGGATAGCCCTGTCCTCAGCAGCAGTAGCTTAGTAGGACTTGGCAGGATTTATCATCTTCACACTTTAAATCTAATTTTAAGGGTTATTCTCTCTCTGTCTCTCCCTCTCCTTCTATCTCTGTGTCTCTTTCTTCAAATGCCGTGTAATCTCCATCCCGTACCTGTTTGATGGCAAATTCTCATGCAGGTGCATCTTCATATTGTATGATGTTCCACACCTCTATTATTGTTTGGTGCTGCATTTGACACCTGAAAGTAGAGGAAGCCCTGCCCTCCCATGCTGGCATGGCCATGCTGTATGAGTTCCTGCTGTCTACACCCACTTTTAGCATGTTTTTACATATAAGCAAAGCAGATGATCACAGGCATAAGCATGTTTGGCTGGAATGGGCTATTCACACGTATAATTTTCATACAAGAAGCTAGATGTCTAAACCCATGTTCAATATATAAATAAACATGCCCTAATTTTAAGCTTCTGTCATTCCCATGGCCTTTGCAGACATTATTTAAATGTGCAGTCTATGACACCTAACTGGGAAAGTTTTGGCTTATGTTTCCAGAGGCCTGTAAGAAAGCTCATTTGTGTGTCATTATTTCAAAGGCATAAAAACAGTGATCTGAAAGCAAGCTTCTGGATCTACCATCAATCCTGGGCAAAACACCAGTTACTGAAGAGCACTCTTTACGGCACAATGCTATCAGCCGTGCCTGTTGATATGGCTTTACAGAAAATAGTTCATCAAACTCACATAGTATTATTTTTCAAGCTATTTTAGCATAGAAGTTTTAGCAAAATAAGGTTGGTTGATAAAGGTTTTAGGATGATAAAATTGTTTAGGCTTCTGCAGGGCATTTAACACAATCATCATTATTTTTTTCATTAGCAGAAGCAACAAAAATGCAATTGTAGAAGAGAAAACATGCTCAGATGACTGGGGTTTTTTTGAACCAGGCCCCACAGGGACTAGCTCTTGGCCCTATACAACAATGAGGGGAAAAATCATTAGGCTACAAATGAAAAACATCACATAAAATGCGGAATCCTGCTCCTCTATTCCTCTTTGGCTTTCCAACTAGAAGGCTAACTAGATAGGTTTCTCAGGATCCTATCAGATATTTGAGTTTTGAATAGCTGCAGCTATGGAGATTCCACAGTCTCTGGGAAACCTCTTCCAGTATCTGACTACCATCATAATGAGGAAAAAAATTATATCCTACTATCTAGTTGTAATTTTC
Source organism: Acropternis orthonyx (assembly GCA_035583155.1). Lineage (NCBI taxonomy): Eukaryota > Metazoa > Chordata > Aves > Passeriformes > Rhinocryptidae > Acropternis > Acropternis orthonyx. The sequence goes on along the minus strand of JAWWEU010000040.1, from coordinate 28,920,860 downwards.
TGTGTTACAATTTATGTCTGCTGCTTTACACATTTCCAAAAAGAATACGGTTTCTTCTTCTCTATTAAATTTTTGTGGGCAGGAATAATCTTGCTCCAAAGACATCTCTTCTCTGGACTGAAAAAGCCCAGCTCTCTCAGTCTCTTCTAATGTGCCTTGTGCTCCAGTCGGTGACCAGCTTGGCAGCCCTCTGCTGCACTTGCGGCATTTTGGCAATGTCTTTATTGTGCTGGAGCTGATCAAAACTGGACAAAGCACACCAGACCTAGTTTCACAAGTTCTGAATATACCAATATCTGCAAAATCACTGAACATGCACTTCATCCTGTTGTCCAGATTTTTAGTAAAGATGTTGAACTGTATTGGCTTGATCCCTGAGGATGTCACTATTAACAAGGCTGAATGTCACTATTAACTGGATGGACCTTGCCCTGCTGCTCACCATTCTTAATCTTCCTGGTCACCATCCATTTAGTCAATTTCCACCTATCCTGTAGTCAAAGTGGCTTGCCCATGTCTCACCAGTTTGGCTATGAGGATACTGTAGAAAGCCTTGCTATAGTCAAAGTAAACATGCTGTGTCTGACTGCCAGTCACCTCAGCACAGAGTACTATAACTTTGGTCATCACCCCAATCCACGCCGACTGTTCCCAAGCATTTCACGTATTTTATGTCCTGGGAAAAGGTTTCCAGAAGGAACAGCTCCATAACCTTCCAGGACTTAAAAGGCAGCTACAAAGAGGATGGGGGCTCTATCTTCACAAGTAACCACAAAGAGAAGACAAGGAACAACAGGTACAAGTTGTCCTAGGAGAGGTTTCATCTTGATATAAGGAAGAAATTATTTTATTGAGAAAAATCATGTACTGGAGTAACCTTCCTGGGTTTACTGGAATAATCTCCCTTCCTCCAATGATCCCCTATCACTGGAGATCTTCAAGATGTGATTGGATAGGGTGCTAAATAATATCATCTAGTCTCCCTCTCCCACGAAACATTGAACCAGATGATCTTTTGAGGTCTCTTCCAACCTGGGATGCCCTATGATTCTATGATTTTAATTTACAGTCATTAAGATAAGTAGATGCAGCCATAGGGAAAGCAGTTCACATCCTTCCCAGCCTCATAAAAAGACCAGCCTTCTCCTCACTGGCTGGCAGGTTTGGTGTGAAATGCAGCCTACTCCATGCCATGGCACACCATGTACTGGGAGGGGGATTTCTGGCAGGGAAAGTGAATGTAGAGGGGCAGAGAGGGGTCACGCTGTGACCCCCCTAACTGTCTTAGCAGGATCTGGCAGTGCTCTGCTGACAGAGTCCTTCAGCATGGCAGAGGGGCTGGCATGGTGCTGCAATGCCATTTCCCCTCATGCCTTCAAAGCTGAAATCTGTCATCACTATAGCTGCCTCCCTCACCTCTCAACTAAAAACAAAAGGCTTCTTTCTGAAACTTCTGGAGCAAGATGTTCTCTGAAAACTGTCTTTTGCTGATCCCACCCTGAAAACACACAATGTTGAGCATTTCAGAACATGAGTGAAGAAGAAAAGCTCAGTGCTGGATTAAAGCCACTTTTGGCAAAAGATAAAAGATAGTCTCTCTCTCTCTCTCTCCCTCTCCCTCTCTCTCTTGTGCACACACACACACAGACAAACAGGAAGAAAAGCTCTCAGGGGCACAATCAATTACAGTTCATATCTCTTCTGAGCTGTCAGAGATAGTCTCTGGCACAGGCCCTGCTGGAGTGCAAACCCAAAAGGGATTTCAAAAACAAATCCTCAGCTGTTGTATACCTTGTATACCAGTATAGCCCACAGCAATCTGTGGAACAGGAGGATGGCTAATACCCGATGATACATAAGCACAAGGAATATTTTTCTTTTAACTGAATTTCCTCTGGCCTTCAGTAGCAAACTGACTGAAACAAAGGCTCTGCTGTTTCATGCTGCTCATGAAAATTTAAAGTTTTTGGAAATTTGACTCAGTCCCAACCAGGACAGACGTATCTTTACACGTACACATATGTACGAATACAAATAGGAAATTCCAAAAATATCTGAAATAGGAAATCCAACATCCAATATGTAAGGCAGATCTGCTGCTGGTGCATGGGTTTGTCCATTCTGCTGCTGGAAGTGGCTGTAAAACTGCACAGAGTGTGGATAGCAAACTCAGAGGGATATCCCGCTGGAATGTAACATGAAAAAAATCACCAGACCTCCCTCAACAGAAACAGCAACAGACATTTTATCAGTTAAAACTGGGAAGCATAACTCGATTGCAAATATTTGCAACCAACTCAGACTTAAATATTTGTTCTCTTTATCAGGGGATCACTGCCAGGTCATCATGACAACCCTGTAAATCCAGACTAACGAATGATAGGGAGCTTTGCTGCGGTCGTGTAGGAAAATGCCTTGTAGACTTGATTATACAAAATACTGGGACAAGTAATGGTGATTTTTCTGCAGGGATATGTGTGTTTAATGTTGAAGGATTGAAAACAAGCTGGACTGAAAAGTGGTAAATCAAGCCATTCTCATCTACCACACACTTTGGCTTTGCTAGGAGCTAGCAGTGACTGTAAAAAGCCCCATCCCTCAGATTCCCTTCAAGTTCCACAACCTCCTCTGGCAATAATAGATTTAAAGGACTACAAATACTTAATCAGTGCCCCAAGTCTGCAGGGACCATTGTTGAGGGGATGCCGGTCTTGGTACCCCAAGTATGCTGCCCTCCTGAGGCATGCATCACCTCTTGATGGTGCCAGTGGGGACATGTGAAGCGTCTTGAGCCGGGGATGTGACCTGGGCAGAGGGTGCTTAGACCAAACTTGACACCAACATGGATGTCTGAGCCAACCCAGTCACAAAGGCACCTCAGAGAAAGGTGAATGGCAGATGCCTCCTCAACTCATGGTTGGGCTAAGCAATATGGCTTTTTCCTTCTGCTAAGCACCAGCAAGAGCTTTGAGTGAGCAGAAATCACAATTTGCTCACAGTTCTGTCAGCAGAGGAAGGTTAGGTCTAGACAGTGATTTGACATGAGTTAAACCAGGGTTTGTAAGGGTACAGAGGAAATGACATGTCAAAGTGACCTAAAAAACAGTTGACACTTTCTGGATAAGTGTTACCATCAATTACTCCACTTCAACTTTTAGGCCTATGTCTGAGGGCAGGCATTTCTCTGAAAGCTTGCACCAGAGAAATCACAAAGACCATGCAAGTTATAGAAAGTTATTAGCCTTTTATACCATAGACCCCAAATTGCTGTGCGGCTGCTTGTGAAGGTTCTTGGATGCTCTTTGGGTCTTTGGGGCCCCTGTGATTGCAAGGTGTCATCTTCTGATGTTAAATTCAGTTGGGGGCTGTACATGTGTCTGTACATGCTTGAGCAGACTAGAAGAGCACTAACATGCTGCTAATGGCTCCTTTTGCTCTCCCTCTAAGGTTTTTGTGACACTTTAGGCTGTAGCAGCAGGTAGTGCAGGGCTTTGTGATACTGCTGTCTCTGGAAAGTTTCCTCTCTCTTCCCACCCACTCCGTTCTCAAGCCTGATGCAAATATTTTGCTTATTCATTTTGATGTTACATCCCATTTATCTTACACCCTTCTCAAATATTAATTTCTGGCCTCACTGCAGATTTTTGCAATTGGAGCACAGAGGTGTTGTGTGTGGGTGTAGGGAGCGAAGTGACAGAAATTAAGAGCCCACCTCAAGGGACAGCAGGGACAGATCTCACCTAAGAGGGCCTGGAGAGATCCTTTGGTTTTTAGGAGTTCAGGAAGCCTTGACCAGGATGGTAGAGTTTCGGTAATAAATAAAAAAGGGCAGGTTTAAAGTGGTAACGAATTAGAAGTTACAAGCATAAATTAGAAGTCTAAATTCTACTCAACATCTCTTTAGATCTGAAGCAAAGATTTCAGCCATGTGTTTGATTACACATTGCTTGTAGCTAAGCTTAATCTTCACCATACTTGGTACATCAGTGTCTACAAAGGGCTACACATCCCCGCATTACAAGCCTGGGCAGCTGGCATGGGCAGAGGAGCCCAAGGGTGGTGTTGGTCTGGGGAACAGGGTCAGGATCTGACCTTCTGTTTCTGAGCTGGAGCTGAATATTTCTGTGATTGCAGAACAGAGAGCTGCTAGAGCAATTAACAGCCCTGTTTCCAAATATCAGACTTTCAAAGAGCTGGGAAAATGGGCCTGAACAACCATTTCAAAAGTAGCCTAAGACATGCATTTCTTGGTGGATCTTGTCACCAGTGTCACCCCTGCTTCTCGGGGCAGGACTGATTTATTCAGCCCAAATCAGGATGCTAGGGCTCTGTCTGTGGCTACAGACACACCTCCATCCCAAGGAAGAGCTCGCAGAACTTTATTCATTCAAATTTTGACTAGTTGTTAAAGATGGTTAATGTGCACATGCTTCAAACTCTGTTGGACATGCCATCTTTGTATGTCACCTTTCATGAGATCACCAGAGAGCATGGCAGGAGCTGCTGAATTCAGAGAGGTTATTGAAATACAATTCTCCGAGAAACATAGAGAAGAAGTATTTGGGAGGGGGGAGTTTAGTTTTGATTTTTTAAAATATTTCTAACTGTTTTTCTAAATATTGTGGGTCATGTTGAGGAAAAAAATTTAGCCATCTGTCTAACAGATACTAGTAAAGTAGAGACTGCGTTAAAAATAAAGTCCCAAGTTGTCCTCTGCAGAGAGTTAATAAAAAGAAGGAAGTGAAAGACTGCTCATTATTTTTAATGACTTTGCTTTCCAGCAGAGTGCCTGTATCTCCCTGCCTTTACATTCTGCCTTATTTCAGTTCATTATAGAACATTCAACTGCCCTGGAGAAGGATGGCTTTGTTCTAAATACTGAATATATCAAGAGGCCCCTGGCCCAGCTTGGCCAGGCTGTTAATCACAGCCCCAGTGCCAGAAGAAGGATGTCGAGAAGAGCTTGATGCACAGCCAGTGCAGCCCAAATGGCTGGAAACTCTTTGGCAGGAGTTGCCATGACAGGCACTAGTGCTGCTGAACACTGTGTGCAAAGCTGCCATCAGAATCGGTTAAGAGATGCTTGGTGACTGCCTGGATGTTTTCCACATGCACATCTCTATGTTTGTCTCTCTTATTGGCTCTGCCTGACATTAACCTCTCATTCCCTGTCAACACATACCTGCCCTATTAACTTTAAAATATAGGAGGCATTTCACAGTTCAGAAGATGAAGATTCCTGAACGTGCAATTCAGAACATAATCCCAAGCGAGACACCCAGAGCATCCAGATGTATCTGCAGGCTCCTTGCAGCCAGAGGGTAGAAAAGATGAAAGGAGCTGCATTTCCAGGTTTGAAAACAACTAGCTTTCCTCAACAGCTTTGCTTCAAAAAATCCATGCTCTGATTCTCTTAATCTGACACTTTTCTGATATGCTCCTTGGTAAATCAAGGCCCACATTACAGCAGACTACAGTCACAGTGATTTGTTTGCAAACAAGATGTGTATTTTCTAGTGCTCAGAGGAATCACCTAAAAGGGTCCATAGCCGGGCTCCAGGGCCTTTGCAGGTTTTTTTCTCAGCAGCTTCTCACAAACTCATTTGCCAGCAGATTTTGTTGTCATGCTTTGCCTCCTCTACTTGCTTACTGATGGTTGAGGCCCTGCAACAAAATCTGCATCTTGCATCTTGTAACATGAGTGCAAAAATTCCAAATACCATGAAGAAGCTGTTGCATGGCTTGAGGCAGCAACAGGGGATGCTGAGAGACCTCACACAGCTGTGTGCTCACAGCTGGAGTGCCTTCATGTCTCTTTCCATGCCTTTCCTGTAGCTGCCACTCCAAGTCTCAGCTGCTGCTCCTGTGGTGTGCTGTTTTCAGCTGGAGTAGAGTTAATTTTCTTTACAATGACTGGTATGGGGCTGGGTTTTGGATTTATGCTGAACACCAAACTGATAATATAGATGTTTTTGTTATTGCTGAGCAGGGCTTACACAGAGCTAGGGCCTTTTCTGCCTTCTGTACTACCACACTGACAAGAAATTGGGAGTGCATGGGAGGTTGGAAGGACACACAGCCAGGACAGGTGACCCAAAGGGTTATTCCAGACCTTATGACATCATGCTCAGTGGAAAAAGCTGGGGGCAACAGGAGGAAGGAGAGGTTTGGAGTGTTGCTGTTTTTCTTCCCAAGTAACCATTACACACAATGGGCCCTGCTCTCCTGGAGATGGCTGAGCACCTGCCTGCTCATAGAAAGAAGTGAAATAATTCCTCATTTTGCTCTGCTTGTGTGCGTGGCTTTTGCTCTCCCTATTCAACTGTCTTTATCTTAACCCATAAGTTTTCTGGCTTCTACCCTTCCACTTCTCTCCCTGATCCTGTTGGTGGTTTCCAATGTGATGTCAAGGAGCCAGTGCTGATCCTTTAAGTTTTAGGCACATAAAACTGGCTGATATTTTGAATTTGCTTACTTTTTAACACAGAACAAGGCCAAAACTCATTTATATTGGCTAACTACATTTTTTCTGCCTCTCTTAATCCAGGAAATGAAAACCATGACCAGAAGTGTAGTCCCCTTGTCTAAACACTGGCATGCTGGTGTTTATAAAAGAGAACTCCACCATGATTTTTCCCAACTGCTAGAGGAGTAAAATGAGGGCACCAGCCAGGAAGGAAAATAAGCTTGTTCCTGCATGAAAACAGCACAGAGTCAGGCACAGCTTTTTTGGGGGTGGGATAGGTTGGTTGTTTTCTAGCTCCACCAGACACCAAACTTGGTTGTAACTTGATAAGATGCTACAAAGCACTCTTCTGTCTGTAAGTTAATGAGAGAAACATTTGATAGATGGCTACTGGCAAGCTAATTAGAAGAGAAGGGATTCACTGGATTGGAGAAAAAAAAGAAAAAAAACAAACAAAAGGAAGGGAATCAAAATGTTCAAGAAGATAATTTAGGGTCCTCATTCTGGGAGAGAGGGAGCAACTGGTTTCACTTCCCAGAGGCTAATCATGCTCTAATTGACTGATTATTGGAGTCCAAGGAAAACAATCCATGTGGCTGTGACAGCAGAGCTAGGGTAAGCACGATTGTGGCTACTAAGTGGAACATGGGGACACAATAGGTTACAGTGTGTGAAGTGACACGGGACAGCATGTGCAGATCTCAGTGGTGTAAGAGCCCTAACTGGACACACTGCTGAGTCTTACATTGTGGATGGGGAGCATTGGTGAGAGGCTCATGATTCATTTTGACTCAGTGGTTTCAAATACTTTCTTCAGTGAGAAAAATCTCAACTTTTTCCCAAAAGCAGACCAGACAACCAGGGATCACATGTTATGAAAAAAGACAACATGGGTGCTATAGCTTACTCATGAGCTACAAAAAAAAAAACAAATGTCACATTTACAAACGAAACTCAGGACAGCAAGATCCTGGTTTTGTGAGAGCTGACACTATACACCTGATACAACAGAGTTTTAAGGTGCATGAAAGTACAGTAAGTTTGGGAGCCAATAAAAGGCTGAGGAGATTTACATTTTTTGATATAGAGAAAATTTGTTGTGCTTTTTTTTAACATGGTAAAACTGTTTTTAGTCCCTAGTTTTCATAATTAAATACACAGCTAGAAAGGAATTCAAATTTGAGCTACATTCATTCAGTTTTGATCATTTTGCTTGGCAGGGACTTATTGATATTAGAAATGCACTGAAGATACAGTATTACTAAAAGAAGTATTATTAAAGAAGAACTGTTATGGAGTGCCTAAGGGATACAATTCATTATTCAGAAAAACTTTCAAATAAGCAGACATAAATGCATGCTAAATTACAACAAAATTCCAGTGGAATTACATCTTTCTTCCATAACAGGCAGATGACCTCTTCTCATGGATGTTATTACTGTGGCTACCACAGTTCTCCAGGGAAGTTCAGAAGACAGAATGAGCTTCAGGTATATGGTTAGATAGTATGAGAATACAATAAATTAAAGAAACCAAGCACAGAAGAGGAAAATCCAGCAAACAGTACAACTGGGTAGAAAAATACCTTCATCCTCTTCAGATAAACCTTCATCTAAAAAATATTTTTGTGCCTGAAATTGGTGGAAATGCCTTCTCTCCAGAATGAAGGGCATGAGGGCACGGGCAAGTGTTGAAACAGGTGACTATGTGACGGTCCCGTCATATACTTGATTAGTAGCTGTGGTTTGGAAAGGAAGGTTTAAAAATCTGATATCTTCTGTTGGACTAGGTTTTCTGAGACTTTGTGCTATGCTTTTCAAGGAGAGTTAAAAAAGGAATAGCCTAAAATTAGCTGACCAGAAGTATTTTACATTGTTAGAGTCTGTGTATGTGCAGGAAACAGGCATTGCTAAGTAAAGGAAAAGCTCACTGGAAAGCAAGAGAGCAAGAGACATGACTCAAGTTTGCAATTTCACTGGGATACAGCTATGGAGAGAAGAAAAATGAGAAATGGTCCTTTTTGAACACAGTATGTATTAAGACCCACCTCTGAAGATGGGGTAACTGAGGCTCTTGTTAGTAATAGATCCCTTGAGGTGGATTAGAGTGAAACAACAATAAATCATTGGTGTTTATGTATATATATATAAATATATATGGGTTTATTTCAGAACAATTTTGTTGCAATGGAAAGGAGGTATGTAGCTGGGTTTTTTTATCTGTAGAAATATAGCAATATAAAAGCATAAAAATAATACTTAAGAAAATATAAAAGGAAAAGAAAGGAAGAGAAAAAAGGATAAAAGCAGAAAATACTAGCACCCATGGGTCTTAGCATGAGAGTTGATTGTTGCAATTTCAATGTGTGATAGTCAGAGTCTTGATCCATTGGGGGTGGGGAAAGCTCACAAAACACAAAGTTCAATGGGTTATTATAATCTATCAGGTTCAGGTGGGAATGCCCAGGTACCTCCCCTGGAGGAGGAGTTTTACACTGATATAACACTGTGGATCACATGCAGTCCTCTGGTAGAAGGCCCCAGAAATGAGCCTGGGGGCACTTTGGGAGTCTTTGATGGTTTATGACACCTTATAAGACACGAGGCTGCCTTCCACATCAGCATAGTTGAGCTGGTTATGCCCCATCAGAAGGGATGACCGGCCTGGATGATGACCTATTATAGCTTACATGTGAATGCCCTGGTACTTCCCTGGAGGGGAGTTTCTACACCTGAGCCAGTTGCATGAGGGAGGGCATTGGCATGATAAAAAGCACTATCCCACCTTGAAGGATTTGGTTCTTACTAATCTATTCCCTTACCTGGCTCAAAACCCAGCTTATAGCCTCTGGTGGTGAGTATGCACGTCCTCTGCATCTGGCTGTTACCTTGCACACAGTCAGCAAAGCACCCACTGTTTTTGCAAATGGACGATTGAGTCTCATTAACCCTTAGCATTTCAGTCTCTCACAGCTGTAGACAGAAAAAGAGAAGTGTCATCCAGTGAGTTCAGGGACTCATTTCACTCCACTGATTCAAAGTGGGAACACTTCTGCCAACAAATGGGACTCTGCCTGATGACTGGATCAAGTGTTCCATATGCAGTTTTTGAGGGATGCCTTTTAATTCTGACATCTGCTCCAGAACCATATTTTCTGTTTGTACAGACTAAAAAATACATCTGCAAATTTTAGTAATGTACTCTGAAGCTAGAAAATTTCAAAAATTCTAAAAATCCTCTCAAACTGTGACATTACTGCAGACTTTTTCCTATGAAGGAATCATCTGCTGTATCACACAGTAAAATAAAAAAACCCACAAAAATAAACACAGGTGGTAGAGGCAGGGGAAATATGCTTTTAGAGAAACTGGTGCATTTCTCACTTATTAGGACATTTCCTTGATTTTAAGCATAATTTATTCTGTTTCAGCTGCATGGTTCCTGTACATTTCCTTTGAAAACTCTGTAATTCTTTCGGCAGAGATCCGAGGCAATGCAGTGCAGTCTCAACTGGGAACAGTATCCTAGGAAAGCAAAAATATCCCAAAGCTGTAAAGAAAATAAAAATAATAAGCTAGCATTGAAGGGCTTGGGAAAAAAATAGACTAGATCAGAAATAAGTGAAATCACGCCAGTGGGTGACCTGGGCCATGAGGAGGAGGCTGGTGTCACCCCACCCTGTGGGCCTGGGAGAGGTGTCCTTTCTCACGCCTCTGGAAGTCATCAGAGCCCATTTCTGGTGAACTCATCTTTTGTAGGTGACTGAATTTTAAGTCCATCATAATAAGGGTGAGACATGAACTCTCTCCCCCGTGGAATCCACTCAAGAGACAGAAACTATGATGGAAGAGTCAATTATTTGGAGATTACTAAGACAAAGCCCTGAAACGTGCTTTGGTCCTGCCAATGGCTACAGGGTCATTTATTCCTCTGGAGAGGACTCTAACATGAACAAAATGTACAAGCTGCTCAGTCAGACCAACTCTGGTGGTTCAGCAAGGGCTGAGCATCCAAGAAACACCAGGATTACTCTGTCCACATCCTGCACAGTGTGGAGTGGCCTCTCAAATCCCATCAAGCTGACAGGTCTGTGCGGTGCAGAGACATGAAGAGACACTTGCCAAGGTCCCAGAGCAGCATGGCCACATCAGCATAGAGTCCTGGCTGTGCTAATTGAAGAAGTGGAACTAATTAGGCCAGGCACAGCACCATATTGATTAGATGGTAGAGACACAGCCCTGACACCTAGATGTGCTAGTGGAATAACATAGTATTAGGCTTGCATGTTATCTGGGTAAATCAGAGCCTCTATTCCCTGTTGCTGTCATTGTGGCCCTGCTTGCAAGTACTGCCTTCACACAGACTGCAGTGCTGCATTGTGTTTTGTTTTTCTTTAATATTACCCAGAACTCAACAGTAATCTCCCTGTTTTGTGGGCATAGTTCCTGAAATAAGATTAACTTTGTCTCCAGGGGTCACTTTTCAGCCAGCAAATCAAAAACTGTGCAGGAGAACAAAAGCAAGGCAAAGAGAGAACAAAAATCAGGCTGTGTTGCAGCCCTTCAATTTATGATATGAAGACGTTTCAGAGCTTTTTATGGGGAAATATTTAGACCCACAGATTAGGATTTTTGTGTTCAAGCCTTTCATGTTCATCTAGCTGCAAAGGGCTGATGGTTTCCTAGCCAGGGGCTGTCCCCAAGTTCACAGACTACATGCATCCACTTCCAAATGGATCCTACCCCACAGCCTTCTCTGCCCAGATCCACCCTGCAGCACAGCACCCTGACGGAGCCCTGCTAGCTCTGCAGGCTTGGCCCTGAAGACAGCAGCTCAACTACAGTAACCGGGGGGGGGGATCTGTTCTCCTGGTAGTTCTTTGTGTGGCTTCCATTTGTCACTTCCATTCATCACCTAGGCCATTTCAAAAGGATAGACATATTTTCTTTTCCTATATTATTCTAGAAGAGCTGTGAGAACATTAATATTTATGAGTCTGACTAGCTGGGAAATCAGACTTCTTCATATTACAGTGTAACCATTTTGAAGATACAGTTTCAAGAAAAAGTGAATCCCAAGGTTCAAGCAGGGCTCAGAAAAAAAGAGAATATGTTATCATCTATGATCTCTCTGATCAAAGCAATACCAAAAACATTTCTCTGTCTGCAGAGAAAAAAAAGAGGAATGTGGAGTAGGCAGAAAAACTATTACAACACATGTCTGTACTTCTGAATCTCCTCCCCACCGAAAAAAAACTGCTTAACCTTTTAGTCTGAAAGCATGTGCAGACATCTACATTTATCATGCTGTGAATGTCTCTATTTTATTCCATTTCAGTCTGTAAAAAAAAAATGCAAATGGACTGATTAATCAAAATTACTGTATTTTCCTCTCCCTCCATGGAAAAGATGCCAGAGATGTTTTACTGGAGAGCAGACAAGAGGGGGCACTCCTGGATTTCCTACATCATGGCTTTGCTTTGTGCTGTGTTGGTAGGAAATGTATCTGAGAGAGTCTGTCTTGGAAAGGATTCAAGGAAAAATACCGAATTAGCATAATACCATAAAGAAGCAGAAAACTTGCCAGAAGGAGAAAGAAGAAAAATAAAGGTGTGTGGGTAATGTTGGAAGACACCTTGGTGCACTGCAAGGGAGCACTGCTTGAGCAGGAGGAAGGCATGCTGCAGGAACAGGACTGGAGGTGAAAGATCCTATGGCAGTGAGAAAAAGGCTGGATCCAAAGGGTTGTCCAAGCAGTGAGCTAAAGCTGGCCTTAGGCCCCTTGCAAGCTTTCAAATTTTCATAGTAATGAAAAAGTGCAGGACTGGGGTTGCGAGAAGCTGTAAGAAATAGAGCTAGTAGGGCAGTCTTCATTTTACTAATTAAACAGTTTTGGTTGCCTACACAGGGTCACTCAGTAAAGTTAAATAAATAAATCAGCTAAAGGTGTGAAGTCAATTTATGTAAATTATAGTGTATTTAAGCTGCATGTGAATGGTTTCATTCAGGGCAAGTAGCCTTAGATTACTACACCTTAATTTTCTAGATTAGCAGAAAGAAAATATGTTTTGATAGTGAAGTAAAACAAGATGGAAGGAGAATAAACATCCAGCTGGTAAATTAGTTCTGAATCTATGATCCATCTTTGTTTTTAGCAGCAGAAAACCCAAAGCTACCTAGATAGACAAATAAAATTTACCATGCATTACAAATACCATCTAATAACCTTAGCTGCTGAAGGCTGTAAGAAGCAGAAAGTGTGTTATGACAGCTAAGCACAAACCTCACAGTGTTTGCTGTGCCATTGCCAGTCCCTTTTGCTGGCTGTATTACTCCATCAGCACCCTGACTGTCACTGAACCAGATCCCTGCTGCAAACAGCAGAATCAATCACTTCTAACTAACACAATTCAACTAAATTACCAGATAATCATATTATCAGAAATATAGCTATTAACTAATTCTTTTACTAAAAGCTGCATTAATTTGCTCAGTTAAGTGAAGCATCAGACAATCAAAAACTCTGCCTTGCTCAGTAAGCTTCACCTCTCTTCCCTTTCTCCTCCCTCTCACCATTAGGTTCTCCTCAACCTCTTCTGTCTGAACCAGTAAAATGAGCGATGCTTGTGTCTCTGGTACCTTTTGCAGGCTTCGCTCACTGATCTCATCATCATCCCAGGCTCTTCAAGAGTTCGACTGTGCTGTACAAATAAAAAACTCTTGATGGTACAACTAAATAAGTGAAACCAAAATAAAGTATATACTGTGCACATCCGTTTGTGAAAGTGTACCTCCTTCACAAGGAAACCTGAATTGTGACTTCTGAAAATCATCAGTTTCCTGCTATAACTTTGTAGACAGCTCATTAAAACCAAGACTGGGATTTTGTAAGCAAGTGAGTTTCACTGGTCACTTCAGACCTTGCATCAAATCACTATTGAGGATGAAATTGTGTTAGATAAGGAAATATTGTACAGCATAGATGTGATAGCATTGTAGCTCTGATTTTTTTTTTAACTACTGGCCATATGTAAATGGATTTTCCACTGGACTCCTCTAATGTTGAAAATAAAGTCCTACTGCAGATTTTTCCCTAAAACATCCTAGCTGCAAATGCATTAGCATCCTCAAGGGCCACATTTTCCCTTTGGAAGGGGAAAAATATCAGGCTTGATTTAGAAAATCACTGACCTATTTTAACAAGATGGGTTTGGAAATGCAGTGCTAAATGTATTGCTAAATTACAGTTTCCACAGCTCTTAGGGGAAACTCCACAGGAATGTGACAGTGGGAGGAGCAATCCAATGAGAAAATGAGAGCATTGTAGTAACACTGAGATATTTAAGGCATTCACTTTGAAAAAGAGGTGAACTCTTCTTTGGGGAGAAAAGTCAGGCTGAAATTATATTACTGAAAGTTAGAAACTCCAAATGTGGCCTAAAATTTTACAGAACCTCAAGCCCCATGATCCTATCTCCTAGTTTAGAGGCAATGTGTATTCTCTCTCTATAACACATTCACTGTATGAGACTGATTAGATACCTTGCATAAAACTAAGATATTACTAACTACATGGATCACTTAAGGAACTGACAAAAAATATTTTAAACAAGAACCTTGTGGTGGTTGTGCATAACCTTTTCAGTAATCTAAGAAGAAAACTGTTTGCTCCTTAATTCACTCTTTTTCTCCAACAAACTGGTAGAAGTGTTATGCTACAGTATTTATACTGTAGAAGACAAGTGGGTTGAGGCGTATAAGCTCTATCATGCCATATAATTTAAAATTAGGTTATTTCTCCAACCTTACCTAACAGTTTGATTCTAATTTCATTGTCATTGCTGTAAACTCCCATTTCCTGGAAACCAGAGTAAACAATAGCAGAAATACCATTTTTTACAAGGAAATGACAATTGAAATGCATTTGTGAATGAATTTTTTTCAGGCAGTTTAACAGTGAACTTGCTCCTGGATTCAGAGAAAATTCACTCCATCTGGGAGCCAGCTAGCTTTCCAACCATCTTATTAGGGTTTGGACAGAATGCTTCGAAAGGTTTTATGGGAGAACAAGGTCATGTCACACTAAGCAATCAAGAGGCTTTCTAGAAATATGAATTTGCATTTGCTGAAATGTATCTAAGGGATGAGGTTAAGAAACCAAAACAGGACCAAAACCAGAAGCCTTAAGTCTTCAAACTGAAATGACTTTCCTTATCCCTATAATTACCCTCAGGAAATCAACAAAATAACTACATATTTTATTTATTTTTTGTTTTGTTTTGGGGTTGTTTTAGGACAGTTAGTTACCATTTAAAACAAAGACATTTTAGAGATGTTCATAACCTACAGATAGGAGTCATTTAGGATTTATGTCCCTACTTCCAGGCAACTAGCTTTCTGAGATCTTCTCTTCAGCACTTGCAGAGATTTTTTTTCATTCAGCCACAACCCTGGGGGTCTTCAAGGCACCATCCTCTGCTCTTCTAACTGTGTCACAAACCCTCTGGGTTTGCCCAGAGTCTATTAGTGTATGCTTGAAAACTACCAGATGTGCAGTTGCAGCACAGCATTCACCAGCCTTCCCCGGGAGACAGCGACCCAACGCAGCTGTGCTGTCATCCCCTCATGGCTCTGCCTCTGGCAAACTCCCTCACCTGTGCCATGTACCTCTTGCTGCCATTCAACCCCTTTTCCTTCAAGAATAAGTGAAGGAGATTTGCAGAACATTGTGGATGTGCTCAAGCTTAAGACCTGGGAGATCATAGCCTGGTGACCACAATTTCTGAGGCTCAGTTTCAACTGCAGCAACAAAGAGAACCATGGCAATTTCCAAGAAGAGAGAGATCAAAACTGTTCAGCAACAAAGTAACACAAAAAGGTACCCGAATCCTTTACAGGACGGCTAAATGACTATTTGGGGAAGGAGACACCCTTTTCCCTAAGAACTTTTTCATATTAAATCCCTGAAAATTCACAGTAAACCAGTTGGAGAAGAACAATGGAAAGACCTGTGAGGTACTGTGACTGACTGTTATGGGTTTAAGGTTTCAGAATTTTCCCTTTCCCTCACCTGCCTGGACTGGGAGTGATGCCCGGAGCAGAGGGGAGGGGGGAGCTTCCGTGGGAGGGAGGAAGGAGGGGAACGTTTTTTTTCTTCTTCCGGTTTTTTTTGGATCGGTTCCACTCACGCACACGGTTTTCATCGGAGCTGGGGCTCGGAGCCGAGAGCTGCGGTTTTCTGAAGGTGCCTTGCCTCGTCGGGGCGGTTTTCTGCAGTTT
>JAWWEU010000040.1:28885652-28905016 GCA_035583155.1 Acropternis orthonyx | reverse complement strand
TTAGCCCCTAGATATCTTAGTTTTCTTTTTCAAACTAAGAGACTGACCTGCTTTCAGGCAGACCTTTATTTAGCATTCCTCAACCCTTTCCAGCATTGGGTATATAAGAGTCCTCTCAGAGCTCATATTTATTCTCACATGTTTTGGTCCTATCCTACAAATTATACACATTTTAAGAAATTAAAAGATGGGGAAGAAGAAAGAAACAATTAATCCCCTGAGAATAAGACAAATGCCTCCAATAGAGACAATAAACAACGAAAGGAAATTGGTAACACTGCACGTTGTGTTTTAAATGCTATTGTGAAAGCAGGTTAAGTGAGCAAAATGTTCAGTCTCCTTAAGCAGCAGTTGAAACAGGATCCAAATTAATCAGGATTGTTAGAAACTCTAATAAAAAGGGACTAATGAAAAACAGCTGTACCCAATCCCTATAAAAACCTTCAAAAAGAAGGGAATTAAGTGATAATGCTGGTGGAAGGGCATATCATCACAGGATAGTCTCCTGCTGCTGCAAAATGCCAGAGCAAGACCAAGTATTTTTCCAAGGAGAGATAATTATGATGAGTTTCAGCCCTGGTTTTGGGGGCTTGATTTTCATTCTATGGTGTGGTGATAGAGCTCTCATTTGGGCAGTCTTTAAATTGTGCTGAACACTGAGAATAGGAGCATCCAGTTCTAATGATTATTAAAAGTGGTATTCAAAACATCTCTGTCCCCACTGTAGGGCTTTGCGTGAGAACGATGTGTTCCCAAAGTATGGCTCTGTAAAGGAGGGGATTAGAAATAAAAAATAAAATACAGGCTCACCATTAAGTGTTGAAGCTTATCAGAACTGTAGACTCAATAAAGTTGAATTATAGCCCAGAATTGGTGAAGAAGAAAGTATCCCACAGAGAGGGAGGATGTAAATCTGGTCTCAGGAAACCACTTGTCTGCACAAAGAATCCCTTGTGGAAAAGCAAGAGATGATACAACAGGTTTTGCAGTATTTCAGCAAAAAAACTATAGTTTGACAAGATTAATGGTTCAACAAGATGATATTATACAAAACCAGTAGAAGACAGAAACAAAAGAAAGAAGGCAAGTTAGAAAGATTAATTTTTGCATGATTGTCCAAAAAACTTTAATTGACTTTTAAAATTTTTTATTTTTTTTTTTTTTTTATTTTTTACAAAAAACGTAAAAGTAAAGCAGTCAGTTCTCTGTAACTCCTCTTGCTCTGTGTGGTACTACATCTGAGTGTCCCTCCAGATGGACATACGTACAACCCACAGAGGAGCTGCAATAGACACATACAAGGTTCCTGATCTCCATGAGTTTGCAGAAAGTTTCCCTAAAACTCTGTATGGTTTATGTAATGCTGATGGCCTGCAACTGCAAAATCTCCCTTACTGAAAAGACACTTCTAACATCTACTCTAGAGGTTTAATCACCCAGATACCGAGGTCTGTGTTTTGCCGTCAAGAAGAGTTTTGGTGACTGTATGAAAATGTTTGGTTGTGAGACTTTTCATGTCATTTTTTTTTTTTTTTTGCCCTGGAACATGTTGCTTAATTTTTGTTGTCTACAGTTTCTGTGGTTTTAAGACTGTCTTAATGCTCATAGTTACACTGGAGACTGTGAAGGAAGATTTTGGGACTTGGAAACACGCTACTGCATCAGCTCTGCTGCTTCTCCTCTAACCCAAGTCACCACGACAGGAGATTACTCTGGGTAGGAGACATTACATATAGACACTCATCTCTCATTCCTACAGGAGCTCAATTACTTCTCTCTGACCTAACTATGTGACACAGGTCAATCTCACCACCAGTTATATGCACAACAAAAGGAGGCTAAAGCAGGAAGCTTTTTGCTTGCATAGACAGTGTAGAGAGACAAACAGAGGTACAGCACTACAGAGGGCTCATAAAACAGGCATTCACCCCCATGAAAAGGCCATTATAATTGCCTCAGCTTAAGGGCTCGGTTTTCTCCATTCCCTGCCTTCTGAAATCCCCATGTCTGTCATTTCCCAGCATAGATAAATGTCATATCCTGAAAAAAAAAGGGGTTGATATTACAAATGCATTTAGCAATGACAAGCCACTCTGAGGACCCTGTAAGAATCATAAAAATGTTTGTTTTCATTGAGGTGGAGTAGGGTTTGTAGTGCAATAGAGCAATGAAAACAGTCCCAATAAACAACTCCTCTCATCTTCTGCTCTGACAACCCCTTTCTCAAAGCACCAATATTACTCACTTAGAAAATGAATTTATGCCAAGTTTAAAGCACTTCTTTTTCTTTCAGCACACCAGATGGTACTAAAAATTCAAAATATTTCCTACAACAGCTGTATCTTTGACAACAAAATTAATACTAGCCAAAACATCACTGTTGTGTGTAAGCCATAATGACCAGAGTCCTTTGTTTTATGTCTAATGTAGCAAGGCATTTGATAGTTAAAAAATAGATCTGATCAACTCAGTATTGTGGCAATCATGTGACTCTGGGTTTTCAAAACCAGTTGCAAAATTTAGTGCCTTTCTACTTTAGCAGTTGGTCTGATAAGAATGTAAAATACACCTTTCCCTAGAGCTATAATAAATGTGTTAACACTTTCTTACAATCAACCCTTTCCTGCAACTCATAATTTTCTTGTCCCAAGATCCCTCTTTATGTATTTGATGACATAAATCTTTTAAGCAGATTTTGACCGGAAGCTAACTTCCCTTACTCTCTGATATTGGCAATTTTGAGGAATACAGTGAGATGTGTTTTTCTTTTTGATGTTTAAAGAAAAGAAGGGAGGAGGAGGAATACTTTCAGTTCAGACAAAACAAAAAATGCAGATGATAGTGCTTGCAATTTCCATCTCCTTAATGCAAATATGTACAGTAAGGTTTTTTAATGATCTGTTTGTTAGATCATTAACTAGATCATTAGATATGACACATGCAACTAAAAGTTTTCATGTTTTAAACAATGTGGCAGTTTTCACATGCCCTGAAGAGTGAGCAACAGGGGAAGGAAACACAAAAATGAAACTCAAGCCATACAGTCTTCCATCAAAAGAGCATAGTATCAAAAAAAGGCAATGAATACAATTCTGCTATCTGTGTATGTTTCCATATGTATGTGAACATTCTTGATGCTAGTGTGTGCACATCTGCTAAAAAATTCAAGTACTTGAGAGTGCTGTTGTAGAGAGGAAGCATGGTGTGGCGATTACTGATATGGACAAAGCCTAATCTTGTCTTGTGGGACACTGAGGCACTTCAACACAGAGTTTTACATCCCAAAGTTGTATAAGGCCTGAGGCACATGGGGGACCTATCCTGGAAACAGACAGTAAAACCCCAGCATCTGAGCTTTTGTCGTCCTCTTCCCAGTCAGACCTTGTCTGTGGGAGGTGAGCACTGCCTTCCCCACCCCTGTGTGGCTGTTTACTCTCTGCCAGTTGCTGATCTCTGCTTTCCCCCTGGCATCCTCCCTGCACAAATACCTCCTCTCAACTACCTGCAGTGCAATTCCCATCCTCATCTGGGGGATTCCCTATGGGACTCTATTCCTCATTCAGCACAAGTGTGTGCTTGCACAGGGCGTCTGGCATTGAAATTATGTGGTTGAACTGGCACAGTCATGCTGGACATGGAAGTGGTGTACAAACACTTGTTATTAGCATTACACGGCTCTAAGCTATTTTTAAGCATCTTTGTTTTGCACAGTTGCAATGCTGTCATACTAGTTCAGCATACTTGAAAATTAACATTCAAAATATTACTTAATACAGGTGCTCCCGTTTAAAAATTTTAAGTAATTAATTCTTACATCAGATGTGGCTGATTCTAAATGAAATTTTTACTGTTCCTCTTCAAAACAAATATGCTGTCCAAGCTGATGAAGCATGTGTGTGTGACCTTAGCAGACAGGAGCAGATGGTTTTACTCTAGATAAATCTCTAGATCATTTTATCTAGAAATCTAAATTAATTATCTAGACATGTAAATTTATCTAGAGGGCTCTAAATACCACAGTGGTGATAGCTTTCTGCCTCTCTTCAAATACAGTGCATCTCCAGTCAGTTCAATTTCAAGGTGAAAAATGTGGATTAATTCTATGCCCTGGTGATCACCTGGGCAGGATCAGGAGGAGAACAGACTTCACTGAGCTGTACTGAAGACTGAGGTGGTCTTGGAGACTCAGAGACATCCTTGTTTTTCTTCCCTTTCACACTCCATCAGAGTCACACAGCCCACTGATGGTCAGTCAGGCATGAGCTGGCCCACAGTGAAGGTTTGGACCCCTTTTAACTCAGGTAAGATAATTATAAAGCTACATTTAGGAAAGAATTCTCTAAAGGACTGATTACATCTCCTTTAATCTTTGAGGGAAGGAAACAATCCAGCAGATGACCTCTAAGTAGGGGTTTCTGTTCTCTGTTGTGTCACTTTGCTTTTGGCCAAAATTTACTTGCAGTTCTTTTTTTCCATTTCTATTTGCAAGTCCCTATTAATGACACACATCCATAGTCACACTGTTGGTTAAACCCCAGCTTAGCTGCTGCTTAGAAGCCAAATGAACTCCTCACCTCTGAAGTCTGACTGTGCCACCTGCTTTCATGGTGCCTGCTAAGCAAGCAGGAGCCAAGCACTAGCAAAACGCCAGCCTGACCCAGAGAACTTCCTGTGTGCAGTGTGGACAGCAAGGTGTGTTGAAGTTCAGGCAATAGTAGCCATGGGGCAGAAATTTCCTCTGAAAACTCTTTTGAGTTGTATCTATTTCTCTCCTGTGCAAAGCCAAGGAGGTTAATATGGAAAGTGCCAGTGCTTTGTGCTAATACAGTGCGTTTTGCACAAGAGTGAAGGATAACTGAAAGACATTGAAAGACACAGCTTAAAGTAATTTTTGGCCATTCTTCTTGGTAAGAATTAATTCCCAGTTGTGTATTAACTTGGACAAAACCAGAGTAAATCAGGTGATAAATTAGGCCAAGTCTCTGAACTCCCTATTTGATCAGTCTCGGAAACCAAAGCCTTCATTAAAATAACTTCCTTCTTCAGCACTCGCTCTGCTACCTGAAACAAAATGCTGCACATTTGAGTGATTCCTAGAAGACCATCTGTGTTTCCCAAAGTCTGTCCCAGTAAGTCCTTTTTCCAGCTGCAGCACACACATAATCACCATGGCTAACTGATTATTCCGAGAGCGTGTGTGATTCCCAGACTGTCAAATTTTCCTGGTTTGAGATGTTGACATACAGCTTCAAGCTGAACACATTCAGCTCTGGGATAAAGCACATAAATGAAAACAGGGTGAGTTTAGTACACCTGTTCTCCATCCATCCACCAAGAGCGCTGTCTTTAAAGACTCAAGACAAATTCACCATAAACACCCAGAGGTAAAAGACAATGAATGAAGTCATACCACAGTATTTTGTTTTACTGCTAAGATACCATAGGGTTGAAGGAAAGCTGACACTGGGAAAGGTTATGTAGGCATCCCTGGATAGAGCTCAGGAAAAGTGAACACTGCCAATACACTTTTAGTGCATCTCTAGCTAAGCTCCACCCATCTAATATCTTGCCCTTCATCATAAAGATTTATGATGCTTGATAGCAGAATGGTATTGCAAAGAGGCTGTGCTGCAGGAACGCTATCTTTGTGGTGGCATGCAATGACCTCTCAGGAATAAATGATCTCACTCCCTCGCTGCAGTAAGCACTCACAATCTCTCTGAGCAATCTGTTTACTTAGAGATCCAGGCTGCGCATCAGTGCACACCACATCTGATGAGTAATATGAGACTTCAAACCCCATCTCCCTCTCCAGCTGGACACTCCAGCTTCATCCAGTCAAATACTCTTCCGATTTGTCCTGAGGAGCTCAAGGTCTGTCTGTCCTTGGTCTCTTAAGGTCCAGCCTTAACCTTTACATTCCTCTGATGGTTTTGTATTCCTCTAAGTCTAAAATTCATTTTGTCAAAATCAGAAATCAACTCTGTATTTCAGATGTCTTCACACAATTCGGCAGCCACAGAGATGTAAACTGTGTTGTGTCCATACATATCTCTCTGTCTTGCTGTGTGCTGTTTGTTGCTATCTTTTGTCCTAGTCCTGAATGTATTCTTGCTTTTACTGTTTGTTCTGTCACACTTCGTACCAGTTATCTGACACTCACTGTCCCCAAAGTTAGGATTCATCCTCAGCAATGGCAGAACAGTAAATTTATTTCTCTGTATAACCAGAACTGTGCCCAAAAAGCTCCTCTTGGAGAACAACACGCAAGCTGGAATGAACGTGAGGTGTGTGCATGGCCAGTTAAGAACCACTAAGGGGTGACATGTCTTTTCAAAAGTACTAAAGTGAGGTAGTTGCAATTCTGCGGTCATCTGCACAGGGTGGAAAACAAGAACATTTTCCTGGCAAAAAAGCTGAAAAAACTTACCAGCATCACTGACCACATACCAGTATCCTCCTCCGAAGGAGAATCTGGCTGAGAAAGGCAGATTTTTGAGACACAGCATATCTGTCAGAGCAACAGTTTACCTTGGATGGGGCCACACTTTTCCCTGTAGCTTAAGTCGTTGTAATAGAGGCTCATACACTCCAGTGTATTTGTTCCATATCCTTCTATTTATTTCTTTATTAGTGCACGACAGTCCACTCTTGTTTTAATCATGATTATCCTAAGATCTCCTTTTTCATGGCAATCTCTGAAAAAATCCATGAGTCTCATGCCTCAATAGTCACAGTACTATCTTTCAAGTCACCTTTAGTTCCCCACAAGGTCCTTGAAGTGTCCTTAGCCGTGATGGATATCTGCAGGTAATCTGTGTGAGAATTTGGCATGCAGAGTCTATTCTTATCTCTGCTGCTTCTCTTAGTGGGTCACCTTGGAGGAGTTTGTTCCCTGTTCTTTGCTGCAGTCTCCTCATGTGTAGGAAGAGATATTAAATATTTCTTGATGAAAAGTAATTAGCTAAGCTGTAACACAGTTTCCCCTCCTAGTTATCTGTCAAGTTGCTGTCTGCTCAGAGAATGCTTGAGCTATGTGCTCTCATGCTTGCAGATGCACCAAGGCACTATTTATTTTTGTTCTTCTTAGCCTCTCTCTTATACTTTTTGGGCACAATCTTTGTGTTCTGACTTCTCATAAAATTGGACCATAATAATCTGCCCATCCTAAATCCCATCAAGGAACCCCTGACAGGCAAACACACTCACTGCCAAAAAAATAGCTTTAGAGTTTCAATTTATAGGTTAGCTTCTGGTTTGATCTTTGAAACAATATGATGTTTGGAGCAATTTGAAGTAAGTAAGTGATGGCAACCAGACTCTGCGAAAGACTCTGCCACAATTCTACTTGACTCTAGACTGCAAAAGAGAAACAGATCTCAATGCCTGGAATTCTGCACCTTTCAGGAACATCCTTTGGTATAGCCTGAAAATATCTGTCAGTACAACACACTCTGGAGCATGAGTTGTGCTGGTGGTGAGTCAATGTACACAGTAACCATACAGAACCTATTTGCAAAGTCCAGTCTGTGTGGGATACCCTAAGGTCTTGTTTTATGTGCTACACAGCCAAACTTCCATGTATGATGGCCATGTGTCTGGGCCTTACAGGAATCTGGCAACTCCATTAGTATTATTGATCTTTGTTCTTATCTTTACATGCTCAGACATATTTAATATGTCAAAAAGCTCCTTCTTTCTCCTAAAAAAGTTTCTGGGTATAGAGTGAAAGTGGGCATGTCGGAGAAAATCTAGAGGTGTCTTAGTTGAAAAACAAGGCCAAAAAACCTCATCTCCCTTTACCTATCCTTTCTCCCCAACCTTGACATGAATTTTTCCCTGAAGCACATTGAAAACCTCCTCCTACCCACTTTCTGGAGTCTCCTCCCCTCCAGCTACTTATCTGTTTCTTTGGCTGATGGCGGAGGGGGGAAAAGCCCTCTCCGTGAAGATATCTGCCTTTGTTCCTCCTTTTTGCCCACAGCCGCCTTGCTCTTCAAGCCTCTGCGCTATCACCTCTGCCCCTTTGTTCTTTTGCTTAGGTATTTTCCACTCCTCACCTTCCTGCTGATAAAGTTAATCAAACTAATTTTCCCACTCACTCACCTCCCTTATCACAATCACTGTTTGGCCAGAGCCCAGTGGATATGCTTTATGAGCACTGGTGTTTGTTCTGCAGCTTTTTATGACCGGGGTGAGTAATGTGTCTCAGGGTCTGTGTCAGCTCCTGGCTGATTGACAATACCTTGAGACAAATAACAAATACATTTTGAACCATTTTGTGAAATAACTGGAATTCATAAATTCAAATAATTTCATCATCAGGAAAAGATCCAGGATTTTTTTGTTTTGTTTTGAAACTCTCTACCTTTAAGTAGTGCTCAGTCCAGGGGATGACAACTTGGTTCAGCTTCTGTGTCAGTGATTGTAAAAGGAAGAAAGCATAGTTTGTTCTGCCTTGTGTTGCAGTGTACATGTTTTGAAGATGCAGAATGGGAATGCAAGTGACAGTCAGCTAGAAATGTCTCTTCCCTTTGGCACCTCTGGAAGATCTCTAGTTCGATCTGCCTCCCAGGTTCCTCTCAGCGGTTAGTGCAAGAGCCCATGGTCCTGTAGCACCCAGTGACAGGGGGAGTCAATCAAATTGGTGCAGGCTGGATGCTTAACCCCAGATGGGGTCAAATTAGGGTGAGTGGCAAGTCCTACCTGGTGAGTCAGAAAGACTTGCAGTCATTCTTCTTATTGCTGTTACTGCTCCAGGTTACTAACACCAAGGACAGCATGTAAGAGGGCCAACAGCAGCATTTTGAGCAATTTGTCAGCTGCTCAGGGGGTGCCACAAGTGGGTAGGTAGATCCTTATGCTCAGCGTTGCTACTCATCCCTATCATCTGATTTCATGCCACTGAGTTTGCCTGAGCATTTCCAGTGATGCTCTGCTCCCTACAACTTGGCTGTCAGTGTTGGAGACCTCTGTGGAGGTTCTAGCAGCTCAGTGACAGGAAAATTCTTGAGTGCACAAGGCTTACAATCCAAAAAGGATTCTTCTTTGCACGTGGCTCACATGGCAAAGTGACATCTCAGCACTTTCACAGGTTATCCTGCTGAGGCTAAAAAATAAAACAAGCTTTGTTCTGCTATGCCAGAAACTGTTTTTAAAAGCCTTCTAGGTTTGTAAAGCAGGTGTGGAGAATCAAAAGGCAAATCCTGCTCTGACCTCACAGATTCCACCTATATGCTTGCCCCTGGCCACTCATTGGTGCCTCCCTTGAACCAGCTCTGGACTTTGCTGAAGCCTTTCATGAGCTGATTTAGTTCACTAAAACAGCAGAAAACCAATCCCATAAGTAGGAAATGGAATAAACAGTTGTCTGGAATTTCAGTGAGGTCATCTGGCTCAGCAGGATACCATAACTGCAGAAGGGAGAGGGAGGAGATGGTGTTGGACACAGGATGGAGAGTGGCAAAACCTGCCCTGCTCTGTGCAGCAGGCTGGGTGCCAGCGCAGAGGCATCTGCAACTGCCCTCCCAGACAGACTAATCCCTCTATGTCAAGCACCTGTACTTGGGGCAAAGCTCTGTGAACCTGTGCTTTCCCTGTGAATTCAGCTGAGTGTAAATGCGACACTGGGAATTTCCTGTAGCCCAAAGACTTGATAATTAGTTTAATTAGGCTATCAATTTATAATCTTCTTGCTAGTGAAAAGCTACTTGATACAGTGTGAGCTTTTGATATGCAAAAAGGCTTTTGAAACTCTACCTCACCCTGGGTGGCCCAGAAAGTGTTATAATTTCCCTGACAATAGATAATTCATTCATAATACACACATGTACCCCTGCTTGACAAATACCAGTGGAGAATGTTGAATAATCTCTGAGGCTATGGTTTCATAGGAAGTTTTCTCTGGTGACAGTGTTGGAGTGATAAGTTTTTCAGATTCCTCCTGACTTAAAAATATCAGATCAATTCACTGACTTTCTTGTGGGGCTGCAAACATTTCATTCAATCTAGTGAGGGTGCATAAAGACAGGGACAGGGTAGCAACAGGGAGGAAATATTCTCCTCACACTAGCACTAGTACTGGGAAAAATGTAACATGAAAATAAAGCTTCAGTTAAAATACACAAGTCTGAAGGATCTGAAGGACTAAATTTTCTATTACATAAAACCACAGGAATACCTAATAAACAGGCATTATGGTGGTAGAAAGATAACAACTTATCTGCATTTTTATATTGATGTTATTTATGATTGCTAGCAAGATGAACTGGAAGATTCTCCATTCTGAGTTATGAAGGATATTAGCACAGCAAAAAAGGGAAGGTTGTCTTCACTGAGGCACAATGTGGTATTGTCAGCATCATTCTATGTTTCAAAAGCACCAACAATTCACTGAATAATATTTTACTACTATGAGAATGACAGTATTTCAGAGGGATTTCCACTGATGTCATGTCATTTTAAATAATACTTAATCTGTCACTTCACCATTTGTTTCAGTGTTTTGAGCTATTCTGATTAAATTTAACTTGATTTTCTGCAGAGCCAAAAAAAATTTCCCACTCTCATGTCTTTTGGACTGCTCTGCTCACAGGGCACACTTGTTTCTGTTTCAATTATGACCTGTTAAAATGCAAACATTTTCTAAGTTGTAAAAACCTGATTTGGACAGCACCGTGTTAATTAACCTTAGGCACCTTTTTGTGTTTTTATACCTACAATTTAGACTACTCAGCCCAATTTCATATCCCCTACATTACTTGGGGAATGTGCTATTAGCGATTCACCAAAACATTTCACATTTTGCCAGGTGGTCAGTTCACCTTTTTGTTCAAAGAGCCATCATACTTGTCCTTAACGAATGCACTGTTATTTCAGACTGGTTGTTTTGGTCAGCTTGACAGGTGCATGATGTCAGCAGTATTGGTCCAATTCCATGGTTAACCTTGCCCTTGTGTACTGGCATCCAAAGATACATGTCTCTCACAACAGCATGAGGCTGTGGGTGGGGGGCCTGTACCCGGCTGTACACACTGATGTACCACATTAAGAAGGGGGAGGTTTGGCTCAGGTGGTTGTGGACTGGGGGAAGAGGAAGCGAAGTGATGACTTGAGGGGACAGCTATTCACTATCTATCCCACCATGCCTTCTTACCTGTCCTTGCTTTACAGACATGAACGAGGGAGGGACCATAGCCATGAGGAACTGCTTTCAACTCCTGCCTCAGAAATATCTCTGGCCATGTCAAAAATACCCTGTTTCCTCAAGGCCTGGGATAGCAGCAGTGTCAAGTGCTTCCAGTCCCAGGCCAGTTTCAGTGACGGCCAGGGGTGTTGTCTGGTCAAGGAGGGAAGCAGTGGTTTGTCCAGCTCGTTGCTACTCTGGGAGATGCAACTAGATGCAGGCTTCTAAACTGCACACTGGGACTTCTTGTCTGGAGACAAAAAGGAAATTTCCAAATTATGGAAGCCAAAACCACTGGGGCCTAAAGACTGGAGGGAGAGTTGGTGCAATATGCAATGGAATGACATAAAATGCTGTGAGCTACTGCCGCTACACAGAATGCTGCCATAGCATAGAATCATAGAATGTTGAGGGGTTGAAACAGACCTTTAAGACCATTTAGTCCCAACACCTGCTGCCTTGTGCAGGGAAATCTCTCACTAGACCAGTTTGCTCAAGGTCTTATCTAAGCTGGCTTTGAATGCTGCCAGGGTTGAGGCAGCCACAACCTCCCTAGGCAACCTATTTCAGTGTCTAACCACCCTCACAGTGAAAAACTTCTTCCTAATATTTAACCTAAATTTCCCCTTTTTTAATTTGTACCTATAGCATGATACATAGCACGTAATGAGGTGTGATAGGGCACTTTGGAGGGATAGAGATATTCTTCTCAGGTCACTGGTACACCTTGTGTTATTGCTAAGCACTCCTGACCCCATCCTTATCTCAGCCTTATCTGGTCTGAAAACCTTCTGCAACCCCAAACCTTTGCTTCCTTCTCTGTTCATATGATTTGCAAACTCTCAGGCCAGAACAAAGGCATGGGAGCTGATACATTTCTAGTTGTGGGAATGTCTCACTGCCAGAGAAAAGTGTTGTTTCCAAATTGTTCATCACAACCAATGGCTTTATGAACTCCCTCAGGATTAAGGGCTTTCCAGGTGGCAGTGGGGACATATACCTGTAAGGAAGGAGAGGAGTAAACCAAATATCCAAGCTGATGGGAGAAAGGAAAGAAAAAAGAGTTTGTTCTGCAGTCATGCAAAACAGGCATTTTAGACATCTAGAGATATTTCTACACCTTGGTCTGGATGATGGCCAGTTTATACATGAAGCTGGTGCCAATGAGGAGATGAATGAATAGCTTTCTTAATTATCCCTGTGTGGCTACTTCTGGGGAGATGCAGGCAGGTTTTCCTGCATGGTATAAGAATGAAACTGGCCAAAATCAAAGTCTCCCTCTCTACTCAGTGATCTTCAGCTGTGAACCTCCTATGTGAAAGGTGCAACAAAGCACAACTCAAAGAAGACCTAAGAAAAGGAAAAGTAGCACTTCAAAAGCAATCCAAAGGGGGAGCTACTTCAAAAGGGAATCCTCAAGTAAGAAGCACTTCAAAGGGGAAAACTTCCCCAGGCAGCTTGTTGCAAATTATCTTAAAGTAGATTCTACCATCAAACAGATGTATTTGTTTTATTCTGATTACTACTGTCATGAAATCTTGTTCATTCAAAAACAACCTGAACATTTAATATGGTAGAGGAGATCTTGCCAAAAGACACACCAGACTTTAGTGTAGTTAGCATCCTACCACTGTGGGCAACAGGCTGCAAGAAGTACTCGCTCACCAAAGCTTGCCAAAGCTCAGAAAGGTCTCTCAGAGCAGGACTGTCCAATGTTATTCAACTTAAGTTCATTTGATTCCCACCTCTTTCACAGCTGTCTGAACTTGAAATAAAGTTTGTTGCTACAGCAAAAGACAGAGAAAGTTTCTGGCCTCTTATGTATTTTCAGGTACTCTGTATAGTCATATTTGAGCATTCTAAAACTACCTCTACCTTTTTCTTCCTCTGCTTCATTGTCTCTAGGCATAAGACAATCCAAACTCCAGGAACTACATGTACTGCCAATTAATTTTGCTCTTACCATAGACAATGTAATTAAAATAATGACAACGTGGTCTGACCCTCCCATTTCTCCTCTTTATATTTTTCTTGTCATTTTTTCCCTTCTCATCACTTTGATCCCTTCGTCTTCCATATATGCTTTTCCATGTGCTTGTTCTCACGACAGAGGAACAGATTTTCCCCAGATCTCCTGGCTGAAATGCACTCTCCCTTGGCCAGAATCCATACTAACTGCCTCACCCCGCCACTAACACAAATGTTAATTTTAAAATGTCTGTTTCCTTTTAGAAGTTCAAATTCTATACTCTGTGAAGAAGGTGACAGGGTGAAGTGGGTTCTGTCTGCAATTTAGGTCAAACATGAACAACAACTTCCAAAAAGAACAGAGACATATCAGGATTGTTAAGTTTTAAATTTTCCACAGCCTGATTACAGGAAAACTCCCTCGGTTCTCAGCACCCTGCTTCCTCAATCCCCTCCCAAATACTTGGTGATGAGTTAATTTTTCAGTTTCTTGAGAACCAACCACCACCTTGGGTTAATTAAGATGAGTGTCTTCTGAAACCACACCCATGTAAATTCAAGAACTGCTAAGGTAAATTATTCCATTATACTTTAATAGATACATGAAAAAAGCATGAATATGTATTATAATGGTGTTAGATAAATCATGTAACACTTGAAGACTCTCACACAGACACCTATAGAAAGCTTATTCATCTTTTTTACTCTTTCCCATCAGAGTGTATCTCTTACTCACCATGCATCTCATTCAATTGTTAAGTAAGTTTGTTTCTTCCTGAATAGCATCTACATTGTTACTCTAAGGCAGGCAAAGGAATCTCCTTATTCCCTAACTAGGTCAGGCAAAGTTGCATACGTGCTGGAAAAAGAGGAAGAGTTAAAATGAGGGAGTATTTACTGGTTTTAGACTGTTTACCAGAAAGCAACATATAATGCCCCCAGCTTTAAGTTATAGTGCCACTTTATCCCTTCCAACAGACAGACTCTTACTTTGTATTTTCACTGTCTAATTTCCATACTTCATGTTAAACAACCATATTTCAGCAAATCATCCCCTAGATTAGTAGTGAGATTAATGTTGCCTTTTAAAGACAAAGAAATTTTTAAGCATAAAAAAGAAGATCCTTCCCTAGACCTCTCAAATGTACCAGTTTTCTGTATTTCAGCAGTCTGCTCTGCTAGGCATATAGAGAAACAGCTACCGGGAGTACAGAAATCCCTCAAGTGTGTGTGACAGGTACAGTGTGGGACATGTCAGACCTATTGCCCTCTAATCTGCCAGTGTTGGCAAGTCAGCTTGCCCACTCCCCAGAAAAGTTACTTGGCCTTATCAAAGGATGTTTAAAAGTGTATTCTGCACAACATGAATGTCTATTTAAGATTTTTAGTATTAACACTGCTGTAGTTGAGACTTGTTTTGAAAGTTGTCTCTTAGCAACATCAGAGTTCTTTACAGTAAATCACATCTGAATTGAGATGAAAGAACTTCACCTGCCTTCAAAAAGTAAAATACACACAACTTGTGTTTACAAGCAACCCATTGCAGATGATTGCTTTGGTGATAGCAGCTTGTGGAACATCCATATGCACTGTTGGCATGTGTAAGGTGATGAAACAGAATGCAGTTTCTGATATCTGAGCTGCTTTTACTGTGGTATTTGCAAAAATAAAGATACCAAGTAAAACCAAACCTGGAGTTTATAATAGCTGATTTATGTGAAAAATAGGAGCCAAGCCATACTCTTTATTAAAATAAAGATCAGTCTCTAAAATAAGTTAAAAAATAATTGTATGTTTTAGTATTTAGACTACTGTAGAGCAGCCTGACAAAGTAATGGAGCCTGAGACTGCTGTTCTGAACTAGAAAGGAAATAAAGTAAGATTATTCTTGTTGTAAACTAGAAAGGAAATAAGCTTGTAGAGAATAGTTGCCCTAATTCTCTTAATTTTTTTACCACATTCTGAAGAGGAAGAGAGACAAGAATGCAGTAGAGGAAAACAGAGAGAAAAGGTTGGCTTAGGAACAGATGACCTGTGATAACAAATACTGCAGTACTGTGTACATTTTGCTACTCGTTTGCATAGTCATTAAAACTTCCTGTTGACTGTTCAGTTTTGTAGAACTGGATTAACGGTACTTTGAGTGGTTAAGGAAAAGGAAGAATTCATGTTACAGACATCACCTTTAAATCATTTAGAAAATTAACTATGTCAGCATCACTAGTTCAAAAAACAAGTTAGGCATTGCAACTATGAATATTTGGTATTGGAAAACTAGGCATTCCTGTTGAAAAAAAAAAAGACTAAAATTATGTTTTGGGGTAGCTCCTCAAAAAGCCTTGTTATCTGAAGTATGGCAGCACCTTCCTGTTAAATATGCTGCTTGTATTGTACTCTGCAGACTAAGTTAGACCCACTGTCTATTACAGCATATGGGAGAATTTAGCAACAAAGACATGCACAAACTTTTGCAAGCTAACTAGGGAGGAGATGTCTTTCTTAGGCACTCAGGGGAAAGTGCTGTGGAGGGCAGAGTGGCTCTGGAGTCACATCTCTGCAGTACAGACTTCCATCAGAGCACAGTTTTCAGATGTTCAGCCTCTCCTAGGGTAGACCTTTTCCCAAGCCCTTCTTATAAAGTGCAGACAGAAAATGTCTTCTCTATCTTCACCTTCTTACAAAAGTTTAGGTTTCTGTCCTTTTCTTAGCAGAACTGAGTTCTGCTAAGTTAAAATCACCCTTTTCGGTCAATCTTCCTCACTGCCCTTCTTTGCCACTTCCTAACCATTGGTCTGTAGCTATGCAGATTGTGGTCCCTCTTTCATTTTGCATGGATTATTTATATATTCATTATAACTATCTTGGGTCAAAGCCCACAGGAATCTGTAGCTGGGAGGACAGCTTTTGTCTGAGATGTCAGAGACCTGGATATTAATGTATATTCCATTTAGTACTTATCCCTTTATCACAAAGTAATAACTCTTTGTGTCTCCTGTGTCTCCTTTGAATGCTCTAAGCCTTTAAATGTAGGGTGTTAAGTTGCTCAGAGATGCAGTGAATTCCCCATCCTGGAAGCACTTGAGATCAGGCTGGATGGGGCCCTGAACCACCAGATCTAGTTCAAGATGTCTCTGCTCATTGCAGGAGATTGGACCAGATGACCTTTAAAGGTCCCTTCCAACCCACACTACTCTATGATTTTGTGATTCTGTTCTATTATGTAGGAGGGAAGATCAGCAGTCTTCCATCCTGGAAGATGAGTCCAGGGTGTGCAAAGTTTCCCAGGACAGGAAGGATGAGCATGGTATACCTCAAATAGGCATCAGGCTGAGGTGGCCACCCATCTTGATGCTGTCACACCTGCAGACAATTTCTTTGCATTCAGCATCAGGAAATTCAGTCTCTCTGGGGTTTGCTGGTAAAACTCAAACACTTCCACACTTTGATGACAATAGAGAAGTTAGCAGGCAACAGGGCACTTGGGGAAAAGGTATTCTTAGATTTAAAAGTGCCTAAATAACTGGCAGTGAGATGTTACCATCTGGATGGCATCTCACCATCAGGCAGTCTCTCCTTCCATGAGATTTCCCCCACACAGTCAGTCTCCTAGAATAAGGAGACAATATCACACTCCAAGAAGTAACAGCCTTTCTTTCCAAAATATTTGAGAATGTTTTCTAATCCTCCAAAATGAAAGCAGCAAATGTTTCTTATTTCCTGCAGAAGTCAGAGACTACCATCTTTATTTTTGTGTCTGTCCTCGGCTTTCAGCTGTCATTGTAGTTAATTATCTTATCAGAGACATCTGCACTTTGGAGACTATTGCTTAAATATTTGCATCCCATTTTCACCCCAGATTGCACCCTACGTTAGCATGTTCTGGTGAGTGGTAGGAAACAGAAATAGGATAGAACAGAGAAGGACACAAAGATGGACAGGTTTGGTAATGAACTCAGATCAGGCCATGATGCAACAAGCTTAATTCCAACAAATCGGAGACTATAATGAACCCAAGAGCACAAGAATGAATGTACACTTTTAGAAATGGCAGAGACCAACTCTATTATCTTAGATGTACACAAAATGCCCAGAATCTTAAAGAAAGTGATTTTTAAGTTTACTTGTCATATACAGGTTTTTGTACTTGCATGATGGTAATGCCATTGCAATGACATATCTATTGAACATGAAACATTCAGTTTGAATGGGTTTATCAGTCCCAGTTTTTATAGAGGTGTTGAGGAGGAAACATGCAGTGTATGCATCTGCTGACCAGGGCTAAGCCATGGGGACATGCTTCCTCCTGCTACTGACTATCTTTCTCAAGATGAGGCCACCTGAAAAGGTTTGGAAAAAGACAGCTTTTCAGTTGTGTAGAGGGTGGCAGGAACCTTAACCTAGGAAAACCTGTAAACCTGCACATGCCATATCTTTTCCAGGACTGACAGGAAAAACCTAGCTGGTATAGCATCTGTGTAATTTAGTGATGTTCTAGGGTTGAGAGGACTCCTAGATACACAATGCCTCCTGGGCCTCCCATCTGGGTGAGAGTGTATCTATTATGCTGGAGCAGGCACATAAACCACAGGCTGACACACAGATTAATGATGATTACCAAGACTGGACCCTGCTGTATCTCTAAATATACAGCTTTTGTGTAGGATGACACTGTCTCAAACATCTGCCAGAGGGGAACACATAATAAATTTCTCACATACAGAAGGGAGTAAGTGTTAGATTATGTTTGACAAATAAACAAACCAAGAGAACCTGTTCTACCTCAGTCAGAGAGCAACAGTTGTCTGTATCATCTCTGTCAGCACTTGAGTAGATTTATTGCTTATCAACAGCTAGTTAAAAAAAAAAAAAAAACCAACAAAAAAACTATGACAAGACATTAAGAACATGGGGAGGGAAATCCTCCAGAACATAGTTTGCTGTTGATGTCTGCCAGTCAACCTGTCTTGGTTGGAAATCATGATATGGCCATCAATAGTGATGAGCTGTGCTATTTAATGCAGCTCTAACTGTTACAGGTGTGAAGGTCAGCTCCTTGCAAAAGATTTTAAAGGAGAAGTTTGTAATGAATATGTGGGAATATGTAGCTATTAATGTATCATGACTAAGAAGTCTTAAGTAAATCTATTAGCCAAACACTAAAAAAAGGACTGTTTTGTGCATTTAAAAATAAGGTATGAGGTCTTCTTTGTGAAAACAAGACAAGTGGCAAAAATCATTCCCTTTTGATTTAAAATATATGAACTGTAAGCAACTCCAGAATTTATCCAAGGTTGCCAAATGTTTTAATGGAGGCAATATTATTATATTATTACTTGGAGTGACATATAAACCAGCAAAGAGAGATGTCAGTGGGAAGAGCTAACATGTAGTGTTTAACAATCCACAATCCATGGGTTTTTAGTTCATCTGTTTTCCTATACTGAAATCACCTACTTACAATTTGAATATTCAGAAATGTAGAGGTTACATTTGGAGTTGTCAGTTATTAAGAACATGAGTTTGTTATATATTTGTATATCAGATTTGCACGATGTTTTTGTCTTTCAGTTATGGCATTAACACAGTGCTATCAAAGAGCTGCACAGACTAAGGGAGAGCCAAAGGAAGACATTTGGTTTTGAAACAGATTTGTTACAGTTTCATTCATTTATAAGAGAAAGATAAATCCAAAAAACAAGAGAATTTGTAAAACACAAGTTATAACTAAAGAACACACCTGTATACTCCATAGTTTCTTCCCTAGTTACATGGGCAGAAGGAATAGAATTGTCCATTTTTTCATTTTGTTGAGTTTGATGTACAAAATATCTATGCTATTATACCTTTATGAACATAAATTCTAAGTTTCCTGGCACAGATGAAGAGGAACCTAAATGTGGATTCAGTTTTAAAGTGAAATGAAAGACATTTTATACATCAAAAGAATGAAATGCTTATCTCTGTTATCTCCAATTTTAATGGACTCTTTAGTGTTTCCTTCCTATTCCCACTTACATTAGATCATATGGGTAAAATACACAAATAAGTGAGATCTCAGTGTTAGAGTGACAGTGCACAGATGGTTTAAAATTCTATGCTAAATTCACAGTCTGGATTTTTTTATAAAAGTTATTTATTGCAAAATGTCCCTAGATTTACACTGAGATGTAATGTTCTGCTGACAATTGCTTTAACAGCTCTCAAAAAACCC
>JAWWEU010000040.1:28861324-28883562 GCA_035583155.1 Acropternis orthonyx | reverse complement strand
CCCCCCCCCCCCCCCCCCCCCCCGGCCATTTGCTTACAGGTGCTCTGAATGGAGCCACCCAGCTCAATACCAGCCCCAGGTGGCCATGTGGCCAGGAGGAATGAAGATGATGGTACTTACTGCCCAAACTAGCTTATGAGATTAGCTCAGTCAGTCAGAGCCTGGTGCCAATAACGCCAAGGTTGTGAGTTTGATCCCTGTAGAGGCCCCTTACTTCATAGCTGGACTCAATGGTCTTTGTGGGTCCATTCCAGCTCAGAATATTTTCTGATTCTGTATCATTCTTGGTCTGCACTGGGGATGCTCTAGTGTCTGCTCTAGGGTTTATTTCTGGGCAAATCAGGTGAAAAAAAAAAAAAAAAAAAGGGGAAAAAATGGCATTTCTCTTCCACATGTGCAGACCTTGGGTAACATGTCACTACACGCAGTTGTTCAGGTTCCCTGAACCAGGCAAGCAATGGACTTGTAGCTAAATTGGAAGAAAATAGTTGAAAGAATTTTTCCGATTGAGCTTAACTTTAGAAATATTCAGAGCTTTTTCTTTTCTCCACAAAAAAGCATAATAGCCAATATTACTTCAGGCATGTCAAATGAAAGACGTGTAGAAATTTTGTTTTCAGAAGTAAAATGAAACATTTTTTAGTACTGCTTTAGTTTCCTACGGATATGTTCTGCATGTTTTTCTTTTCTGTAAGATACATGTTTCTATCAGAAGGAAATATGTAGTTTCAAAAAGAAATATTGAAATATTTACTTCTAATCTCTTGAAATAAAATGTTCAAATATTTTCAGCTAAAGCTTTTCACAGGTCCAGAGAAGAGCTTTCCCATCTTCCTACATGACAGTGTCAAAGCAGTGATTGTTTCTCCATCCCAATCTGTCATCTCCCCTCTGCCATTTTGAAGAATTCAAGCTGTGACAAGTTAATGACATTTAACATTCCAAACTTTTCCATTGGACAGCCATAGGGAAGACAGCTCATACCTCTCTAAACACTTCTTGAGGCTCTGCTGCAGATGCAGTTAGTCCAAGGGAGACGACTCAGTGCATTCTCCGGTAGCAATCACTCCAGCAAGTGTTACCTCTTAAATCACTTCTTTGATGTCACAAAAATACAAAAAATAAATCATGATTATGGAACTGAGATGTTATTACAGCATGTGCTGGACCAGTTGGTTTGGGCCTGAGAGGAAGCTATTTGTTTTTCTTGGTACAGCTGTCTTCTCCCATCTGTAGGCATTTGGAGTTGTGGTATCTCATGATAGCCCTCTGTGAAAAAAAGAGAAAAGGCTGTTTTCTTGCACTTGGGTTTTAGTCTGCTGGTTTGATAGCTGCAGAGGAGTTACATGCCGTCCTGAGGGCTGGCTGTCACGACTACATAAAGGGTCTCCATTACGTATGAAAGCTTTTTTCTTTCTCTGGTCACCAGTGTTGCTACTCCTGTGTTTGGTTTATGATCTGTTGCTAGGGTGTATTTCCCCAGCTGGGAGCTGGCCACATTTTACTGATGTCTGGCATGTGCTGCTCTGCTTTTTATTCATATAATTGTTAAGCAGGAAATACCTATTAACTTGTTATCATCTTGTGTTGAACAGAGTCCTGGTGAGCAGACACCAAGGAGATGCAGCACAGTTGTTTCTGCTGACACACATCATTCTTTCAGCTGAGTGCAAAGCATATGCGTTTTCTTGTTTCACAGGGCACAAATGTAATAAGTATCACATCATGTGATTTCTCTTTCTTTGATTAAGCTTGCAGGAAATTCACCTCTTCCCACTAGTGAGATCCACATGTGCGTCCTTCCTGGGCTGCATTGCTAGGCATTGCTGTAAGTAACTCTAGATTTCTAGCATGAGCTTTCTTGGAATGTGTTGGTGATAACTTCCTTCTCCAAGTGATTGAAAAGTGAATGAGAAGTGGTGTTATGCTGGACCTTGTTCTCACCAACAAGTTGAATGTACGCTTAAGGGCAGTCTGGGCTGCAGTGACCACGAAATGGTGGAATGCAAGATCCTTGGGGCAGTGAGGAGGGATGCACAGCAAGCTCACTGCCCTGGACTGCAGGAGGGCAGACTTTGGCCTCTTCAGGGATCTGCTTGGTGGGGCATCATGGGATAAAGCCCTGAAGCAAAGAGGGACCCAAAAGAGATGGTCACTATTCAAGGATCACCTCTAAGTTCAGTAGCAATGCATCCCAACAAAGAGGAAGTCAGTCAAAAAATGCCAGGGGGCCTCCATGCATGAACAAGGAGTTCATGGACAAACTCAATCACATAGAGGAAGCCTACAGAGGGTGGAAGCATGGACAGTTAGTATAGCAGGAACAGAGAGAAATTGTTTAAGCAGCCAGGTATTGTGTTAGGAAAGATAGAATTAAATCTGACCAGGAACATCAAGGGCAAGAAGAAAAGCTCCTATAGGTATGTCAGTGACAAAAGCAAGACTAGAGAAAATGTGGGTCCTCTCCAGAAGGAAGTAAGAGACTCACTTGGGTTATGGAGAAGGCTGAGGTACTCAAAGACTCTTTTGCTTCAGTCTCCAGCCACACTACCCAAGTCATAGGGGGCAAAGACAGGGAATGGGACAATAAAGAACCACCCAGTAGTAGAAGATCAGACTTGAGGCCATATAAGGCACCTGAAGGTGCACAAGTCTATGTGACCTGATGAGATGGATCTGCAGGCCCTTAGGGAACCGGTGGATGAAGTTGCTAAGCCACTATCCATCATATTTGAGAAGTTATGGCTGTCCCATGAGGTTCTGACTAACTGGAAACAGTTTCCCACTAACTGGAAAAGGGGAAACATAATCCCCATTTTTAAAAAGACCTCGAGAACTACAAGCCAATCTCACATCTCTGCCTGGCAAGATCATGGAGCAGATCCTCCTGGAAATTGTACTAAAGTGCATGGAAAATAATTAGGCAGTTTGTGACAGTCAACATGAGTTCTTGAAGAGCAACTGGTGTCATCTACCTGGATTTGTGCAAAGCATTTGACACTGTCCTGCACAACATCCTAGTCCCTAAATTGGAGACACCTGGGTTTGATGGCTGGACCACTCAGTGGATAAGAAATTGACTGGATGATCACACTCAAAGTGTTTTGATCAATGGTCCAATATTCAAGTGGAGGCCAGTGATAACTGGTGTTCCTGAGGGGCTGGTATTGGTGCTGACACTGTTCAATATCTTTGTTGGCGACACAGACAGTTGGATCAAGAGCACCCTCAAAAAGTTTGCTGATGACAGCAAGCTGTGTGGTGTGGTCAACACACTGGAGGGAAGGGATGCCATCCAATGGGGCCTTCATAGGATTGAGAGGTGGGACAATGCAAACTTACTGAAGTCCAACAAGGCCAAGTGCAAGGTTCTGCAACTGGGTCAGGGCAATCCCAAGCACAAATACAGGCTGGGCAGAGAATGGTTTGAGAGCAGCCCTGAGGAGAAAGCCTTTGGGGGTGTTGGTGGACGAGAAGTTCAACATAAGCTTACAATGTGCACTTGCAGCCCAGAGAGCCAACCATGTCCTGGGTTGCATCAAAAGTAGCATGGCCAGAAGGTCAAGATAGGTGATTTTGCCCCCCCTACCTTGCTCTGGTGAGACCCACCTGGAGTTCTGTGTCCCCCAATATAAAAAGAACCTGTTGGAGTGAGTCTGGTGGAGGATCACAAAGATGATCCAAGGGCTGAAACACCTCTCCTTTGAAAACAGGCTGAGAGAGTTCAGGCTGTTCAGTCTGGAGAAGAGAAGGCTCTGGGGAAACCTTATAGCTGCTTCTCAGTACCTAGAAGAGGCTACAAGAAAGCTGTAGAGGGAGTTTTCACAAGGACATGTAGTAATAGGACAGAAGATAATGGCTTTAAACTGAAAGAGAGTAGATTTAGCTATTCAGAAAAAATTCTTCACTATGAGTGACGAGACACTGGAAGTGGCTGCCCAGAGAAGCTGTGAAAGCCCCATCTCTGGAATTGTTCAAGGCCAGGTTGGACAGGACTTTAAGCAACCTGGTCTAGTGGAAGGTGTGCCTGCCCAAGGCAGGGGAGTTGGAACTAGAAGATCTTTAAGGCTGCTTCCAACTCAAAGCATTCTGTGATTCTATAAACTCTGTTAGCTTGTCTCTGTTTGAAGAAACTGATGTGAATAAATGTGCAGCTGTACATGTGATGTCCACCCTATTCTGCTTCCCGTAAGGGACCTGGACCATAGCTTCCAAAGCCACCACTGGACTCAAGTGCACCAGTTACTCTTGACTAAGCTGTGTTTTCCCAGGACTAGGCAGCTGGAAATATCTGAAAGTACCCTCTCAACACAGAAAAACAATGTTCTTGATCAAGGTATGTTAGCTCTGTAACAAGCACATACAATTATGATACTTCTTAAGGTCTGACCATATGCAGAGGTAGCTTAAAGTTAGGTATTGGTAGATGCAATAGACTTGAAATTTGTGCCTACAAAGTACAAATGTAGCATCTAAAGTGGGGGATTGATTAAAGACTGCAGACTTCATTGCACATTAACTTTTACCTGAGTTTCTTGGAAAGGTGATGTCCCACAGGTGATATGGCCAGGAAAGTTGATGTCTGGGAGACTCCTGATTATGGCTGGGCTGTGCATATGCACCCACACTCACTGACACCAGGAAAATCGAGCAAGAGCAACATGGGACCCTGTTGAAGCAAGCCTCCTCATGAACTGAGCTACCATGGAAAATATTTGGAGGGGAGGCTGAAATCTCAACTGCTCTATGATTTTTTCCTGGGCTTGGGATATATGAGTTTCAGCCCTTTGTTTTTGTGTAATTTGGATTACAGGATTACACTCAGCCTCTGCTGAGTGGTTAGTTTTAGGACTCCTACAGATCTTGCCTGAGGTCACTGCCCCCAGCCCAGGAGTGTGATGAGTGCACATTTGAGCAGAGTCTGAGGGGGGATTGAGGAGCTTCCAGGAAAGATGTCACATGGAAGAAGACTGCAGCAAGGCATGCAACTTTCAGCCCTCTTCCTGCCTTCTCAGGAGCCTTGGAGGAAGCTGGCTGGAGAGAGTTCTTTGAATGCTTCCTTTGGAGAAACCAGCTTATTCCTGGTCACTTTCCCAGATGCTCCTCAATAAAACAGGAAAAGGGAACATGAGCTAGACAGTATGTAGCAGTAAGTCTGATCATGTTGAGAATGCTCCAAAGGCCTGGCTGCAGTGAGGTGTAATATTATTCTGATTGTCTCGTTTTATGCATCTGCATTAGGATCACCTAGGGCTCCTTAGGTTCTATCTCAAGTCCTCTTTACAGGCAGCTGCAAAAGCAGTCATTATCACAGTACAGACCACAACTCAACTGCCTTCCAGCTACAGAATTCATCATGATCAACTTATCATTTGCCTGCAGGAGTGCAGGAGACTTCTCTTGCTCCATGTCTTGTCCCCAGAAGTGTCCAGTGGCTAATTTCACAGAACCTCTGACAAGGGCTGCTCCCCAGCCTATGCTGGAGGGAAACTGGCAGACCTCTTAGAGAAGGCGGATGAACAGCCCACCACTGGCAACCAACTTGGTGTGACTTAAATAACTGGGACCAAAGAGCTGTGAATGAACAAACTGTTTAATGAGTAGTAACAGAGATATCAGGGGGAATCTGCCTGTCACCAGAAGGGATGTTTGCTTAACTAACCTGCATGCTGGCATTTCAATGGATTTATTTGAGAGGGAATGATTCATATGACAGCAGACCATTTTGTTCTTGTGTTTGATTTTGATGAACAATGGAATGAGGTTAAACACTTAATATGAAATACTCTGATAATGATGACAGACTTTATAAGGGCCCATTTTGCATTACTGAAGTGTCTTTTAATACAATATAATTAGTCTTTGAATGATGAGTGAAAGCTGGAAAGTTTCCAGGTTCTTGTCATGCAATAACTGTATTTCAGTTATGTCTAACCAGGAAGAATAAATTTGAAACACATATTTTAATCAGAAAGTAAGGTGACAGATCTTAGCAACCAATGCTGCATTAACTATCTCTTAAATAATTCTACAGCTAACTGGGCCTTCTGGAATTGCCCTTTTGGGATTTACCCATCAATAAAGTGAAATCAAAATTTGATACTTCGGGAAGGCAAGACTGGAGACTGCAGTTTTATTGTTTTAAGACCCATTTTAAGTTGTAAGGTGATGGCCTTCAGAAGGAATATATTTAAAACTATTCCAGGAAGCGAGCCAATGTACACAAGCATTTGCTGAAAGTATGTGAGAGATTTATAAAAAAATTTCCTGGATGAAACACTAACAGCAGAATGTCTTAAAAGTAGAATTGCAAGAAATACAAGAAGTTTAGGTGAGCATCTTACTGAGATACAGACAAACCATGAGAATCCAGGACACAGAGCATCAGCTGCATGGCTGAGTTTCCACTGAGAAAGCTAAAGGATGCCATCAATATGGACACAACATGTTTCTCCTTACCAGTCACTCCTCACATATTATGTCAGTTCATGTTACCTGAAAGATCCTTCCATTTGTTTTGCAAACATAGCATTGCATTACTACTCCATAGTTTAGTATGTCTGGGTATGAAAAACCTCTGGTTTTTTTTTTTTTTTTTTTCAACACTTGTACCATCAACCTTGGTGTTGAATGTTTCTCCTTTTCAGCTTTCAGCTGCTCAGTCTCATTCACTCTGTCCACTCTATTTCCCATTTTCCAGCACCTCATTCCCTTCTCTTTCTTTTTATATTGTTTTACTTATGTAATGTCCTTCATTTCTTTTCTTGCAACCACATGGAGTCATCTCTGGCAATCCACAGATGTAAATATGTACAATGTGTGAATCTCACTTTTATTGCTTAAATAGCTTTTCCTACTCTTTACCTTTGTTCTTTTTTATATCAGAACCACTTTGGCTTTGGAATTATGACCATATATTATTTCAGTATTGATCATAGCAGTGTGGTGCTGCCATGCACTGTACCTAGAGGTACTGCCATAATAAAATAACAAAAGAAACAAATGAATATGTAAAAGAAACACAATCCTGAAAGCAGAAAACTCAGTGTCTGTGGTGAGGTCTGGAGAAAGGTAAGAGAAAATTATTTCTGAGATATAAAAATTTACTCTGAAGACTAGAAATGAAACAGACCTAACACATTAGTAAAAGAACAGTAAATATTTCTGGAAAACAATCTTCATCAGAAATAATCAATCAGATGGAACTACAGTCAGTCATTTAGAATTCACCACACTAATGTATTTTGAAGCAGCCCTGGTCAAAACTCTATTCCAGTGTGTGCAAGTTGGGTATCATACCACAAAAATTTTGCAAGCAAACCTGGTTTGCAACCTAGGATTTCCTGGGACAGATATAACATATTCTTTCCTCATTTTTAGAAGAGCTTAGAGTTTTTCAACACACCATTCAAGTTTAAAAGGACTTACCCAGGAAATCCAACACCGTGCTGCATGTCTTAGTGCTCCATCTGGGACAGTGAAGAGCAATGTTGCCTGTTCAAGATTTAAGAAAACTTTTTTAAAGAGTAAGCTTGGAGTTTTGCAAACTACCACTTGGTGGTATAGGATGCAGCATCAACTGGCTTAGATATATATAAATTTTGATTATTTGTCATGTCTGTTTCTGAACAAAGTATTGCACCATAGAGCTGACTTTGGTCTGACTGCTGTCTATTGCTCACCCTTTCCCTAAAATACTTCTTGAGTTTCAAAAATGCTCCTATATGGCTGTGCAGTGCTAGTGATTTTGTGTGGAGTTTTGCAGATATGACTGATTTTTCAGGTGGAAATGAATACACAAGCCTAGGTATCATATGTATCCGAAAAAAAAAATACTCATTCCAGCAAACTTAGGTCGTCAGTTTTGTGAGGTCTACCAAAGCTGTGATGCAGATGTTTAAAAGCAAGTTAATGACCATAATAGCTAGTCTAGACCATGAGTTATGATCATCTGAATGATCGTCTGCAGAAAAAAAGATGCATTTGTACAGCTTTTGGTGAAGAATAAGTAGCCATTCCTACTGACTTTGGAACCAAACTGACTTTGAAGTACACCAAATCAGTATTTTCAAACAATGCTGAGAAAGGTCTAGTTGCAGTTTTGTAGAAACCCACTGCTGCTATGAGGTGGAGGTCTCTGAAGATCTTACTGCAGACCTCAAGAGGAACAGTGTTTTTTTACTGGATCAAAGACTACATCAAACCTGGAAAATTTAGTTCAAATGGGAAATCTTCCTACTGTCACACACTGCAGAAGTGCAATTCACGCTGCACCAAAAAAAAGAAAAAAATAGTCAGTGTGACAAGTCCTTGATATTTCAAAATGAGAGCTAGTGCATGTGTGTGGAATGACTTCTTCATTTCACATAAGAGCTCAGCAAAACCGATGAACTTTAAGCTTGTGAGATGGTGCAGGTGGAAGAAAAATTGCAAATAAAAAGATATTTAGAATTTATAACTGGTGCAGATGGTTCAGATGGTTATAATTCACATAATAATAACAAAATTGGCACTAGACACCTTCCTGAAATCTGTTATCCAGATTTCCAAAATGTAGATAAGGATATGATTCTAGCTAGATAATATCTAGAGACCTTATTCTAGAATGCAAGAAAACTCAAAGGACCGAGTTTTTTCTTGGCAGATAGGAGGGTTCAAGAGTGCATTAGATAACAATTTTACATTCCAAGTTGCCAGAATAGATCAGGGCTGCGTCAGATACTTCACATCTGGAAAATGAGAGTTAATTCCATTAATTTCAGGAAGGCTTGTTTGGTGTCATAAATATTTAGGCCCAATATGAAAGGAATTTA
Organism: Acropternis orthonyx; assembly: GCA_035583155.1. Classification (NCBI taxonomy): domain Eukaryota; kingdom Metazoa; phylum Chordata; class Aves; order Passeriformes; family Rhinocryptidae; genus Acropternis; species Acropternis orthonyx. The sequence goes on along the minus strand of JAWWEU010000040.1, from coordinate 28,874,749 downwards.
CTAAACAAATTTCAGGGAACTTATGACAAATAACAGTATAAGGAGAACCTTGTTGCTTTTCAGAGCACACTGGAAACTGGACGCAGTGATCCAAACTGGATTCTTAAGAGGCTCTGTATTTGTGTAATTTGCAATGATTTGTTGCTTCAACTTGGTAAATTCATGTGCACAGTTCATTTGAAGTTGGCCTATCTATACATAAAACTTCATGAAAAAAAACATACAGTTCAGTTCCACTGAACAAAACCATTTAAAAAATCCCATGTCTTGCCTTCTAATAAATTTCATAGTAGCTGACACCTTGGGAGTAAATTTTGCATGGCCAAAAATATCTGCATGTCAATATCTGCATGCCTATATATACTCAGCCAATATTTTTTATCAGAGTAACCCAATGAGAATTTTTAGAAACTAAAATTAGGTCAGTTGTCTTAGAATTTCTTGCAGGGGTTACTGCAGAAGGAAATCTTTCTCTCTGTAGTCAAATATGGTAGTGCTGTGCTGGTGCTGAAGGCACTGGTGTTTCAGCCATTCTGGAGGCCACTTGTGACATGCAAACTGTAGTGCTGCATGAGCAATCACCTACTCGGGTTAATAGAGCAGTTGGCTAAATTACTCCTGCTTACGACAAAATATGTTTTGAATTTACATTTTGGGAAAACGTATTGTAAACAGTTTACCTCAGCTTAAAAGGTATCTAATAGAATTTCATTTAAGTCAAAGGAAAAAAATTACTAGACTTTTTTTCCCAAATGAAGATTTTTTTCTGACTACACTAATCCTGCATTTTGCTTTGTAAGCTGAAGTATTCCCATTCCCTGTAAGTATTATGGTAGTATCTTTCCTAATAATTATCTCATTCTGTTTCCTCCTTTTTTTTTCCCCCCAAATGGTTTTTTTCCCCTTTAGCAAAGTCTAACTTGGCCAGATCCACCTACATATGCTCAGCTTTCAAATGATTCATTTCAGATGTTCCTTCTGCTTACTTCTCAGCAGCATTTGTTTCCTCGTTCTCCATACGTCAACAGGTTATTTTGAAGCAGACTCTCTCCCCATTTTATCAGTAGGGTTAGCCATGTTGTCTGTGTGAGGACTGCAGGTATAGAAAAGTGTTACAAGCCTTTTTAGAGATTAAAAAAATGGTTGAAGGTTTAATCTGTCATTGGTTAATAACTCTTACATAAATACCAGGTGAAAATCATCTCTGGTTTTCCTGGTACCTAACAGGTCATTTATTTGCACATCTTTTCTCATTAGACAATAACTGGTTTTGGTTTCTCATGTTAATTTTGGGTTTGATGTTGTGTCAGGTATCAAGACCAAGTAAAGGAACATGTTAATTTTGTGGGGTTTTATTTCTGTTTTTATACCATTTCTTCCTGCAGATACTTTCCCCCTTCAGCATTATGTACTCCCTCTGCTTTAATTTATCTTTCTCAATCTTTAGGGGGCTACTGTTCAACATTTTTTGACAACTGAAGAAAAACATGCAGCTTCTATTTTCCTTAGAGGTATTATAAACATTTTTCTCTTACATATATATAATCATTAATTTACCAAAAAAAAAAAAAATTATTCTTTCCAACATGCTGCTCCCTCTCACTCAGCCTTTTAATGTCCTGCAAGAAACACTGAGCAAGATGGAAGAAGCTAAGGGTCTCAGGTATAGCCCTCAGTGCACTGACCTGCTGCAATTTTCGTGTTAGACTGTTGCAGCTCTTCTGCATTAGCTCTTTTACAGGACTTCAAGAGAGCAGAGGTTGTTTGAGTAATTTCTCATTTAAGGTGTCAGTTCATTCTCAATAGGACAACCATTTTGTGTTTTTTGAGCATACAGAGCTTGTATTATAATTGGCAACTTTGAAAAGTGCTGTAATTTGCATTGTCACAAACCTTTCACACAAACACTGTGTTGCTTCCAATTCAGTTGTGTTTCTTATTTAAATTTTAAGGCATACTTTGAAAAGAATCTGCTCTGTAGATAGTCTAGTTGGTAACAAACAAGCTTTGAATAATGCCTAGCACAAACTTTGTGCAGACAGCCAGACAATAGAAGGCCCGTGGCCAACTTGACAAATGCTAGATGCAGATTTCCATTGTCTTGCCCGTAGTTTAGGTTGCATCAGGGAATTTCTTCTGCGATTTTACTCACTGCAACCAATTGTTAAAAATCACACCGTAAATCCAAGGTTATTAATAACATATCCAACAGATGGCAGATTATTTCAGAAGAGCAAAATGCAATGAGTGATGCATTGAATGTGATTTTTCAAAAAGGAATTTTTAACTCACAGTATTTGGCTCTAAATCCAATCAAATCAACTGTTGTTTAAATTGTAGTATGAAATAAAGGAAACAAATTTGTGCCTTGTGTTGTATCTCCATCAGAATCCCTGAGCCTTACGAAAATTGTCAATGATTTATGCATTTAAGAAGTTTATTGGAAGATGAAAAAAACATCACTGAGCAGGAAAATGCCATACAAATATAAAGGTATAGATCTTTACATTGAGCATGTGGAAAACAGAACCAGATTTTTGAGTAAGTTTTATTAATTATTCTAGTTATGATTTTTAAAGTTGGGATCTATAAATGCAACCAATCATTTCCTATTCCAGAAACAGAAAAAAGAGCAACTTTTAGAGCTCTTTGCTAGGATGGTCAGGTGAAGCTGGACTTCTGTGATCACTTAGGGCTAAAGCAACCCCCAGGAAAAATAACATGAGGGTGTAAGGGTGTAGGAGTAGTCAAGGGAGGGAAAATTTTCTGAGCACCACACCTCCTTTCCCTGTAGATCTAGAAGAAGCAATAGTGTTATAGAGAAGTAACACCAATTAATGCTTCACATCACACCAGTTCTGCTGTGCTTCTTGTGTTCCTGGTGATATACCAGCCAGTTTCTACCAATTCTTATGCCTGATGAGCCAACACTGCTCAGCAGCAGAGGCAAGTGACTATTCCAGCATCTATTTGCAGTACGGTCTGCATATGAATAACCTGTACAGATGCTTATATTGCATTTTTCAACTCTTTATGCCTTAATGGGATGGAGGAAGTACCAGTTGCCTGTCAGGAGTTAAGCCCCGTGGAGCTTGACTGGCTTGCTTTCACGAGCTGAATGCACAAGGCAGTTCCTTCATGTCACAGTGAGGGCAGTATCAAAGGAAAACCACATGTGATGGAAACTGTGTGCTGGTTCCACCTTTGGGAGATGTTGCAGCCTTGTAACACTAATGAAAGGCCGACTATACTGTCAAAACATAATTAAAATGTAAACTAATCTCAGTACAGAAAGGTACATCATCTGCCTTTATCAGCCTGTCGTGACTCACTGCTCTGTGGCATAATAAGCCCGAATGAACATGCAATTGGAGCTCAACCCACGCAACTTCGCTCTCAATTAACATTAACAACAGCAGCAGAGACATATCCTGCAGAAGCAACTGGAACCTGTCTTTTTTTTTTTTTTTTAAGGAAGTTTAATTTCATTTCTTCCTAAAATAGTAGCAGTAAATATGCATAGATAAAGAATTGTGCATTTGGAAGTATCTACCCCAAAGCTCCATAGAAAGTTTGATGTATGGTTAGCATATGCTATATTGAATGAGAATATAGCTAAACTATTCTAAAGCTGGCATCATATTTCTTGTGTTAAGAGAATTTAATATGTAACATTATCTCATGTGAGATTCAAACTATAATGACTTGGATTTGTGCTTTGTACCGGGTCCATGAAATATATGGCACTATTTCTATTATACCAGAACAGATTGTTTGAAGGGGAGGAAACAGAGGTAGCTTAAGTGACATACAACCAGCAAACTGTGTGAGAAAATTGTACATAGACAACTGAGTCAAGATCATTCTTATTTTTCCTTCTTTGTTCTTTTTTTTTTTAAATTTTGTACAGTGTTGTTAAAGCACTTTTCAAGCATTACAGAGTGTTCCACTATACTGCCTATCCCTACTTTTATCCATAGTATGCAGAGCCTTTCCAGCTGCAGACAGGCAGCTGAAGGAATTTGGGAGACTGTGGGTGACATGCCAAGATGCCTTTTGTAGTTAACCTGAGTCTGTCTGCGGCACTACCTAAATGAGTTATGTATTGCTTTCATCTTAGCTGCTTACAACATGAAAATTGCCTCCTACAAAAGGGATGGCATTGGTTCCTGCATGCATTGCTGTACTGATGGATTTAAAAATATGGTATGGGTTTATTTATCCTTATAGAACATGATGACTGGTTAAGGAAATTAAATCACCAGCACATAAGCAACAAACACAGATTTTGTTTTAAGGCTCTTCTTTGTACTTTTAGTGTATAGAGCTGATGATCTGAGATAGTTCTATAACTGTCATCATTAATTATTGCATTTGCTAGGCTCCAATTCAACACGGTAGTCAAGCATGTGCCTCACTTTAGCTGGGTCATTCTTAAATTAAGCATATCTTAAACTTTATCTACAGTACCCAGAGTTTTATTCTTGAGTCAACGGGCATAGGCAAGAAAATCATAGCAGTGCTCCATATTGGGATAACTAAAAAACTAACCTCTCAACACAGTCTTGGGTTGATATTTTGAGAAAATGCATGTAAATATTTACTATTGACAACAAAAAAGTCAGTCATTAATTTTGTAAGGTTGTTCCCAAAATGGACTCCTGAATAACTGTTAACTGGATTTTTTGAGTGAAGTTTACTTCAATAGCAGTTACATGATCCAGTGCATAGGTCTGAAGAAAACAATTCCCTCTGATCTTCCACTTATTTACACAGCAAATTCTTCTAAATGTGTACGAGATTCAAGATTAATTTCATGTAAAGCCTGGGAAGATTCAGAGAAATTCAGTCAGTCTTAAATTTCTGTTTGACTGTATAACCTCAGATCTAGGAAATAATTTTAACTTCTGAGGTGAGATCCTATAATTTTAACATAACCACAAACAAACAATAAAAGTATCTTTCTCATCCCAAAGCCCTTATTGCTCATGAAAGAATGTGAAGAACATTATTTGAAATGAACAGAGCTTGTAAAGCCCAGCGGGTAATGGTGGGAAGCAGGGAGGCACAGTACCTGCCTTTGTAACATGGTGCTGTCCTTTGACAGAAGAAAATACGGACTGGTAGAAACACTTGCTGCTGAAACACACACACACACACAAAAAAAAAAAAACAATCCAAAAAGAAACTGGGCGTGATGATCTGTTGCATCAGACAGTGCCCCTGGTCTGTGCATTCTGGATATATAAACCAAAGGCAGTGGCCCCTGTGATACAATGTAGGTCCACTTTACACTTTCCAGTTGCTGCTCTCTGTCTACTTTCCTGAAATTAGGATATGATGAGACACATGGGTTTTGCTTGATTCCCTCTTACTCCTTTAGGAGCCTGTTGCAGAGCTGAGATTAGGGTACAAAGATTGCAGAGACCAAGTTTGAAAAAACCCCTAGGCCGGTCCCATCTCTGGAAGTGTTCAAGGCCAGATTGGATGAGGCTCTGAGCAAAATGGTCTATTGAAAGGCGTCACTTCCCATGGTTGAGGTTTGGAACTGGATGATCTTTAAGGTCCCCTCCAACCCAAACCATCCTATGATTCTATGATTCTTTGATTCTGTTTGCCCACCCCGACTTCTGCACCAAATCAGGGCATTTCTTTCTGTAAAGTTTGCAGAGGGAATTGCTAATGGTTTTTGTTTATTTATATGCTGTAGTTATTATGTTATAGATAATGTAAATGCATGCATTGCAGACTGCATCAGTGCATACCCAAAATGTGACATTCAAGAAGATGAAATATTTCGAGAAATCTAATGCTGGATTTAAGTGAGGCCAGAGAGTTGCCAAATCAAACAAGATTCTGTCCAAAATGTTGTTCCACTGCTTAGGTGCCAAATTTTCAACCTCACTTCATTCATGTGGCAACTTTTGAATGTGAAAATTTAGAAAGCATGAAAAAAACCCCAACCTTATGGTGATGGTAGTTTCTGCTAAAGAATATTCTCATAAATACTGAACACGTTTCAATGTTCATTTGCAAATGCACAGGAGTAACCGGGACCCTTGTTAGTATATTAACAGAATATATCATCTTTTAAAGCTGATGGTGGTATTTTGTAACTTTTGATTGTTTGAAATTGACCCTCTTTTGAATATGATGAAAGTTTACAGGATATCTTTAAAATTCTGTCTACCTAATAAGTATTTGTTGAGTAATGAGTAAAGGCTGTTCCATAGCACCAGGTGATAGTGATCACATAATGAAGGAAGTGATGAAATCATGAACTGCTGTTTAACAAGACAGAAGTTTTCCTTTCAAGTCTCCTACTATTCAGTTCTGATGAGTATTAATTCTGATTTTCTTCCCTATATTGCCACAACATATGTCATAGTGCTGCATGATATTCTTCAAATACAAAATAAACTCATCAGTGTTCACTTTTTTAAAAAGTACAATAACTTTTGTTTTCTAAGCTTTTCATATGTTTCCATCCAAACCCCCCATAAAACATTCAGAAAACTAGTAACATAAAGGGGATTTAGTCATTTTAGACAAGAATTTCTGAAATTCATTTAATGATAAGGGTCTGTTTTGAATCTCATGAAATAAACTCAGCTTGGAAATTTTATTGTTTATACACTTACTGCTTTATTTTTCTTTATTTTTCTTTATTGTGGTTTTAATGCTTTTAAGAATTTGGCTCCCAAAAACAATGGTTTTCTTCTCTAACTCAGGACATGGATCCTGTACTCTATGAGCAATTTCAAGAAATGAAGATGGGCTGAATGTTGCTTTCTGATTTTTTTTAATATATTTTCTGGATTCGTTTTTGTAGGAGTTCGTAGGTTTTAGTTTAGGCTGGTGAAATACGGGGTGTTTGGGGTGGTGGTGGGGTTTGGGGTTTTTTATTTTTTTGTTTGTTTGTTTGTTTGTATTTGTTTTGTTTTTAATACTATCTGCAATTTCCTAGCAGAATTTACTGTGCTGCTTATATGACTTTTCTGTGTCTGTATTCTCTTTTAATAGTTTCCCTTTTTACAAGGAGGTATTGACACTTTCATGCATGCACATATGTCATATGCACATGCATTCTGCTGTTTTTTGTAATGATCCCAGAGCTGGACTTTAGGTCTGTATGATAATAAATTGGAATTCCAACTTCAAACATCTTCAGACTGTCAGTGTTTAATTCTGTCTCTAAGGTGTCCAAAGCCCAAGAACAATTTTATGTTGTACTGGGTGAGAAAGCTGAAGAAGAATTTGCAGCATCAAGGGATTAATTGTACTACAGAGCTGTTAATTCAGAATTACAAACTCTTAAGGACTAAATTATGGACTGTAGAGCAAAGTAGGTCTTCAAGAATTGCTAATTTATATTAGCCACCAAAACTTATTACTATTAAAACCAAACATAGATGTGCTTTGCCCAAGGCATTTTTTCAATTATGTTTCCTTTATCCTGGAATGCTCTGTCTCATTAAGTGACTAATCCTGATCACAGAAAATTGCATGCTGGTGGATCAAAACCCAAAAGAATCAACTTCCTTGACTTTCTTTCCCTACCAACCAAAGCCATTTTTTATGCAAGCTTATAAATATGCTTATATATATAATCTAAAGTAAATGTAAGTCCTTTACTTCCTCACCACTGCTTAGCTAGCTCTTCAGATCTTGGCAAATTTGAGGGGTCTCATTTAGGCAGTTTAAGGTAATTTTAGGTATTATAAACTACCTTCAAAAAATTGCAGGAAAGTTCTAAAACTCCTCTTGACTTAAAGCAACAGAACCTGACTTTGTACAAAAGTGAGCTTTATAGTGTAGCTGTAGAGTACAAAAGGTATGGAGAAAGCATCTTACGAAATATAAGATTAAATATGGGTATTCTTTCAGTAAGAGAGTCTGAAAGTAAATACGGTTTGAAAGAGAATATTTCTCCAGCAGACAGTAAAATATCTTCAAGAGTAAGCAGTGAAATGAAAGTCAGATCCTGGTTCTTTTAATCCAATTGCATGGATAATCCAGTTCTCTGAAAAGATCATTTGCATGGAAAATAGAAATGGAAAACAGAACACTTAAAACTAGGGCTGAGTGAAGTGAACCTTGTTTTTTTCCGGATTTGACCAATGCTGTCTGTAACACAGTTTCATCACTGATTTTCAGTAACACCAAGGCACTCCCCACAGAGAAAGACCTTCTCAAACAGGCAAATCAGGTGTTGAAGGAGAAATGTTGGCAATGGGGGAGAGACCTCACCTGAGACCACAGGAGTGAAGGGAAGCTGAAGCAGCACGGCAGTGAACCCTCCACTCCTTCCAGCATTGCTTCTGCTGCTGTAGCTGGTGATGCCCAAACATGGGTCAGCACAGAAACCCCTGAGGGAGGTACATGCTCACAGGCAAATATCTAGAAATTATAAACAGAATAAGTACCAGAAAAATTTTTAAAAACAGCTAGAGTTGCAGGATTTCCAGGCAGGGAACAAATCTGTGATAGGAGACCATCCATACTTCTGAGGCAAAAATCTTCAGTGCTGTAGTCACTTGTGGCATTTAACAAGTCCATCACCCTGGAAGACACCTTTCAGCCAATGTGCAGACTAGAAAACACTTGGTTTCAATCCATCTTAGTACAGGTGTAATTTGACAGGGGAAATTGTTTATGTCTGTGCTATGTACATCAGTCTCACAAACAAACTTGACACTCCTTCATGTGTATTTGCCAATATGATAACGTCTGCCTTTAGGTCTTATTAGCTTAGATAAGCTACACACTCCTATTTACCAAAAACAACCTCACAAGCCATTCTTGACTAGTACTGCTGTGTTAGGAAAAGCTCCTTTGGGTGGCATGTAGCTTTATCTCATTTTTATCTCTCTGTAGACACCACTCACATCTCTGCATAATAGACATCTGCATTACAGTGGTAAAAAGACGGTGGATGAACTCACACCTATGTCTACCACTAGGAATTCATTCAGTTGATCATTGTTTAGCAGACCTCTTTGGGCTTGTGTCCCCAGTCAGTTCCCAGACCCCTTCTGCCTATCGGCCCCTGAGAAATTCCCATTGACGCCATCTAGCTGGACTCTACGGTGTGCACAGTGACCTTTAAGTAGCACAAACTACATTAGGCTGAACACAAGTGAAAATCAGGTGTTTTACTTCTTTCTTCTGTAGCCTCAGCTCACTGCATGATTCCAGGTTGAAGCTGAGCAATAATGTAAAGTGAATATGGTGGCTGAGCCTCTGCTGTTTATAATTTTTCCATGAGTAAAATCAAGGTTCTCTTGACTTAAACTTCTTCCACTTTATTAAAAGACAGCATTTAAGAATTTCTTGGCTGTCTCCTGTTTTCCTGGCTAGAGTTCCCAGGCAGATGCTGTCCCCAGTTCTGAGTGAAAAGATGAAAAGGCAACTTTTTTTTTTCTCTGTGGCTTGAAGGAACCTTTTCTTCTGAGTTGTATGATTCCTTTCTCATAACCCTTTCTTTTCCTATAAATGAGAATTTTTCTAACACCTTTTAGGACATTTTCTTATTTTCTGCCACCAGGGTATCATCTATTAATTTGCTGCTTTCTATGAAACTTAGCTGTCCCTCTTGTGATACCAATGTCCTTATAGTGGCTGATATTTTTTGGCAACTAAGGTGCCAGTTAACCATTCCAAGTTGGAGTCTCTAAGCTCCAGAAAATGTCAAAGCCACATACCAACAATGGAGACTTTCATGAAGTTTACTTATATTTTTGTGCTTGGAACCCACAGAGTTCAGATGAGTCCAAGCCAAAGCCATATCCCTCCACATAGTTTTGAACATGGTGTGAGTAATTTTTTCCTCTACCTGCAGATGTGGGAGTGTCGAGTGCTGATTTACTGAGGAGCTTATTCAGCTCCCTCCCATTAATACTAACCACCACAGTGCACATTCACCTGTCCATGCAGCAACCTCTCTTAAACCAGTGTTGCATTCATCCACAGAGCATCCTAATTTGAAGGTTAATACAAATGCTCTTGTTTTTATCATGTCTTGACTAGATTCTGCAAGTCTGAGGAATCACTGGGACATTTGCTATCCAGCTAAGTAATCTGACCTAGAGTCTCCTGTTGCGCTTCCTGGAAAAAACCCATATTTTTTGTAATACTTTGTCAGATGTTACACTCAGACCTTCTAGAGTGATTTCTATGACCTTGATCACACTTCTTCAGTAAATCTTACTGGGATGTAATGTTTTATATTCATCTGTCAGCGTATCTCACAACAAACCTGCACAGAGACACACACTTGGAGGCCACAGAAGAGCACGTTATGATCATGAACTGTGAACTCTCTCAAAATTAACTTCAGGAGGCAAAGGCATATATTTGAAAGAGGTGTGAATTCAAAAAATTGCAATTTTATTGGAGCAGCTTTGTAGGCTTATTAGCACACTACGTGCAGCATGCACCTCCTGAGTCATGCAATACAGATACTCCTTGGCAGGCTTTTCATTCTCCACACAGCCAGGAGCTCTTTCCAGCTCTGAAGTCCACCCTGAGTTGCTCGTCATGGCTACTGAAGCACAGCTTCAATGTTGCTGCAGAATTTGGCCTTTGGTTATGCAAGGTGTTTTACAAGGGGTGAACGCATTGCCAGGCTATTAGTTGCACTGAATTTTAAGCACTGAATTTAGTTGTCTCCTAAGCTTGTTCTTTTACCAAGTGGGAGGGAGGATCAGGCTGGGGGCTACTCAGAATTACTAAGTTAAGCTTTCACACTCTATAGCAGCTAAGTCCTCACTAGCTATGAGTTAGGAAAATAAGGAGCCTATCTTATCCGTTAGATGGTTTTCACATATCCTCTGACAAACATGCAACCAAATGTCACAAGACAAATTTCAACCAGAAGCTTTTGAACTCAGTTGAAATTTAGCTTGAGGAAGGCTTCAAGACACTGTCCTCAGCCAGCAGAGACAGTTGATATCCTAGGAGATGTATTGCAGATAAGATAATACATTAATATAACATTGACAAACACTATGCATTCTCTTCGTATAATTGCATAATTAGGTATTTCATCCAGGGATTGATTTTGTGCTGCATCTTCATTTTAGGCCCAGAAGTTCTTTTCAATGAGAGAAGGGGCAAAATATCAGCCAAATAGAAAGCATTATAGTTCCTTCATTTTTATTTTTATTTTTTTCAAATAATCCGATAGTATCAGAAAATCATAAAGCAACCTGGGAGGTCAGGTACACCTCATATGCTTCTATAGAGATCTGTATATAAATTGTATTGTTGATCTTGGGTAAAGAATTTTGTTATGTTAGAATCTGTTACAAGCTGTTGCCATGCAAATTATTTGGCTGGCATTACTGACAGTTTATCTAACTCGACTGCAAGTTGCTTCTTAATGCAGTGTTGGAAAATCATGTGAAATTATCATTCTTCTGAGAACAAGTCAATATTTATCTACATTTAGATGATGCAGCTGCCATGGTGATAGAGGGCCTACGAGGAGGCCCGAAATGTCTAGTTCCCAGATTCTCATTGCGGGCACAGTGTGTTTATGTCTCCCTGGCAGGTATGTTCCCCCTGGAATGTTCACTATGTAGCACCTTGGAAGAATCAAAGGTTCCCCAAGGTGACCCTGCTCCCAGTACCCATGGTACCCTAAGTGTACCGTTTGTTCCTTAACAGACTGGAAAAGTTTCTGTGCATAGTGAAGTGGGGCAAGGAGGATGCTATTTTTGCTCCTCAAGATAGTTGCCATTTTAGCCATATTAAACCAAGTGTCCCTAGTCTTCTTTTGGGGACATTATTTCACAATGAGTCTTGTTTTTGTCAGTCTCATCTGTCCTCTTCAGGCATCTTTCTCTCTCCCTCTGCTGACTTTAGAAACAGATAACTTCAAAACATACATATGAATAAGACAGAGCTCTTCCTCTTAATGTCTTGCATGGACTCCAAGTTGTCTGTGGCCAACATGAAATACAGTTCTACAGCAGACTCCAATGCAAGCATTGGCCTCTTTGGAAATAGAATCATAGAGCAGTTTGAGTTGGAAGGGGCCTTTACAGGTCATCTAGTCCAACTCCCCTGGAATGAGCTGGGGTGTCTTCAACTAGATCAATCTGCTCAGACCCCTGTCCAATTGGATCTAGAATGTTTCCAGTGATGGGGCATCCACTATCTCTTTGGGCAATCTGAGCCAGTGTTTCACCACACTCATAATAAAAAAAATTCTTTCTTATAGCTGGTCTGAATCTATCCTCTTTTAGTTTAAAGTCGTTACCCCCTGTCCTATCACTACAGGCCCTGCTAAATAGTCAGTCCTCATCTTTCATATAAGCTCCCTTTCAGTACCAAAAGGGCACAATAAGGTCTCCCCATAGCCTTCTCCAGGCTGAACAGCCCCACCTCTCTCAGTCTTTCCTCATAGGAGAGGTGTTCCATCCCTTTAGTGATCCTGGTGGCCCTCATCTCTGCTTACTACAACAGGTTGTAATATCCTTCCTGTGCTGAGGACCCCAGAGCTGGATGCAGCACTCTAGATGGGATCTCATGAGAGTGGAGTAGAGGGGGAGAATCATCTGCCTTGACCTGCTGGCCATGCCGTTTTTGATGCAGCTCAGGACACGGTTCCCTCTCTGGGCTGCATGACCTTGCAATGGGTCATGTCTAGCTTTTCAGCTGCCAGTACTCCCAGTGCCTACTCTGAAGGGCTGCTCTCAAACCCTTCATCCCCAGCCTTTCTTGATATCGGGGTCCCTCCACCTTCTTGTCAGTCAGCTGAGACAGAAAAGGCAGAGGTGGAAAGGAGAGGGGAAAACATCCAGGGCAGTTGTAATCCAAGAGGTCAGTGTTCACTCACATTCCCAAAGAAGACAGTCACTGTACTTCACTGTGCAAACTACAGTGACACTGTGAAACAGCTGTCTGCCATGCCTGAAGTTCAGCTTCCACCGTGCATCATTCTGTTTAACAAAAAATCAGCCTATGGCCCTAGGATCTGACACTGATAGTTTTCTCTTGGATGTAGCTCCTTCTCAGAACAACAGGAGTGTTTGAAACAAGAATAAATTCCTTTATTTGCTGGTCATGGCAGGTGTGTGCAACAGGATTACAGACAACTCCTTCAGCTGATTGACATAATGTCTGTCCCAGAGCTGCAAGTGTGCAGCGTTCAGATGGCTGGTTGAACCTGCTGGAGCACAGGGAGTGCTTGACTTGTTATCTTCTGAGTCTTCAATCTGCCAACCTTCCTTAGGAACACCTGCATGGTGTTTATATAGCTGCAGGAGCCAGGAGGTGGAGTACATATGGGAGACCAAAATGTGATTTGTATGTCAAAGTATCCAGGTGGCAGCCTGCTAAACACTAGAAGGTACCTCCAAAATGTATCCATCAGGAAGAAGCTCTGATCACTATAATCAAGATCAGTGTTAGGGGGGC
>JAWWEU010000040.1:28832357-28861224 GCA_035583155.1 Acropternis orthonyx | reverse complement strand
GTACTGGGCACTCCCACCTGAGCCTAAGCATATATAAACTGAGGTTTTGGGACTGTGGATTGCTGGTCTGAGCCAGATGAGGACCAGAGCCTCAGCAGGACTGTGACCATCATCCTCACTGACAGGTTTTTCCTTCTTTTCTCTTACTTTGTACTTAGGAGGGCCAGGAGGTGCTCAGCTCAGGGGTTGACAATCACCATTTTGTTTGTGCCCCAGGGGTGCTGGGTTACACACTTGTTTTCGTGGGTTAAACGGATCTTTTCCTCTGTACCCTTGTACTTATTGTGATCTTTTTACTCAACTTTAATCCTGACTTGTAATCTGTTTGTGAGTTAGACTCATTCCTCCTGCTGGTTTACCTTTAAGCCAGCACTCCCTCCCCCCCCCCCCCCCATTTAATTGGAGATTTAATTGGAGCTGGAGTTTATACATTTAAGAGCAAATTCAAGTTATTCCCACTCTCCCCCTAAGGAATCTGAGAGCATTTGCTAGTTTTAAATAGCAAAGGGATCAAAGACAAAATCTGAGAAATGTCATGGTAATCACCCAAGTTTCAGGCTATCCACCTGCTGAAATGTCCCCAGCTATATGTGTATGTTTCCACAGTGAAGAGAGAGAGAGAAAAGAAAGAAAAGAAAAAGATCAGCAGATAAATGAAAGATCTCAAGGTGTGAAACCAGATAAACACCACAGGCAGGACTGAGATGCCTATACACTGAATAAAGCTTTACACCATGAGTAATCCCGTAGCTATTAGTAGGCCAAATGGTGAGGGAAAAAATTGTTACTGTGTGAGTAAGAAAATCACAGTTTGGCCAATACTCAAATGAGAATTAAAAGTTCTTATCAGCAAAAGAGATTAAAGATTTTTTTTTTTCCAAGCAATCTTAAAGTACTTTTAACATTTGTTTGTATCCAAAACAAAGCTATCATAAGCCTTAATTTTTCCAGTGTTTTCACTGTTAAGGAAGAAAGCTTTACAGCTTTCTAAAACCTGATGCATAAACCACCACGACTGTCAAGTAACATTTTCTTACAATGCATCATCCAGTTCTTCAGAAGGGAGAAGACAATGGTCTGTATACAAAATAACCTGCACATGTCTAGATCAGAAAAAGGAAAGGGTAATTTTAGACATCTCTTTATTTGGCGACTTTGCAGGTTCTTAACTAGACTATGAATTATCTCGTTTGAACAGATCTATATCAGATATGTAATTATACTTCCCAGGGACAACCCCTCCCAAATCAAAGCAGAGATCCCCCTTCAAACTAAAAACATTGCAAATCAAGAGCATTTCAATAAAGAAGGGTGTGAAACAGACTGCCTTCTCCTGTTTCTTTCAGTTAGTTACATGATTTAGGATATTTTCTTTCCAAGTTCAGAAAAGACTCAAGGTGCCTTCTATCTTCCAGCTAAGGAAGGATATACTAAGGTGTATTATCACCAAACGTACACAGTGTTGGGATATTGTAATTACAACAGCACTATCAGCTTGGGAAAAAAAAAAAAAAGTTATGTCTCCACTTTTAAGTGGGATCTGGTGGAAATAATGACATGGAAAAAAAAACCCTATTCAAATTGAAATACTGTACTGGGATGTAAGACAGAATTTCTTTAATCCTGAATTTCTTTAATTTCTTAATTTCTTTAATCCTAATTTTTGAATTTCTTTAAGCATTCAAACTGCAAACATCTACCTGTGATTAGTCATCACAGAATCCAAACCTTTTCTATTTAATCCTCAAGTTAATGGAGAAAAAAATAATCTGGATCAATAGAACTGTAACAGCTTGACAGAGGCTGTAGACACACATGAAGCTAATGTGGCAGATCTACAGTAAATAGCAAAACTTAATCTATCCATGTCATTTTCTTGGGAAGATCATAGGTTTGTGTAACCCATACACACTCCCACTCTAATGACTCCATCCTGTGAACACTTACAGACCAGATTCTTTCTCATGTGATCAGTGGCAATGAGTAACAGGTCTCGGCCAGCAAATGTTTACAGAGTAAAGGAAAGGGTGGAATCCAGTCTACCTCACCGAAACTTTAGGCATGTTGTGTCAGGGATATTAGAAGCAAGGAAAGGGCTGATTCATCACATCTAAATTCGCTTTATGCAAGGAGAGAGCTTCAGAAAACGTATCCCACCATGTTCAGTTTCTTCAATTTCTTCTTTCTTCAGAGAAGTTCATGAACTGAATAGTCTTTAGCTGCACCAGGGGAGATTCAGGTTGGACATTAGGAAGAAGTTCTTCACAGAAAGGGTGATTAGACATTGGAATGGACTGCCCAGTGAGGTGGTGGAGTCACCATCCCTGGAGGTGTTTAAGGAAAGACTGGATGTGGCACTGAGTGCTGTGGTCTCGTTGGCATGGTGGTGTTCAGTCATAGGCTGGACTCAATGACTTCAGAGGTCTTTTCCAATCCAATTGATTCTGTGATTCTGTGAACTCTTCAAGACAGATCCAGTCCTTCCAAGCTTTTATCTTCACCATATGAGGAACCAGCTGCAATTTTGAGATGTCTCTGGCTTCTGAAAGCCAGTCTTCATGACCTTCTTCAAAGGACATTGACAAGCATGCCTAGTGAGATGTTGCAGCACAATACCTGATGCAGCCTGGGAAGTGAAGCCTGGCAATGGGTCCTGGGCTCTGCTTGGAGAGGGGAACAACACTTGCCCACCCTCCTGGCAAATGCTCCCAACACCAGTTCACAAGGTGTCGCAAGGGATGACCCAGCCATCATGCTGTCCAGGAGTGGCCAGCAGTCAGCCACAGCACCTGAGAAAAAGCTCACGGGAGCCCAACACAGCCCAATAGGGGGTAATTTTGAGCCATGCCTCCCTAACACACACACACACACACACACACACACACACACACACACACACACACACACACACACACACACCAGCCAAGAATAGATGAGCTGGGAAGATCTGAGCAACATGATGTCAAAACTAGCTGGGGTGGGGGTTTTGCAGTGGTAGTCCCATTTAAAACTGGAAAATATTCCAGAACTTGTTTTGGAGCACTAAACATACCCACATATATCCTGACTTTTGTAACTGAAATGCATCCTCTCTCTTGCCTCAGTATTCTGCTCTTCCTTCTCCACAGGAGACCAGCCCTGATGATATCAGGGATCCCTGTGCAGCAAGGGAAAGGAAAGACTGTTAGCAACTGCGCTGAGCACTTGAGCAGAGAATTTTCTCTTAGTAGTGGTGTCACTCTATAACACTCACAGTATCAATTAATTCCTCCTTGAAGGAAGTGTCTTGAAAGTCCATATTCAGAAATAAAAGCCTGATTATTTTCCCCCCTATATTCTTTGTTTTTCTAGAAGTGTTAAAATCATTGAAGAGACATTCTGACTTCTTTTGGGATTCAACTAACAAAAATTACTGTTGCTGTTTATTATTCCCATCATAAGGAAATGGAATTTCAATAGTATCCAGTTAGATTATTTTCTCATCTCTTTCTTACTACAGGAACTTTAGTTAGAATATTGCTGAATATTTCACTTCACCCACTCTATAAATTAGCCTCATCTGAATGAGCTTCAACCCTTCTTAGATATATAACGTTCACCGCATTTGTATTTATATCACAGCTATTGTCTGTGTCAGTTTTGTTTCTCCTCATTTAGCCCTTGAATTTTCAGTTACTATAGAAAGAAATTTATGGCTGAATCAGCAAGAATAATGTCATTTTGTTTAGGTATGATCTGTAGGGAGAACAACTGGAGGTACCTTGCCTGGCCTCTGCCTTTCTCAAAGTAATTTCATCAGCTGAGATAGGTATGCTGCAGTGGTGGTGTTCCTACCCAAAAGGGTATGAGACCCTAAGAGCTATGGAAAGCAAGGGAACAGCAGTTTTCTTCTAACTAGAAGAACTATCTTCAATACTACACTTCTAGGAAGTGTCAGGCATAGGAAAGGACTGGAACGTTTTTGGCTAATGTGAAGGGCACATCTGCAGCTTTGTCTCACTGTGAAATGGAGCTGATGTGCAAAAGGAACCCTCCTTGCTTTGCTCACCATTGCCAGCTCTTGTGGCTTAATGTGAGCCTGTAATACTAGTTGTTCTTCTTGTAGCTTCAACTCCTTGGGGAAAGTGAGACTTTCAGCTTCTACTTGGAGAGTAAAGCTAAATCTTTCTTGGTAGGACAGATAAATAAGAAACAAGACTCAACTGTATCCTAATAGCTAAAGAGTCCAGCGGCAAATAAAACATGCACATTTACTTTAATGAACATTATGATTCCTATGCCAGTTGCAGGAATTTTGGAATGGACTGATGATCTTTAGCTTGGCAGCTTACAGTGCTCCTTATTAATGTCCTAGTCAATCGTTTTTTATAAACATGTTTAATTTTATGGTATTTCTCTTCCAAATCTTCTCAGCCCCCAAGTACCTAATGTTGGACTGAGCAATGTGAGACTCTGTTACTGATCTCAAAAAAACATTGTAGATATTAACCAGTTCATGTCTGTAGACACAAATAAAAAGTGTTATAGAAGTGCCATCTATAGTAGTCACTAGTAAGGTATATAGTTTTGCCTTTGCTTATATAGTTATCATGGTATTATCTATGCTAAGGTGACATGGCAACTTGAGACACTTGGAAATGAAAATTATAAACACGTTAATGTTGAACACTGCATTATTAATTATATCACTGAGGCTTTTAAGGACAGAAACAAATTCAACAAGATGAGCAACTCCTTATGAGAACTAAAGCCAGCAAAGAGAAAATACAAAATCTGTAACAGTGAAAATACTGGGTGGACTCTGATATCCTGGACTCTGTTTAGTTCTGTATAATGTGCATCTAATACCTTGTTCTGTTTAGTTCTGTATACTGTATGTAAGAGCTACTGAAATAAGACCTAAGCAACTCATTAATGTCTTCCACTAAACCATCAGAATATAAATCTCCCCTCCTACATCCCCAAAAATGTGTCCTATGTCTTCACTTAACACTTACAGATCCCCTCACTAAAGAGGAGGTTAGAGAGGAAGGCCAAGACTTTCCAAAAATTGCTCAAGATGAATGGCAATGAAGGTTGTTCAGAAATTTTGTTCATGTTGGAGAAGTGCCAGCTGCACTCATTGTTAATATTTGAAAAATTAATTGTACTTGCCAAAGACTCGTTCAAGACATATGTTTCAATTCCTTTTAAAAATGCAAGATCAAAATATGTATAATCAGTTACTTTATTTTGAAACATTAGAAACTGTGTCCAAGACCAAATTCATGACAGTCACACAAGCTGATCTTTAAGATTGGGTTTCTGGCCTTTATTCATTTTGATAAGAATAGGCTGTTTCTCCATCAATATAATTTAAGAAGAAAGAAAATAAAATTAACATTGAAAATATAATCTGTGTCTTTTTTAAAGGGGAAAAAACCTTTCATAGAAAGAGGACAGGCCTCCAATAAATATACAGGTGAGATCTGAAGTAGGTAGGGACATCAACTGTACCTGTCCCCAGGCAGGGTATACTGTGTTAGCACTCAAAAGAAAGCAAAAAAAAGAACTGAGTGATCCAGTTTTGTACTGTATTTCTGTATTTCTAAGCTTAGCATAAATATGTATTAACAAAATTTATAAATATTTATTTTATGTTCTGTTACAAATGCCATTAAAAAAGCTTTGTAGGGTTTCATAATACATGATTAGAATTTCCCCCACCCATGGAGTTAAATAAGTTCTGTTTGACTTCTCAAAAATATGATGTATAATATATGACTGGGAATCAATGGCCATATCT
Organism: Acropternis orthonyx; assembly: GCA_035583155.1. Classification (NCBI taxonomy): domain Eukaryota; kingdom Metazoa; phylum Chordata; class Aves; order Passeriformes; family Rhinocryptidae; genus Acropternis; species Acropternis orthonyx. Next base: position 28,855,439 of record JAWWEU010000040.1, on the reverse strand, counting down.
ACTGTACATATAGAGCTAGACATTGGCCAGATATTCCAGACACATGTCTGGTTCCCAGAGAGTATTTGCCTTAAGGAGTGGTATCTGAAGAAGTTTTATAACTGCCCAGTATCATTGTTACCTCTCTCTTCAGTGTTTCTGCTCTGAGGTGTCCCTTATCAATTTTTAGATCAAATTTTCTCCAGCTATTTCCTGGCATCCACTTTGGGTACCTGATTTTTTATTGTCATTCTTTGGACACTGAGATGAACAGTGTAAAAGTTATTAAACAACACTGCAGACAATGTATCACTAAAGATAGCTTGATGTGCTGCTTTATAAATTGCCTTCCAAAAAGTGCACAGCTGATGAGAGTGTAAGAGTGCAGATATGCAGAACAGCCAATTAGTTTTGACTCAGCTTATATAGAATACTTACTGGGGCTGTTGGATTCCCGCAACTTAGGCAGCTCCTATTTTATGATAAATTCACTAACCTTAAATCAGAATGTGATCAGTGATAAAAGTGTGGGACAATACAGAAGTAACAACAACATCAGCATCTGGGTTACAGAAAAGTTCTAGAAAAATCAAGTTCATATAAAAGTACTTCAGCAAAACCCATCCTTAAGGTTGTACTTCTCAGTACAGGAGACAGGCCTTGCACAGAGCAGGTGACACAGCAGCATGCTGGTGCTGCCCGAGTCCTGCAGTCTTCACAGCAGGGCTTGAAGACTGAAATTTGGTATGACCTAAATATTGCAGTAGGCTTGATTTTAGTAACATTTCTGGGAGAATCTGATGGGTGATGGCATCACCTAGCAGGAAGGGAAGCTATAATAAGATCCAGTGCCTAGAAGCTGAATGTTGACAAAATTCAATCTAGAAATAAGACTCTGAACTTTAGCTGCCAGAGTGATTAACTACTAGAATAGCATGCACAGGGATGAGTAAATTCCTGCAGACAAAGACCATCCATTTTTCTAAATGACAGTACTTCAAAAAGGAGCTCTAAGCACAGTGCAGAAATTACTGACTACATTCTTCTGGCAAGTGTCATGTGTCATGGAAAAGGTCATACCAGCCCACCAACACCACACCTTCAAGTCTTCAGATGCTCTTTATTTTTTTTGTCATCACATGTACTCCACAGGTCTTCATGGCTGCTGCAAGACCACAGGCAACACCCAACTCCGCTGTTGTTCTATGGGACATAATCTCACTGTAAGCTTGAATATTGCATGGGTTTTTGGACCAGCATGGGGCTACTTTCAAACAAACCAGAGTCCCTCATCTGGATTTTGAAAATCTGTAGGTTCATCTTCTTTGACACAAAATCCTCTAAATAAGTCTTCCTACATTTCTTTTGGGTAGAAACAGTAAAAACAAAACTAGGGGAATGTAGTTTATAACAGAAATCTCCAGTATTGCTGAGTTAGGAACCACAGACGTTTTCTTCTAATCTGTTCCGTTTTTTTGCCTTCTCAGAAAGGCAGTGTATCTCTGGCAAATATCTAAGCATATCAGAAGACCTCACTCAATGAGTGTTTAATTCAGATTTTACAGATATTGCTGAACTAGGGACAAGAAAAGGGAAAGCTTTTGGCCACTGCTCTCCCTCCTGCCTCTTATCTTCCAAGATGAGCTAGCTGGTCCCCTATCTTTACAGAAATTGCAGAAAATTGCAGGAATTCATTTCTTCTGTTTTCAGACCACGCAGCAAGTCCATGTTCACAGTTCGTCTTCTGGTGGTGCAGCAATAACTATAATAAGCAATTTCACTGAGTCCCTGTCTGTCTCCAAGCTCAGCAAAGTGTTTTCCTTTTGCCTACAGAATATCTTCAGTGACTCATTGCCTTTTGCATTGTGTCTTTGTGAAACCAAAGACTTTGAAATTTCACCAGCTTTCATTTCATGTGTATGAATTTGGTAGGGTTCAAGACTTAAAATGAAAAGCAGGAATCTGAAATTTTGGATGAACTACAACTGACCAGTCTCATAAAACAAACAAACAAACGGTTTATAATTAAAAAAGAGAGAAAGAACCATCAATTCTACACAAATATACATTATTTAGAGCAAAACTCCATCCTTACATGGATTTTTGATTTTTCAGCCTGTGCATAACACCACTTTTATATAATTGATGGGCACAGCTCCCTTAGACCTCAAAACCTGCTTAGATTTTTTTTTAGCTGTGCTAAATACATTTTTCTACAACAGCTTTGAGGTAGATTCCTGTAGTTTGTGCTAAGCATTTCAACCTCACTGAAAGGCTCCTACAGGTCAGAGTTAGACAAAAGATGACAAAGCTCTTGTTATTGTGAAGTGATGTTGCTCAAGAGATTCTATTATGTGTCTGTCTTTCTCAATAAGCTGAAGCATCAGATTCTGCATATACAGATTAACTTTCAGTCAGCATAGATAAAAGTCTGTTAATGGTGTTACTTTCCCTAAATCCTCCCACACTTTTTTTTTTTTACTTTTCTTTCTTTTTTTTTTTCATTTTCTGTGGCTAAGCAGTACACACGCAGAAAGGGAAGAACGCTGATGTGGGTGAAAAAACGTACAGCAGTTACCTTTTCCTTGTCAGAGCACAAAACCTCCTGCAGCTGTATCAGAAGTCATGGCAAGGACACTCTGCCAAGCACTGTTTGTCCCTAGCTGATGGGACCCACCACCCTCAGAGCTTTCTGGAAAATGGCACTTTGTGAAAGCCTCCACCAAGCCTTTACAGTTATGTCATATTTTGTCCAACAATGATGATTAAGAACTTCCCCCTTCAGAAAAATCAGAGCAAATTCTGTCCTGAGGCACTAATACCAGTTGTAACACCTGACCCAGGACACAGATCCCACCAGCTGCAGCTGCTGCTAGCAGAAACACAGCACTTTAGGATGGGCATCCTTGTCCTCACACACCTGGTGGTGGGTCAAGGAGAAGGGCTTGTGGGATTGACAATGCCTGTTCTCACCTGCCCTCTCCAAGGAGACATCAACTTGCCTGAAGCCCTGCAGCTGAGCCTGGCAGTCAGAGCAGGATATCACCTATGTTGTCTTTCCAAAATCTCTCCTAAACCCGTGGTAAAATGCAGGAGGCTAAAAGGGAAAAAAGATTCTCTGTCTTTTCCAGTGCAAGATCTACAGAGTGTCAAAAAAGTGACCAGGTGTAGCTAGGTGGTAAATTCAAATTGAAAAAAAAGTGATGGTCCTCATTCACTTATGACCACAGGCCATTGCAGAAGACAGCAGCTTTCAAAAGTTCATAAAGAAATTGGATGAATTCATGGATGAAACAACCATTTTGCACTATTAAATATAAAGCCACTACGCTGGCTCAGGAAGCACCTGCACCACAAATAACTGAAACTTCAGGTCTGGGCCAGGGTAGTGTCATTATAGGTTTGTCTTATTTTTACACTTTCTCTTAAGCATCTTCTAGTTCACAGTCTTGGATACAGGCTTCTGGACCTCTGATCTGATCTGGTTTATGGTTATTCTTGTATTCCCACAATCTTCAGAGAATCAGAGAATCTTGGCCAAACCTACAATGTTTGAGTAAAACTTATAATTTGTGTGAGTGTGATATACTGTAATAAATACTGAAGGCAGGCACACAATTATTTGTTGATTATTGATATGTTAAAAGTAACTAAAATCACCCCCTTCAAGCTTTCCCACTTTCGCTTGACTACATTCAGTTTCTTTTACTAACCTGCCTACATGCTTATCTTTCTTATTACTGCACTGTAGTATGAAGAAGATCTGTGAAACAACTGGTGGAATACATCCAAGGGGTGGAAGGCTTGGGTCCAAAGTTTGCAGCTTGATTTCACTCCCTTTGGAGGGAAAAAAATTCTATTCTGAATTCTAATGCCTGGTGAAGGGTCTGAAGCACAAATCCTATGAGGAGTGATTGAGAGAGCTGGGGTTGTTTAATCTGGAGAAGGGGAGGTTCAGGGGTGAACCTTATCACTCTCTACAACTACCTGAGAGGAGACTGTAGCCAGGTGGGGGTCAGTCTCTTTTCCCAGGCAACCAGCAATAGGACAAGAGGGCACAGTCTTAAACTGTGCCAGGGGAGGTTCAGGCTGGACATTAGGAAGAAGTTCTTCACAGAAAGAGTTTTTGGGCATTGGAATGGGCTTTCCAGTGAGGTGGTGGAGTCACTGATCTTGGAGGTGATTAAAAAGGGACTGGATGTGACAGTGCCATGGTCTAGTTGGCAAGGTGGGGTTCAGTCATAGGTTGGACTCAATGATCTCAGAGGTCTTTTTCAACCTAATTGATTCTGTGATTCCATGAGGGACTGAGAAACAGCTTTGCAGTGATTCCCAGAAGAAGCGGTCCCAGCTGGCTTTGGGCCAAGCTGTGCCAGGAATGAAAGTAAAGTTCTTAAAGGTCTGCACCCAGCTGAAGGGTGGTGGACACCCTCTTTGGGAGGGGAGATTCTGGAGTAAGAGAGTTTTCCTGTGGGGACACAAGTCCAGTTTGATTTGCCAGTTGAATTGCAGCCTGCATGTCTAGATGCAAAGTTATTTGCAAAACAGAAAATGGGCTGAGAATCTACTGAAGGCAAAAGTGTTGTCTTTTAGATTGATGGAGTTTGGACCATGTCTGTTGCTTGAAGTTACGGAAGTCCTAAAAGAACACAAAAACTATCTGTCAGGACTGTGAGGAGCAAAAGCACCTGAGAACAGAGGTGTACCTGGGATTTTAACAGATAATTTGTGGGATACTGTTGCAAAAAGATGCAAAAAAATCAATGAAGTTTAAGGGAAGCAACTTTAAGGATGGAAAAAGTGGGAGTTTAACATGATGTCTCATTTCTGGATCTGTTGTCCTCATCAGGGGAATGTAGCACTGCAGCTGCTAATGCAGCAGTTCACAGCACCTGAAGGCAACAACTGCACTATTTGTTGTTCCCTAAAGCTCACAAGCAACAGCCCTGCAAGCTGCAGCTTGACATTAATGGCTTTCATACACCAGAACCATAGGAAAGTCTTACAGATGTTGTGATTTGTCTCTTGTATCATGTTACGAGAGCACTGCTGTACCAGTATTCCAGTACAATATTCATGTGATGCAGATGTATTAAGCTTTTACATCCTTGTTTCTCCTGAAGTATGTTAGTAGAAGAGACGTGTGGTACAGTTGTGGTCAGGACTTTGAAGAATTCCTGAATGGTCCAACAACATTAAAATCCAAGACACATTCAACTTGACCAAAAATTTCTGGATTATCCAAAATAACTTTTTATCAGGTGAACTGAAGAAGATCCAAACTCCTGGACTTTAAATAGACACACAAAATTTCATGTAACAGATAACAAATTTTTGAACAGTAAGGACCTAAATAGCAGTAGTTTCCAAATAACATTGCACCAAATATCCTAATTCCATGACTCCAGAAATGGTCTCCAGGCATAATGAAACCATAGGAAATACATTGCAAGGCTCTTTTCTCTCGCTCTCTTTTTTTTTTGGTTTTTTTTTTTTTTGTTTTGTTTTGTTTTGTTTTGTTTGGTTTTAACATATTTATAGTAGGCTTGCTGATGTTGAGGTAGAGTTCAGTTGAGGAGGGGAGGCCATTTTCAGTCTAACTGTGGGTAACTGGTATCTACTTCAGAGGGTACTGTGGGGCTTAATTAATGTTTACAGTGCCTCAGGAGTCTTACCCACATTAAAGGTATAATAAGAACTATTCCTAATTAACTTCCTACTAAAAAGCAAAGTTTCATGAAGTTTTAAAGCAGAACAGTGGATAAATTTGTAAACTCCATTTATCTGAATCCCTGGAGTAGGAAAAGTTAGTGGGGAAAATGGTAAGAATCTTCAATTAATTTTCCTCAACCTGAGGGATTTAATTAAGATGTTAGGAAAAACCTGCAAGTTTCCTGTGGGTATTTCTTATTTAATTTTCAGTTTCTTAGAGACAGATCTTGAAGCTTAGAACAGATTTTGTAAGCCACGAAGTGACTAATTCAAAAATAGATATTAGTTTATTAAAATTATCTAGACAAAATTCAACAGCTACATGCAGCACTTCATACTATTTATATTCTGTAGTCTCCTTGCTTTGAATTTATTCAAAAAAGGTTGCTTAGGATTGCAGAGTAAGTCTCACTGGCATAACTCAGGCACCATGCAGAGATACCTGACCTACCTGTGAAAGAGTTAACTCAAGTGTTGAGAGCTACATATCTCTGCTAGCTCAGAATTATATCTGAGTTAATTAGTCCTAGGGAGAAGAGGAACATATTAGCTTCAGTGAAGCACAGCATAAAACAATGACACCCAAGCTGCCTAGTCTATACATACCCTCTAGGAATATATTTCCAGCTGAAAAGTAGGAAACTATTAAAAGGACACTCGACATTACATGCACTGCAGTGCACCAAAGGGAAGTGCTTGCCTGTACCCTGAGGGTACATCTACATCCACAGGTAGGAGAAGAACTACTTCCATGTGCACAGCTATAGCTTGTGACCAGACAGAATCTTAACCAATGCTGACTTTCCTACCCATCAAATGAACCAACGTGGAGAGCTGCAAATGTCCTGTTTCCTTGGGGACTGGTCGCCATGTAGTATGTCGGGTCAAAAGATTGTAGTTTAGAAGACATCAGGGTTCAGGAGTTCCATCCATGTGAGGAAAAAACAATTAAATAAGGATGATTGAAGACCAAAAAAAAAAAAATTAGAGATCAAGAAATTACATGCTTCTCTTAGAGACTGTGTGTGTGCTTTAGAAGCTAAAGTACTTTTCCCAAAACCGTATCAGGACAGGCAGGGGGCTCCTGGCTCTGAGCAGAGGGTATTCCCTCTCTTCACCAGCCTGGCTTTCTAGCCTCTCTGCTTCTTTCAAAATGTCACTGAGTGCTCAGTGTTTGTCATCAGGCTCTGCTACCTCTCTAAACCTGAGGAAGTCCTCTGCCCCCAAGGAAAATATCAGCAGTGTCCAGCATTGCTAGTTCTCCCCACACCAGGAGGAGCCTGGTGAATGGGACTTGAAGCTATATGGTGATAGGTTATTTTAGACATGTGGATACACCTATGGAAGTAAATGCTTAAGGCTAAGACTTTTAAAATAAGTTTGAAGGAATTAAACACCCAGCTCCTCTAGGCTTTCTCAGTCTGAGTACTATTCTGGAACCAGGACAGAGTGCTAATCAACTTGCTGACTTGAGTTCATAAGGAAGAACTTAAATCCCAAGTGTTCCAGTGCACTGCTTGCCTTCTCATTTGACTTTGGCCAAGAGTGTGCAATAGCATCTCTGGTTTTGGAATACAAAGATTTCACAAATGTTATTTTATATCTTTTTGGATGAGGTTTTTCTGATATGCAGCACAGCCTGCAAACATATATCCTCTAACATGTAGAATTCCAAAGAGTGTGGTAATATCTGTCTAACACTACATCTGTCTAGCATTCAGTCTGAAGAATTAGAACCATTTGTTTGATGAGCCATGTAGAAAAGATAAAAATTCACTCTTAGAATATCAATGGTAAATTATTTTTTTTAATGAAATGTGAGATGATTTCAACCAAAAGTTATGTCTGCCAGCACATATAAGCCACCAGGCAGCTTATAAAATGTTTATAAAAATAAAGTACAGACCCATTAGAAGACTTTGGGGGTAAAATACAAATAGTACAAGATTTATATGCTGTTTAGCTATTATACAGGTGCTCTGATGAAAAGAACCAAGAGAAAACTTGAGGGCATTTATGCAGGCTCCATACTTCCTGCCACACAATAGGTTGTTTGTTGTTGTATTTTATTCACAAATGATTTGAGCCCACAAATAATGTGAGAGTTTGCTATAGAAAACACTAGGGAAGTGCAAAGCGGTCCCTCAGAGGTCCTAGATGTGGATTTCTAGACACTCTCCTCCATAGATGATCAAGTAACCAATAAACATGTATAAGGACCCTCCATGCCAATGTAGCAAAACTAATCTCCATAAAATCATAACAGCTTGGATGGGATTCAATGAGGTAGACAATTTGGAAAAAAAAGATTACTGGGAAAAAGAAGTACAACAAACACAGAACAAGATGCCAATACCACAGGCTGCTGTCAGACTTAACTGGGTTTTTACGGAGGTCCATGCAGGTTATCTGCGGGAAGCTGTAAATGCGAAGGAGACAGAGCATCCTTTAATGCAACTAAGTTTCTGAGAGATAGCAAGATAAGACAGATGAGAATGGATGAAATTTATCTACAAAATGGTAGTATTTACAGGTAAAAGTATCAGTATTTTCTTCTCTGGAATACACTTAAAACCCACCCCAACAACCCATTTGGCTTTAGATGCAAATCATAAATGAAATTAATGGTGCTGTTTTAACACAATCCTTGCATGATACTAATCATGAGAAGCAATTTGGCTCAATGTAAATTTCAAAACCATGTTCTCCTTTGACAATTCACTGAACTTTTTCTGTTTTCTGGATAGTATTTGATACAGTATGATCTTTCTTGCTTCTGTCTGGCTCAAAATGTAATTCTGTGTTCAACTGACCAGACAGCTTCCATTGGAGGCCCTGCTAATTTCTCATGAGTTCTTTTGTCTATTCTATTAACAAAATACATGTCATCTGAACAGCAAAGATTAATTTTTATTACTTGTTTCAGAAAAAAATTAAAAATCTTGCTTTCAGACAGTAATGGACCCAGGGCTATTAGTTTCTCAGTTGTTCAGGACATGTTTAAATGTCTTGTTTATGTCTCCCATTATAACCGGGAAAATAAACCATGTCTGTTAGAAACTAAGTAATGCTTATTTATGATTCACCTCTAGTTTTGGGAGGGGGGTCGGTTTTTATTTTTTTTTTTTTTTTTTTGCTCCTATTGTTCTCATTTTATTTAGCACAATTAAAATACAAAGGGCAACGACTATCCATAGATTCTGGCACATTGCCGGTTATTTAAAATACAAGTCCTACACAGTAGAACTCACTCTAAACAAAATTAAATTAACTTAGCCAGCTAGTAATTCAAAGCAGTAAAATATATCCTGTCCCATTCATTCCCTCAATTCTTCCCAAAAAGCCTTAGGAAACAGACTGTCTTTGTAGTTTGCTTTAAAGGTCAAAAGACCCTGTTTGAAACTTTTCCCCTCTTTTAAAATGAGGGTACTCATTCTTGCATCGCTCTGGTGACACCAGTATCGGTTATGTCAGCAGAATCTGAAAGAAACAGTAAAGCAGCATTTAACAATACCTTAGTATCCAGCCAAGAAAACCCAGCAGCCAAAGACCAAGGGACACAGATCTTACAAGCTTACAGAAAAATACTGTTACACAAGCTCTGTCAGTTGATTGCTGGCTCAGCACAACTGGGCACAAAAAATGATGGAGTTTGGATAAGGTTCATTCAGTGGAAATAAATTCATACAGTGATTAGGGGTGTAAGATTTTTTTTTATTTATTTTTAGTTTGGCCACTGAAGCAAATGAACTTAAATACAGCCCCCCAAATTAGACAGTTCAGACTCCAGAACTTAAACAAAAGTGTTCCTCAAGTTCAAACTTCATCAACCAAAAATAGACATCTCTGTGAAGTGGAAATGTGTTGTAAAAACCTCTGTCCTAGAGCATGGTGTCCTAGAGGATTGGTGGGATTGATGTGCACAAACCTCCTCAGGTAGAAGTGAGAACTGAAGTTGAATTTTGTACAGATTTAGTGAAGGTTCTAGGTGACTGTGGAGACCATCTCCATCCACAAACACACCTAGACCTGAGGAAATAGGTTTATACACATCTACCTCTGAGGACAGCAAAAAACCCCACAAAACCCCCCAGCTTAAACAGCTCTACAGATGCGGGTTTGTTTCAAGTATATTTTCAGGCCAACAAAAATCATGTTTTTAGTGAATAATCTATTTGTCGGAAATAAATGACCTAACTCTAATGGAGAGCCAATTCTTTTCCTGCTGCTGGAATAAACAATTCCCCTTTTTCCCTGGGGCAGGACTCACACCCACATGCTTCCAGGCTTCCTTCCTGAATTACCTCCTCAGACAGCATCCATATCTGATGAGAGGGGCCACACCTGAGAGTGGTATCTGTAAATACACCAAGAAACACCCACTTCCACAGAGTGCCCCTTGTTGCACTCGATCCCTAACCAGTGACCTGTCATGGTGTGTGCCAGATTTTGTTTGCAGCCCTCACTGACTGTAAAGCTTCTGAACCAAATTCACGGTGCTAAAAGAAACCACAATCTCTGGAAGGATCTTGCAGGAGAAACATGAAACAGCTATCATGCCCACTTCTGTGTCTTTGTTTTTTAAGACTAGGAAGTGCAACTTCAGAGACCCAGTCATGTTCTCCTTGTGTTCTCCCTCTCTGAAGTCTGCTTACGGCTTCCTTACTGCATGTCCTATTTTTTGACTCACAAAATTTGCGGCTATCCCATCTCAAATAGGGATTCAGAGAATCAAAAAAGATGCATACCCTTTCCTATCCCCCAAAGATATTCCAAGAACAGTGTTTTATGTGTAAAACTGTGAGATCTTCAGGGAAAGCAAATAGAAATTGCAGAAACAGAGTGAACCTTGCGTACACAATTTTCAGAAAACCTCCTTTCTCATGCTACTGAGATGTCAGATGAGTAAAATTTATTCTCTTTGATAATAACTGGAAAGCATTGGGAAAACTGGGGACAAGATACTCCTCTTGGGGCTGTGTATGTAAATCATGGCAAACCTCAATGGAGTTGCACCCACAATGTCAGACACTCATTCTCTCATAGCAAGCCAGTGCTAATGTGTTGTCCTGGACAGGTATAAGGGATTTCTGCTGCACATCACTCAGCAAATGCACTTTCAGGGGGCAGTAAGAGTTTAGCTCTTTTCTGAAGTTAGTTTACATTCGTTGCTCTCTTAATTAAAGCAGGGTGTTATTTTCCCAGACTGAAGTGGGTCTAGGAATACAATGGCTTCAGTGAAAGCTGAGAATAACTTTTCTGTGGTGCATTAGTAGAATGACTGAGGATTGAAAGGTTTAGTATGGCTGCTTCTCAGAATTTGCTTACACATCTGAGAGTAAAACATTGAAATAGATTAAAAAATCTACTGCCCAATAGAAAATTATGTTCCAGAAAGCATTTTTACTACAGCAACAGTTAACTAAATATTGTATGATTTCCCACCTTGGGGTGTAGAAAAGAAACAAAAATTTGGTAAGTTCTTAGTGTGGACTTTTTTTGTTATTATTTTTTATTGCAGCAGAAAGAACAGCTTTGAAATGGCGCTCTTTTCCCACAGAAACTAGCACTGTCTGGGCTTCTTACTTGGTTTAATCTATAGTAGTACCTATAACAACCTATGGCCAAAGTTAAGACAACTTAGTGTAAAAGAGAAGTCAATTAAATGTTTAATTTGGCACTTGTACCCAAATTAAATGCCATGGCTATGCTTCAGTGGAGTATATACAGGAATTGGCTCAGAACAGCTTCTGTTAAACAGCTGCCTTTGCCAGGTTTAGTGACTCAATATTACTTATTTCCTGGATAAGATTAACTTCTGATTTTATGGATTTTTTTTGTTTCTCTACTGTAATCAGCACAGATAAACAATTTCAAGAATACAATCCTTTAGACCTTCCTCGGGCAAAATGACCACTTAAGAAAACAGACATTTTGGTGCAGTGGAGGCTGAGTCTATGCTGACATAACATTGGCGCAAAGAGTAGAAGTAAAAATAATGGATAATTGTATTCAGGAAAATAGGCTGGAAATTAAAGACATGCAAACTTCTAACATTTTATTTCTATACTTCAACTCCATGAAATACCAGATCTGGGCAACACTGGGGAGCTGTAAATGGTTAGTACCAATCAATCCTCGCCTGTGCAAACTTAAATGTGTTACTATACCAGTGTTTTCTGATGGTCAGGAAACAGATTCTGCAGGACAGCTTCCTTTTGCCGACCAGCAGGAAATAATAGACTATTTTTATTGCTGCTGTGCTAAAACCTGACTGAGAGACTAAGATGGGAGCAAGATAAAAATGATCTTTCTTCTCCTTCTTTCCAATGTATTTATTTCAAACTTTACCATGATGTGACTAAAAACTCATTTCAATAACTTGTGAAAAGGATCACTAGGACTACAATTACAGACAGTTTCATGCTGAACACAGTTTTTTTTTGAAAATCAACATTAGATCAGCTGCCTGGGGAAATTTTCCACGATATTATTTGTAACAGCTTCAAGTTCTGGCTCTTAGTGCCTTCACTTGTAAGGAGCCTTATTATCCTTAGCCTGGAATGTGCACAGAAAGAAAGGCATTTATTACAAGATACCAAGGCGGTTCTCATTTTCAAAAATGGTTAGTTAAATACTTTAAAAGTCTCAGTCTCTCAGGTTTGCAGCAGAAGTTGAACTCCTATTCTTACAGTGAGGAACTGTTAACCACTTACTTCATGACTAATGGTATGAAATAGACACATCAGTCTTTTTTTCCCTAGTGACACGATGAGATGCATTAAAGCATATGACATAGAGAAAACTGAGTGGATGTCCCCCTACTATTTTTTGAGAGCAGACCTGAATTTGCTTGTACAGAGCACAAGATCGCTCTCAACATGTGGCCTCAGCTTCTCTCCTTACCTATGCTCTCTTCTCCCCATGCAGTAGAATATATCGCTGTTTCATCTGCAATGGCTGTGTGAGGTGTTCTAGTATCCCTGACAAAGAGTTAAAGCCTTCTTTAACATAGGATGGTTTGGGTCAGAAGGGGCCTTAAAGATCTGGTTTCAAACTCCTGCCATGGGCATGGACATCAGGGATGTATCCATACTGCTTCTCCCTCTCTAAACTACATAGACCTTTGCTCATGTAGCCCTGAGTTCTTCCTTGGCTGGGCTTAGAAAGGGCTGAAGTGCTGCAATACTTTCCTAGTACTCACACATAAGGACTTGAATTGCCAAATTGCCTTGTATATCTCAAGTCTGTTTCTTCTCCTGTTTACTCTGTACATCCAAATTTTAGTCCCTTAATCCTCAAGCTCCTGACAGACCATTATCCAGACATAAGGTTACCTCTTCCATGCCTTTCTGATCTCCCTTGGGCCTTTCCCACAGCAACCTCTGAGACAGCTTCCTTAGCTCTGCTTGGAAAGAAGTCACATCATGTCTCCTCCAAGCCCTGCTGTCTCCAGCTGAGGAAGGAGCTTGTCTTAGAAAATCCTTATTGCATTTCCTAGCAGGGCTTACACTCTCTGAGCTGCATCTCAGAAACAACCAGCCACTGGTTGCTCAGTGGGTGCTATCCTCCTCTGCCAGGACACGTGGCCACAAGGTGCCTTCACAACTGTGAGAATCATCTAAGCAAGGACATTTAAAAGTATGCTATTCAAAAGCTGGGTTTAGTGCACATTTTAATTCAATTCAATACATATTAAATTTTTAGGAAACCTTGCAGTGAGGTTCATCTCTTCTAGTTCAGGAAAGTTATGAATGAATGGTCTCAATTAGGACAAGGCTTCTAGCCCTGTGTTTCCTTGATTGTCACTGAGAGAAGCAGGCACCTCCTGATGGTGAACCACTGCACATGAAGAGAGGAGCCTAAAACTGGTCTCACAAGTTGCCCTCTCTCCATACACAGTCTAAAACACCAAAGGTGCCTGGTATGGATCTTGCAAAAATAGCTTGGAAATATTCCTTTCAATAGTTCATGGAGAGGAATCGTCTGTGATTTTCCTGTATCATCAAAGAAAACAGGGAGGGACCAGTGTGTGTCAGGTTAAGGGTGGTTGTGAGTACAGCTGTACTGGGGTAGGTTGCATGCTACACATTTCTGGAAGCAAGCCTGCCAGCAGCCCCAGGTGATGACGTGGCACGCTTAGTGACAGTGGCTGGCTGAGGAAGGTTGAGTGGTGAGCCCATGTCAGACCTTTGCAGAGCCCAACTCTGCACACACATACAGTGAGATGATCTGCTACCCCTCCTTTAAACTCTATATCTCTATGGAAATCAGACATTTAAATACAAAATATTTTGCTAGTTTAGGGTCTGGACAGAATTTTATTTCTATGTATGAATGTAATGAGAAGAAACACCAGTTCTCTTATCAATCTATTGGTACCCCATGTTAATGGCTGCAGTGGTCACCACCCTACCTGACACTGCTGTCAGTAGCAAATCTGTGCACACTGCATTTTTCACCTGCCTTACCAAGGGAGAGCACTGGTCATTTTCCACTTGCTGAGAAGAAACCAGACTCTAGAGAAAGAGAAGATAATATACCAAGATCACACTTGAAATCTACACCGGCTCTGTTCACACTTAAAATTGGCTAAAATGAGGAAATGTCTAAAGAATTGTCATTTCTAAATTATCATCACACCCAGAATACCCATATACAAAATCCTAACAGTCTGTAATGGTCTGATTTTTGCATTTTCCTATTTCTGCCTCATAAAAGTCTGTACTATAAAAAAAAAATAAATGGTAGTATGTACTTAACAGTAGACATAGTTTCAAACTTTGGATCTGTATTAATCCTTCAAGTTTCTCTCTCATGGTTTATTATGTTATCCAGATTTCACTCTGAACCATCTACTCTTTTCCATATGTTCTTAGCAGGAAATGTGCATGAATTTAGAAACACAGCAAGACATATGATATTCAATAACAAGAACATTTTGAAGAGACACAAAACCAAAAATCCAAAGGAAAGTCCTTGCTGGTTTCCAGCCTCAATGAGTCAAACATGACATCCAATATTCCTTAATTTGAAACTTTTAGTTATGGTAAAATACGTTTTGCTTTTCATTTATTTTGCTAGCTCTGAGATTTTACTGTGGATGCAGACTTAAAGGGTGTTGCTTTATGTTTACTCACATTTAAGTTTTGTATTAATATATAGAGTCATATGAGGTTTTTCTTAAGTTATATGGAAACAAAAGTAAACAAGGCTTTCAAGAAAAGTCTTTGTATTTTGAAATTCAGGAAATGTAGGGATATGTGAGATGCCACAGCTTTTTTTATGAAGTACATCACAGATGCTATGTATATATCAAATAATATTATAACTGTCTTAAAAAAAAAGTTATACACATGTCATAATAACAAGAAAACTGCAAATGATGCACAGGTGTCTGAACAAAGAAAATTGATTCCCAGATATTTTTCCCATTAAGAGTGAAATAAATAAACTGTCACTGGCCTTGGATATTCATCCTCTGTGACCTTGCATCTAGTAAGACGATGGAAGAATAAGAAAAGAGAAGTTTGCTACCGTAGAAAAAGCAATCTCCAGAGCCCTGTAGGTCTGTGAATCAGGGGTGAAGCAATGGAGAGGGGAATGCAAAAAGCAGAAAGGACAGATCATGGGAGTTATGCAAGCCAGAACTGCACACTGAGTCAATCAGGGATGTTCTGTAAGTCTGTTTAGTCCCATAAAGCTTGGTTAAAAGACTGTATATTTGATCTCCATAAGAAAAAATTCTGTACAACAGTGTGACTCTTTATGGGGTTTTTTGAGAGGAAAAAACTGGGTTTTTTCTATTTTGTTTTATTTATTTACTTGCATGTAATATTTTATTATATACCCTTCTTCTTCTTTAAACTCCTTCAAAAATATCAGTTCAGGGAGATGGTGCTGGCAAGACTTTCTGTCTTTGCTTGGTGGTGGTGGGTCTCCAGGCAGGCAGTGAGTTGCCCACTGAATGGGACAATCTGCTCCAAGGTGTCTGCAGGATCCACAGTCTGAAGGAAACAGGGAGGCTGAGGCAGGAGATAGGCAGGGATCTTCTGCATTCTTCTCTTCTACCCTGAAGAAATGAGGTGTGATTGGGTTTTGTTGCATCATATAAAGACTTATTGTGGGCATTAATGGGGCCACAGCCCTTCAACTAGTAGGGCCTGGTATCACCCTGGGTGTTGTTGGCAGTGTCAGGCTGCACATCCCATGCCCACTCCAGTCCTGGCCCTGCCCCATCCCTGAGCTCTGCCTTACATGTTATCATCAGTATGAGATCCACAGGTCTACCTCCTCACAGGATAGAAAACAGCCTAAAGGTGGATACTTTTAGAGCCTGATAGGGTGACTGGAGGCAAAACTTAACTACTTAAACTGGAGGAAGTCAAATTTAAAGTTAGTTACAGAAAATTATTAGTATCATTGTAATTGTTATAATTATTCACAGAAGGGCCAAAGGTTTTTTTAAAGACCATACACAGACAGTATTTATGAACAAGATAAGCAGTTCCTGAAGTGTCTTCTGCAGACAGTCCTTTGTGGGACATGAATCACCAGCAGACAACATATCCATGTCACTGCTAAACTGCTGCAATCTGATGAGCCATGTTCCCAGTACCCTGTGAGAGATTTTAAAATGATTTTTCTGTCACCTTTTTTTCTGGACTTGAAATTGGTTTGAGCTTCAGTAGGATGAGTTTTTGTTAGCAGCAAATCAGAACCATATTCACTGTTCCAGTCAGCAAAATATTTCTATTTTCTCCTCTTATTAAATAAGCCTTATATTCCAGACAAGGTGGATGTCAAGTACATGTCTGTACAAAAACACAGTGTGAGCTGAAAGCTGCTGCACTGTAAAGTTTTTGGGGCTGTGGTATGTAGAAAATTCAATTTTTTTCTACTCATATTTTTGGTATTGTAATTGTGTAGTCTATGTGCATCAGGTCTGTAATTTTAAGCTAGCCATAGGCAAACATGGCAAGTCAGTACATGTATAAATCACTGGCTGTGACAGGTGTGGGCCACTGTAACAAATCTTCTATACTTTAAATTAGTCATAAATACATGCTTTTCACTAAGCAGACTCTCACACTCATAAAAATGAAGGTGACCATAGAAATCAATGGCAACTTAATTTGGTATCTTAAAATGAAAGACATATGTGGAGCTAGCAATTATTGGTGTATTGACCAAATAACCCACATTTTTTTAATTGTTACTAAAAGAAAAAAAGGTTTGCATCTCAGGGATGCAACCTCCATTGTTAAACTTTTTAGTTTGTTTGGGTTTTTTTCTTTTCCTTTGCACATGGAGAATTTAAAGTTCAACTATTTCTCCACATATGTCCTGGCAAGGCTGCTGAACAGCCAACACCCTCAAGTTCGGCCAGTGCTCCATTCCTCCGTTCCTCAGGGAGTTCTTGTTTCATGTGTTTTTCATTTTAATTTCTGCCTCCTTGAATGCTATTTCCTCTCTTTCTTTTTTCACCAAGGTCAAAGAAATCTTTAGCAAATAAAAAATGTGAACATCCAGTCATCTACTGGAAGTGTGCCCATCCAGTGTCTAAATAAAAAGTTACTAGGTTCAGGGAGCAGCCCTACATACACTAAGTCAAGCGCAGCAGAAACCTTCATCTGAGCACTTTATCACAGCTAAATAGAGAGTACTTATCAAATAGAGGGCTCTTTTGTGTTGATTATGAATGGCAGAGAAATCAGCTTAACAGAAATCAAAATTCTGGCAAACAGAACTCTCCCAAGCTCCTGGAGTAGGTGATGGAGCACAGACCTTCCCTATTGGCCTTCACCCATCTGTGGACTGGTGCTGCAAAGGCCCCTACACAGAGGGAAAAGGGTGGCAAGAAGTTGGAAAGCTCAGGTACTGAAAATATGTCTCATATTTTGATTATACTACATGAAAATCATGGAGATTAAGATTCTATAAAACCTACTCAGCATATTTTGGGGGATATCTGGTGAAAATTACCTATGAAAAGAAAAGATATGATTTAATAATATTTACTAACTGCCACCAGAGGCACTGGTGAAATTGCCTGAAAGTTGAGAGTCACTACCTGACAGGACTTGTTATAGGTGGTGGTAGGAGATACAGTATTCATGGGGATCATTTGACTCTGAAGAGGCAAGTATGTATATGGCAATTAACAGCTACTGATATTTCTTACAAATCTGGGCTTACTTTTTCATAAAAAACAGAATTCAAGCTCACAGTGGCCTTGTGGGTGAGTCTGAGCTGTGCATGAGCTGTAAAGGAAGTCAGATCCAGAAAAGTTCTCCTGGACTGTTGACTCCAACTCATCCAACTGCCTTGCTGTACCAGCTTCCCTAAACTGATTTGGTTCTGTTTTAACAGCGTACTGAGATTGAAGGATGGCTGTTTCAGAAATGTAGGACTCTTCTGGTTAGAAACCTCCTTGATTCCAGTTGAAGTAATCAGTGTTACAAAATGGCACTGGTACTTTCCTTTGCCAGAGGTTCCCCATCTGATACACCCAAGGACCACATGTATATTCTCCATAGGCCCATCACATATTTTGTCATCTGGTAATCAAATAGTCCATTCCCAGGTCTTTTTTCAGTTTCCTGCCTGGGGAAAAATTATGTGTCCTAAAGTGGCTGACCTCACCTTTTGGGTTATTCAAATTCATCCTATTTCTATTATTCCAGTCCTGAAACTTATCCAATTCTTTCTGTATACTGTCCTCCTCCACATTCACACTACATATTGCATTATCAGAAAATTTCATGAGCACAGTACTACTTTTTCTGCCAAAGTTGTTAAAAATGTTAAATAGGATCAGTCCCTAGACACATGTTGGAAGAACTCCACTAGTAACTTCCTTTCAGTTTGGTATTTCTCCTTTCAACATGGTCTTTCATTTTTTTCCACCTCACAACTCTTTTGCTAATCCAAATTTTCTCCAACTTAATGAGCAATTTCCTATGCTGCACTGTGTCAAATTCTTTCCTGGTAACTGAGTTTTATCTCACTCTTTTAAAAAGAAAAATAATTTTTCTGGTTATTCAAACATGATTTACTCTTGTAATTTCATTTCAATCTTTATGTCCTTATTTGTTTTTAACTAACATGTATTTTGAAATTTCACATATTCTTGAAGCCAGATCTCTGACTGACAAAGCTTTTCATCTCTTTTACTTAAATTAGATCCAATGTTTGCTTTTCCAAGGAAGAGCTTTCATCTCTGGTAAACACATTCAAAATCTTTGTTAGCAGACTTGCAGTTTCTTTAACCAATTCTTTCATAGTTCTTCCAGGATGTGCCTCCACTGCAAGCTGACTCAGTCACATTAATCTCTTCAGAGTTTGGTGTCCACCTTAGATGTGGTTAATTTCATTTCCATTCTTATATTCCCATTAGCAACACAGCCTTGTTTAACGTTATCATCCATGTTGATATCTGAGCCAAAGTATTCATCTTGGAGCCCTATCTTCATTATCCTTAACTTCACCATCTTTACTGCACAGTGTTTATACATTATTTTTTGTTTGTGTGGCTAAAATAATCTCTATTTGATTTAACTGTGTTTGAAAAATCCAACTTAGTTTGTCTTTTGGCAATTCTTATTTTATCTGTACACCTCCTGACCTCTAAGATTTAACTGTTTTAGCTGAACATTACTCTCTTTTTCCATTCTACATAGGATGTCTATTTGTTCTGAATAAGTTATTTCTGAGCTGGGTAATCATCCAGCTAAGTCTAGATCCCTTCCCTTGATTTCAGTAAAGGCCCCAGAGAAAAGTTTTACCTCTGTCATTCAGAAATTCCAGCTCAGTGTTAAACTCATGTCCGTAAGTTTCCTAGTTCAGTGAACTTCATACTTGAAACTGAAAATAGTAGTTTCACTTTTAACTAGAACTACCTGATTTTATCTTTACACTTAATTTAAAATTAATCAAGCCAAGATCTCTTGATCTAGTACAACCAGTTCTTCTTCAGTGTCCAAAGGAATATTCCAAACTGCACCTAATTGAATGATCTGTATCTGGTTTAAAGTTTAATTGCTTTAAAACATTGTCAGCTATCTGGGATATTAAAGACAGCAGCACAATTTCTGGTAATATTTCTAACTGAGTGGAATTGCAGAGAGTTCTATCCAGAAGCTGAGTTGGTATAACTGTGTTGCCCTGCTGAGACTAGTTGGGCTACACAATTTTAAGCAGACTCTTTGTCATGACAAACCAGATCAGACACATGACAAGCACAGCACACTTTGGTTTAAACAACAGGGCTGGCTGAGCTGCCTCTTTCACTGCAAGCTTTCACAACCGAGAAGGACTTTTTATGGCATCATTTATAAGTCTTATCCCCTATAGCATCAAATGAGGACACTCCTATCACTCCTGTTACCATTGAAAGAGCATCTCAAGTAATTTATGGTCTTTCATTTGCGTGCAAAAGCAAGGAAGTTTCATTAAGTAGGTGGGACAAGCTGAAGGCCCTTTTCACACTCACATGTTTTCTCTTTGTTGCTGTTTGTACAGGTGCAGTGAAAAAGACTCAGAGGGCGTATTCGTAAAGACAGGACTTGAGAAATGCCACTTTAAATTGTTTGAAATCAAAGGTTATGGTAGCTCATAAACAGGGAGATGTTTTTTTCCTTAGGACTGCAAATCTCAATATAAGGAGCCACCTTCATGTACAAATACATCCAACATACTGCCATTAATGTAGTCTGGCCTTGTGGATTTTCATTTATGCTCACTAAGAGTTTCAATACCAAAACGGGGGGGGGGGGGGGGGGGAAGGGAAAAAAAAAAGAGAGATTCTCATAACCAACTAGCTCATTTGTATATTGAAATAAAGGTATCCAGTGAGGATGCCAGGAAGCCTGTACTCCATCCAAACTGACCAATTTTAATGCTTGCTGTAAGCATACTTCCAGACTAGCATCTGGAAATCTTAAATGAACAGAGATAGATATAGACACTCTTACACTCTGGAAAATAACTGAAGTTGGAATAAGAAAATGTTTGTGGACCAGATAGTCAGCTGGTATAAATCAGCACAGCTCCAATCATTCCAAAAAAGTAATGCCAGTTTATGCTAAAGTACTAGCTGGCTCCTGCAGCTTTCCTTTGTGATTAATTTCAGTGCAATCATTTTCTGGAACATGCTTTTGGACCAGCCTTTCTGAAGCATTACTTTTACAAATCCCTTGCGTGCTCTTGGACAGCTGCCTGTAGCACACCCTTCTGTATTAGGTCTGCTTTTCTCCAAACAGAAAGCTTATGGCTTGGGATATTTTTGAAATGATATCTTAAAAATAAGGCTAAACCCAAATTTTTGCTGAGCAGTTACTTTATACATATCACTCTTGTCACTTCTATGAATCAAGGACACCTGACTTTTTCATTCTTTGCCATTCTTTGATTAGAGTCTCATTAGGATGATTAATGCTGATATTTTCCACTCCTTGTATACCACAAGCTCCCACTGAATTAAGAGTGGAAATCTATCTTCATAGTAGTGCAGAAGTAGACACAGGGCTACCATGAGGTGCCTCCAGTGCTGAGTGTGTGACAGTTGCCGCGGCAGTTTCCCCCTGGCTGGCACACACTCACATAAGGCCCTGGAAGTGCTGTGGCACCTAAGGAGACACCACAGCACAGGTCAGCACATCTATGCCACCTACACTCTCCTTTTTGCAAACCAGCCCAGGAGGTCCCCAGAGCTGGACTCTTTTGCCAGGGAAGGGTGCACAGGTGGCCCTGTCAACTTTCCACTGGTGTCTCAGACCTGCCAGATTCCCCTCCATTAATGCAGTGATCCTAACGAGTTCCCTCCTGCTGGGACCTCAAGCACCACACCTCGCCTTCTGCCTGCCCTGGAAAAGCCAGGAGGACCCAAACTGGGGTGTCATGGATGGAGAGAAAAGCCACAGCACTGTCTTGTGGCTGGAAAAGTGTCACCATGAGAATCTGTGTACTCAAAGTCCCCTCACTGGAGTATATGGTTCAAGTCCAAGCACTCTGTTGTGGAATGTAGCCAGGTCCTCGCTCACATAAGACACTTCCTGAGAAACCAGTCTAAGGGCACACTTCACAGCCATCATGCAGCTCCTCAGCTACTCCATGCAGCCATGGCTGGCATATTTTGTTTTCTATGTATCTACCACAGGAAAAAGGGCAAATTACCTAAAGCTTTGCCTGTTAATTCATTGAAAATAAACAGTCTTAGAAAAAACACAGACCCTTGTGAGTTAGCTTATCACAGTCTGTGTTCACTTTCCCAGCTCTCTCCTTTCTTCCTCCCCACTGCCAACCAGAACCCATGAACAAATGAAGAAATGTAGGGAACCTATCTGCACAAGGTCATGACTTATTTCAAGGCCATGATAACTCTTAGAATATTCTCCAACAGCACTTCTCAGGTGGGATGGCATTGCTCGGGCTGGAAGGAGAGCTCACCAAAATGTCCAGGGCTGCAGCCTGCTGTTAGATGGTAGCAATTCAGTTATCCTTGGTCACCCACACATAGCTCATATCCCCATTACAGGCGGTCTACAAGTATTCAAAGACAAAAGGGACTTGCTAAGAGAGCCTTTAAGTGTCAGCAGAGACACACTGCCTTCAGGGCTCGGGACTAAATGCAGATATGTGCAGCCTTCTGCTTATGAGAAACTGAGCTCCTGTGATGTTGAGGCAACACCTAAGGAAATGAGCCAAAAGGGTACTTCAGCACCTACCACCGGCATGAGAGCGATGTGGTTTTCAGCACTCAGAAAGACACAGAAGATGATTCTTTCACTGTTATGCATACTTCCTCTGTGACAGTAACTTGCAGAACAACTTTTTCTGAGTGCTTTGGGTTTGTGTTTCCAGGTCCTGATTTGCAGAAGTATTAAGCGCTCATATGGAAATCTCCATCTGGAGATACTTCACATTTGACTAGATACGACCCTGAAAGACCTGATCTGATTTCAAAGTTGGGTATAACTTCAAAATTGGCCCTGCTTTAATCAGGGGGGTGGATCAGATGGTGCCTTCTAACCAGAACTATTCTCAGACTTCAGCTGCCATTGCAGTCACTATGAGCTCTGCCTTGAACAGACGTGTGCTCCAAAAAATCAGAGATTTTCTGCTCACACCCAAAATTATTTGGAACTTTTGAAAATATTGCATTTAAACACCACATCTATAAAAGGGAGCAAATAATGCCAACACAATTCACAGGGAGGGATTAAAGATTCCTTAAGAATCTCTCAGTTATTATTTTATGCACATTAGAAAAGACTCTGAGGAAAGAAATTTACTACTGAGACCATGGCTGGTATATGTGGCAGGTGGTTGGATCCCCCCAGGAGAGGGTGCTTACTTGATTTCCTGGGGGCTGCTCTCCCCCGGCCCCCC
>JAWWEU010000040.1:28776326-28832257 GCA_035583155.1 Acropternis orthonyx | reverse complement strand
GTCTCTTCATTCTAATTAATATTCCATCTTTGGCAAGGTTTTTATTCTTGGAGATGTTTCTTTGTACCACATCAGGTATAACGTAAAGGGACAGAGCTCTTCATGGAACTGTGATACTTAAACACAAGGCTGAAAACTCATTTGTTATGCCCTGTGTGTTCAGTGTTGCTTCTTTGAAACATGGCTTCTGTGCAGAAGGCAGTATGTCTTTGTGTAATTAAAAACTGTAGCAGGCTTTCATTTTTAGTTTGCGCTCATCAGTACTTATCTTCTGAAAATTAAGTTTCAACAGCCATTCCAATGCACTACATACAATTTTACATCAATATTGAAATAGACCTTTTTATTTGGTACGGCTCTGTTTGGTCAAAATTAAACTTTAAGGTTATGAAAATGGAGATCTGGAAGCTTACAAATAGAGCAGATGCCTTGAGTTTGAGTCAGTCAGTGCCTAGTATTGACAGGATACTACAAAAGCAGAAGAAAATGCTGTGGAGTGTAGACATACACATGCATCTAGGTGAAATCTACTTCACCCAGCAGTTAATCAGATTAAGAAGTCTATGGAAGTAACTGAGATTTCATTTAACACATTTCTCATGGGTAACTACTGACAGTGATAGCAGAAACAAGCCATCAAGACTAAAAATAGAAAGCATTCCTATTATGAGTTTTGCTTGAAGCTCAAAACCGAAAATGCTGTGAGAACAAGGGAATGGGAGCCTAGTGAGAACACCTCTCTTTGCCTTTCTTTCTAAAATGCCATTCTGAGAAGCAGCACTTGCTTTCTCCGACACACAGAAATCTTTGTGTTTGACAGATAGAACAGGAGATACAAAGGATATCAAGCATCAAGCTTTCCAGTACTTATGTGGGTTGATGATTTAAATTACAAACTTTGAAGAATTTGGCAATTAGGGGTAAAAAAAAAAAAAAAAATAGCCCAGGCTTTTTTTTTTTTTCACCCTCAATAATAAGTTTAGAAAACTTGAAAAAAAAAAATTTTCCCCTGTAATACAGCACATAACCAACACCTACTCTTTCAAATGAGTTCAAAACACTTTTGAAATGAAACATTTTCCCCCTTTGAATAGGGAAGAAACCCTTCCAGTACGCTCCAATGGACGAAAAGTCTCGAAGAGATTGAGCTGTCTGGTTCCATTGTAAGGTTGCCAGCAGAGACCCAGTGGCAGGATTGGCATTGCATTAATCACCAGGCCCATGGGCCCTCCGACCCCACTCCACCACAAGACATACTGGCAATGGATCTAAGGAATGCTGCCACTTTCCCAGTCCTGAACACCTGAAGGCAAGTTTATGCCTGAACTTCAGGTGAAGTGAAACGTTTCATTGTGCTAATAAAATACACATTTCTCTGGCATTCAGACGGACTGGGAGATATCTGCTTAATGTACTGTGAACTGTGTTGCTAATATCTGACTTTAACAAATATGATTAAAGAAAAGAAGACTTTTTGAGGCCTTTCTGTATGCTAATATTCATAATACTCATAATTTTTAATAATAGAAATATATTATCAGATATGGATTTTGTTCCTTATTATTTGACAATGAGCCTCAATCTTATTTATGCATCTTCTGTAGAAGAAAGTAGCATCAATGTAAGAGTGTTATGGCATGCAGCCCCAAAGAGAGTGGGGCCCACAGAGAGCTGTGCTCCACGTTAGCTTTCCCAGGCTTCCAGGGTAAAGAGAGAGCAGTACACCACAGGTACATCAGCCAGCACTTTTTAGCAACTAGTCCCTTCAGGTGCTTTATTTCAGATGGCTTAATTTGTATTGCACTGCACCAGCTTGCAGAAATTTGAAGGACTAGCGTGATGAATTCTGCACAAATTCTTTGAGCCTCAGTCCACACACCAAAAAGTAAAACACTTCCTTCACCATGATCACTATCTAATTGATTAATTCCTGTCTTGCTTGATTGCATTGCCATTTTAACTCAAAATCAGACATAATAGCTAAGAAGATGGGATCAGATGACTTTAACCAGCACCAATTCCTTTGGCTGACAACCCTGACTACAAAAACAGTGACAGTCATAGCCATAAGAACCTATACTGATCTTCTTTATGAACAGGAAGTGCTTCTGAATTTGGCATCACCTCACTATAAACACTTGAATAAGAGATCGGATACCTTAAGTCCAAAGAAATACTGTTTGCAAACTATAAGCAACAGTAAAAGCA
The DNA here is from genome assembly GCA_035583155.1 of Acropternis orthonyx. Classification (NCBI taxonomy): domain Eukaryota; kingdom Metazoa; phylum Chordata; class Aves; order Passeriformes; family Rhinocryptidae; genus Acropternis; species Acropternis orthonyx. The sequence goes on along the minus strand of JAWWEU010000040.1, from coordinate 28,830,049 downwards.
AAGTAAAAGCTCAGACTATATATAGTTCTTTAATCCAGGTGGGATTTAAACCAGTATTTGATCTTGACATATAACACCACAAAGGGATTGTGCAAGTTTTACAGATATTAACATTTATATAAACAACATGAAATGCAAGATAAAGAACTTTATCATTACATATCACTTTTAAAGATATAAGTGAATTGGTTAAGACTTTCAAATCAAAGTCATGAAGGATTTCAGCTTTATATGTGATCAAAATAGAGATTTGTGGAATATGATTTTTTTATGGCTTGGAGATCTATTTTAAAATATTTTTAAAAATAAAACATCCCATGATTAGCCCTTTCAATTACTGCATCACATAATGTTTTTTGCAGAGTCTAATTATATCTTAGATTAAAATTCAAAACACCTGCTCTTGTGGATCACGCTAATTTCAGCCTTGAGTATTTTGATACAAAGAGCTATAATTAGTGAGAACCAAATGATTTCCTATTCTCTGTACCACACCTTCTCAGCTGAGTACAGCTAGAGATCTCCATTTCCTTCTTACTTTTTGTGTTATGATTGTTACATCTTTTATTTAAAGATGTCTTGTTAATGCTGAAATAGGTAGTATTATTATTTTTACTTAAATCTGAAGGAATATTTAAGAAATATATTAACTTTTAAAATAACAGTCATTTTGATTTTAAACAGCAGATGAATAGTGTAGCTTACTTCTGTTCGTTGCCCTTTTCATTTCAGTGTAGCTAATATAAATACTTTGTTCCTGGCTTTTAAGAAAATTGGTCTTTAAAAACCCTGTAATTTGAGTTCAGGGATTTAAATGGGCACACACAGTTACTTAAAAGATAGTTTTTGATGTGCTTGGTTCTCTGTTATCATTCATATACCTTTCCACACTTTAGGGGTGTGATCCAAAGTCGATGGAGTCAGTGGGAAGACACACAGGTTTCTCTGGGCTTTGGGTCATGCTCTAAATACTGTATGAAGAAAAGGAATGGTTGAAATGCCCATGTAGATTCTATCACAATGAAACAGGGACATCTTTAACAGTACTTATTTTTTGATGAGCATAAAATGGGATCTGACTCGTTGCCCAGCTACGCTGGTTTAAGCCAATAGGACCACACCACAGGACACAACAGGACAAGGAAGAGCCATGGTAGGGCACTGAATCAGGCCCATCACAGCCCTCAGAGGCCCTGCAGAGCACTTTGGTTACTCTGAATTTTATGCAATGATCTACTTTCAAATAACCCTGCCTGCTGTGGGGGTGGGCCAGTGGTTATGTGCCAGAGTTGCTTATTTTGTTTCTCCCCCATGCTGTGCTGGAACTTGCCACTTTGCTCTACTACAATGGGCAGGTTTCTGAAGTCCCATGAAAAGCCACCTGGTTCTTGCTCCAGAGTATATTAATGCAATAAAAATAGCTTTAATGGCATGTCACATCAGAGTTAGAACAAACTTTTCAGAAATTCAGCATTTTTATACCCTATGTTCCTCACTGGATTAATTAGCTGTGACTGTATTTATTGATATTTTCCTTCTATTTGCCATGTAATGTATTGGAGAGGTAGGAAAGGTAAGTTCTCTGTGGAAAACTTGAACCCCTCCACATGATAAAATGCCATATGCCCCTGGCATGGACTAAACCCTTCTACTTTCCCCTAAATACTCCAAAAAATATTGTGCCTGAGTGTTGTACAGTGAGCTTTCCAACACTTGCAGGCAGCTGTTCTGTTTAAAGAAAAACAGTAACATGGGCCAGAGATATCTAGTAGTATCTCACAGACAAGCCTAATAGCTCTTATTAACAATAAGGTCTTTGCTGCTTTCAGTGTTTTCCACTAGTACTTTCAGCTCTGATCAGGTGAACATAAGCCAGCTCAGGTCTGTGACTGCTGGGGGAGGAGTCCTACCCTGAATGGGCAAAAAGCGTATGGGAACCATGTGGAGACACTGAGACTGCTCTGCAGCATTGGCCCTGCATTCCCCTGGCTCTGGGAGCATCTCATCAGCTCACAGCACTGTGTCCCAGTCAGTAAGCTGGTCCTATGAAGGGTAAGTTTGGGTCAAGGATCAGTTTTGTTTTCTGCTGTCCAGAGTTTCCAGTCTTGCAGGAATCTCAGGACAATTGAAGGTGGCTGGTACCTCTCTGCCAGCCTGCAGCCTGCTGTAGAGCAGAGCCCAGCAGGCGCTAGCACCGAAAAACCCAGAAGGAGAAAAATAATTAACATCAGTGGCACTAAGAACAAAACAAATAATGCAAATTCTGTGCATAGGACTCAGGGCCTTGTTTCATAAAGTCTCACTTCTCTGCATGGTAGATTCATGAAACTTGATGTCTGCCTAAAGGAGCTGAAGGGCTGAGTGAACCCTGCTGAGATTTAAGCCAGTGGTTCCAGACAGTCTAGGTGTTTCAAACGTGGTGCTTACACTTCTTCAGTTTTATTTAGCTGTGGCTACTGCTATCAAAATAAACCACATGTTGCAAATGTATTCATTATGGGTTTGTGGTGGGTTGACTGTGACTAGAAGCCAGGTGCCCGCCGAAAGTCACTCCCCTCTTCAACTGAACAGGGAAGAGAAAATAAAACAAAAGTCTCATGAGTTGAAAGAATGACAAGGAGAGATCACTGACCAGTTACCATCATGGGCAAAAAAGGCTTGACTTGGGTAAATTAGTTTAATTAATTACCAACCAAATCAGGGTAGAGTAATGAGAAGTAAAAAACAAATCTTAAAACACCTTCCCCTCAACCCTTTTTCCCAGAATCAGCTTCACTCCCACATTCTCTCCCTTCTCCTCTCAAGTGGCTCAGGTGGATGGGGAATGGGGACTGTAGTCGGTTCATCACATGCTGTCTCTGTAGCCCCTTCCTCCTCAGGGGGAGGACTCTTCACACTCTGCATCTGCTCCAGTGTGGAATCCCTCCCACGGGAGACAATCCTCCATGAACTTTTCCAATGGGAGTCCTTCCCACAGCCTGCAATTCTGCGTGATTCTTCAGGATGGGTCCTTCAGGAACAGACTGCTCCAGCATAGATCCCCTCTGGGGTCACAAGTCCTGCCATCAAACTTGTTCCACCATGGGCTTCCTGGAGGGTCACAACTATAGGCGTTCACCTGCTCTGCTGTGGGGTCCTCCACAGCCTGTAGATGAATATCTGCTTCACTATGGACCTCCATGGGCTGCAGGGGGACAGCCTGCCTCACCATGGTCTGCACCATGAGTTTCAGGGGAATCTCTGGTGGCTGGACACCCTCTGCTCCCCCCTTCTTGATGAAGAGCTGTTCCTCTCACATGTTCGCACTCCTCTCTCAAGCTGCTGCTGCCATTGTGCAGCAGCTTTTTCCCCTTCCTAAATCTTTTATCCCAGCAGCACTACCACTGCTCCTGATGGGTTCAGTCTTGGCTAGTGGCAGGTTCACCTCAGAGCTTGCTGGCATCAACTGTGTTGGATACAGTGGAAACTTTTAGAAGCTTCTCACAAAAGCCACCTCTGTACCAAAACCTGTCTATGCAAACCTAATGCAGGGTTTATATTTCATTTGATGGGAAAGTCTTTTTTAAAGGGAGACAAAACCTTGTGGTAGTCAAACTGCTTTAATTTTTTATCTACACAGTTTAAAAAACACTTTTTTTTTTTTTCTGTAGTGGAAATTAAAATGCAAGTGATGTTTATTATTTGGAATTCACTGCCGTAATGAAACTCTGCTTATCACCTACTAAGTGGAAACCTTAGTAAGATAAAAACATAACATAGATGTTTTTCAAATGAACAAATAAATCAAAGCTATGCACAAGCAGTAAGTGTCTTCCATCTGATGGGAGTCCTTAGAGAGCAGTACTATGGCATTTTCCAGAATTAAATTGCATTATTACAAGAGCTTTAAATTAAGCCCCTAACCGTGACCTTTAAACATGGTGATTGCCATTATGCCTGCTGAGGGGGTTGTGGAGGGTTTGGAAACCCTGTGCTAGATTGATGGGTTATAATGCATAATCAAGTATAGGTTCATTTAGCACAGTTGTTGAACAGAGGGCCTAACACCAGGTTATCACTGGGAGTGCCCTCTCTTCTCTTCCAGACAAATCAGTGTTAGCAGTGGGAGACAGGGTTGTTAGTGCTATGGAAAACAACACAATGTCTTCCTGATGGGGCTGGAAGAAGATGTGGAGTTTAACAGTCACGTATCTTCTTTAGAGAGTGACCAGGAATAAAATTTTCTCCCCACAGTCATACAGAACCACATGTTGACAAAGAAAGCTGAAGTATAGCTTTGGTCTCAAAGTATTTTTTTGGGCACAATCCAAAGGAAAAACCACCTGAAAGACAGTCAAAGCTAAAAATGTTGTGAAAGTATATTCACTTAGGCCAGGTAAAACCTCATACAATGTACACTTATAACAAAATACATGATAAAAAATCAGTAAAATCCTTAAACAAGTGCATAGAGGTAAGAAAAATGTTTTCTTACTCTCCATAGCATTTTGTTCTCAAATTACCTACTAACATTTATATACATATCTTATACATTATATCTTATACACTTTCATATACCTATCTTATTTGTTATAGAATTATCTTCAAGTGTGAGAAAAGGAAACACATTGGGGAAATAAACAAGGTCCTATTTCACTGTATGGTTATGAGGAACCCATTCTGCAAATGTACTAATATAACCTATCCCAAAGCCTGTTAATTCTCATCAGCCATGATTGGACAGAGTTCTTGGGGTTCTCTATATCTCACCGCATGGGATAACTTTTAGGAAACTTGGGCATACTTCTTTCTACATGTTTCACTGACCTCTTTTGGACATGGAAGAATGAATTTGCTTTTGTTGGAAGAGTTCTGTGCAGATTCTTCACTTCTTGTTCCCCCATCACCACTACTTTTTCACAGTATTTTTCCCAAGGTGTTTTCTTTTTTTTTTTTCCCCTCCCAATTTGTTCTTTTTAATATTATTTCAATAGTGATGCAAACAGAGACATTGAACCCTGAAGTCTTCTTTGCTGCATATCTAAGGTAAGCTCAGAGAAGGGCACTGCACTCTTCTCCCTCCTCCTTTCTGCATTTCACAACAGCTTGCTTGATGTGCAGCCAAGTGTTACTTGTCTCTTGGGCTTTGTAGGTGAAGGCAGAATACATTCCCCTTCAGTCACTCGACTCTGTTGTTAATTTCTCCAATGAATCAAAGTTATCCTAGCACTGGGTTTAACACTAATACAGAGCTGCTTCTCTGTTGCTGCTGCTGTTCTCTGCATGGGATGCAATATTTTTTTCTCTTGGTATCACCTCTACTATGCAGTTTGCTTTCTTGATCTGATGAGGTTTATCTTCCCTTTACATTGGAAGGTGGAAAAAAGTATGAAAAAATGCTTCAGTTTTCCAAATCCTAAAACCTTGTCCAGCATAGATCAGAAGTAAAAAATATTTGGTGACTTTAGTCACATTTCCAGGGAAAGAAAGCATGCTTATATAGCAGAAGACACTGCTATTAGTCACAGTACAAAGCAGCTTTGTAGAAACTCATATCCAAGTCAGCTACTGAAGTCCTTCTTCTTGTAGACATCTGATTAAACTGAATAGTTTATGCCTATCTGCTCTATAAATCTGCACTGTATTCTCATTGTCTGCTTTCCTCACACTCTTCTGATAGTGCCTTTTTCTGTACTTCCCATCACAATAGTGTACTTACAATAATTGGGTGTCCAGTCTTTTCTAAGAATCCTGTCTATCCTTATTTAGTTATCAATGAACTAGTATCAAGTAATCAACAGGAAGCTGTCTGAGGAGAAAAGATATTCCCCAGATGAGATTTTCAGCTGGAAGTCATAAAGTTGAAAGATCCTAAGTGTCTATAAAACTTGCAGTGTTCCACAGAGAGTTATCTGAAATTTAGTTTATGACTCTGCTGAAGGTAACCCATAGGCTGGAGATCCAGCTGCTGCTTTTGCTTCAGAGGAGTCAACAACCAGCTTTATGAGTCAGTACACATATGAAGCCCAACAGTTATATAACTTCTGCTGTCCTTTGATGTAGCCACCAGCCTCTGAGACACATTCATGTGGGTGGTGGGAGTGAGATTGGAGGATTCTGGGGCACTTCGTAGATTCTTGGGCCTTATGCATCTGGTTAAGCACCTTATAGGGTCATGTCTCCAAGTCCTCAACTTTTCCATGAGAATAAGCTGGACTTCTAGGTACAAGTTTCCAGAAGTGTCTCTATCTCACTGGAGACCTTAAGAAAGCATGTGAAGACCCAGAACTGAAAGCATCCTGCATTATTTGTTCTTGGCAATGAAAGGTAGGAGTTGCCAGCTCTTTGAAGCCTGTAAGAAGGGATCCAATGACCTACTGCTCAACCTGCCAATGTCACATGCATCATCAGTATGCCCAGATCTACTTTGTCACATCTCACTTAAATTCAGAAGCATAAGAAGTTACTAACCTCTTTTTTCGACTGAGAAAAAAAGGCAAGAGACATCTCCAGTTCAAGAAAGTTGTTTTAGGAAATAATTTAGGGGGTTGCCTCAAATATAACATTGATATTTGAGAAACTTTTTCCCTTTCCTATTTGTTATATCCTCACATTATTTCCACAAGAAAGAAATTATCATTCTCCCATTAACAGTGAAACTTCAAAGTGGATGGTGTAAAACAGCATAGTCTGGATTTTGGATACTTGACAGTATATAGCTGCAAAAAGTGATGAAATACCTGCATGGAAGTAAGAGCTGTTAATAAAACCTACCATGTCTCCCTGGGAAAGTACCAGCTAGTTGACTGCTAGAATATAGCAATATACCAGGAAAAAATATCAGAATGGACTCCTGGGTTGATCTAGCTTTTCTCTAAGCATCTGTTGTTGGAAACTATAGCAAATGGGACACTGCTATGTATAAACCTTTGGTCTATCTCTTTAAAACTGATCTTAAATCCCTGTGACTCCTATACTCTGATGTCATGCTGAGGTACCAGCACTACAACTATTAATTCAGTGCATTTACCGTGTCATAAAGCTGACCTAGTGAAGTCCAGAATTAAGCCTAACAATGGCTGAACAGTACCTTTCTAAGCTGAATTTGTAGAGTGACTGGGTATGCTTTCACATGGCAAATTTACAGGCCATACCTGTGTGCTACCCCTGTTTTAGGGCAATACAACCTCTTCTTTGTAACTCTGGGAGTTCTTTGAGAATTTCCTTACAAAACAGAACTCATTTCTTGGTCCATGAGTTACAGATTATTTATTACTTACTTAAGAATAATTACCCCTGAAGACAGTTAAATGTTTCAAGACTAAAAAGCAAAATAAATGTAGGTTGAGAGCCATTATGTACAGATACAAAAGACTTTTTGTCAGTAAACTTTTCATGCAGCTATCCAAAATAAATTGAATGGGTCCAATCCAGAGACTTCAGTCTGCAAAAAAACCTTATGAGGCTATTGCACTCTCAGCATTTTGGTAAGGAACAGTTGTGGGCAGATCTATATTAAGGCAATATTTTGATCTAAAGACGCAGGCATGAAATTGTCCCCCTCCTCCTGTCTCATGTGAAAGCACTACCTGGAGAAAAGCAACAGTGCTGATTTTGAATAACCCAGCTTGGAGGGGTGCCAGGCCTTGAGCTCCTCCTCACAGGGCCTCAGTGCAGTGAAGGCTTCCAAAGGCTGCTCTGCCTCCAGAAGTGCTAAAATGGATCAGCAGACTGGCTCCAGCCAGAAATGGACTCAAAGTAGCTGTTGTTTCTTCTCCCCCAGGAGCACTTTCAGAGGAATGCCTCAGAGGCAAGGGCTGAGGTTCCCAGCAATGGCCAACCTCATGTCAGGCAGGACTGGAGCATATCTATTTGCTAAATGTTCTATAAACAGCAGTATTCTTTGGCCACTTTTTGGGTAAATCCCACTCCACTTCTGAGAGAATATTTACTGACAGCATCTCCTGAGCATCCTGCAAGTGACTGACACAGATACACATGGATTTTGTTTATTCTTGTCTGCCTTGGTTTAAAATTTTATACATGTCCTCTAGGCATTACTTTGATGCTGATTCTTCTAGGGGAAAAAAAACCCCAGAATACGTAAACAAAGAAGTTATACATACATGAAGTAGTAAAGCATAAATCAAAGTCAGCCCCTGTTGGTTGGTGGTTTTTTTTTTTAATGCCAAATACTTCAAGAAGCAAGATTCTGTTTCAATGGCTGTCTTGCCTTAGTCCTTATCTACTTCAGTTTAAGGGGATTTTAGTTCTGAATCATGCTCTCAGGAATTCATTGTGAAATTTTATAACTCTAAAGACAGAAAACTAAGAGCTGTGAAACAGTTTCACAACATCAATATTTTGTCTTTTTCCCATGTGTGTATTAAAATGAGAGGTCAGGTCTCTATCCAAGGTCATGCTCTGGTCTCTGAGAGGTTTACTGTATCACCTGCTAGCGTGACAAATCTCTCTCACATCTCTTTTCCCAAGATATGATCTCACAGAAGATTCTGGGTGACAAACCACTCACAGATATCTTTTAATGGCAATGGATATATTTTCTCTCCCTTGCTGATCTCTCTGTCCTGAGTGGGTGGCATTCACTATGCACAGTTAGTGCCAAGGAGCATCCAAAAACACTTTTACTGTGAAAGTCAGATCCCATTCTTCATATCCCTGAAGAGCTGCCAAGGGTAGTAACACCTCTACAGATCTCCTGGGAAAATGTTATCTACATCAGGGAGGTCTGCCTGGACACAACATTACTTGTACATCCAATTTTTCCAGAAATCCATAACAGGTTACTCATGCACATAAGTCTTGTGTTTCATCAGTTCTCATCCCTATCCTTTCCCATAATTTGTCAGCAACCATAAAATGGTTCTGGACAGTTCCTGAATGCTAGTTGACTTTTCTTTGAAAGAAGAGTGCCAGATTTCTTTGAAATAGTTGAGAACTATGAAGATGAGCTACAGAGAGGCAAAATTCGTACCAAAATCTGACTCTGTCACTTTTTTTTTTTTTTTTTGGCCTCTTCTATGAATCCCAAGCTAGACTTGACTGTGTTCAAACCATCAAATCAGTTCAGAAGCTGACTGTAGTCTGGGATCACATGTAGGTATTATAAATAATTAAAACCAAGGCATTATTTTCTGGTTTTAAGTGTTCATAATTTCTTGGATTGATTATTTCCTGTGTTTTATTTCATGTGTTCAGTAACTAACATGAGACCTCTGACTGGGGAAACATCCCACTGCAAGGGCTCAGATGAAATATCTCCCTGCCCACACGTCTTTCTACAGCACTTTAAAATATGCATTTCCTGCACATACTATAATTAGCCTCTTTCATTCTCCTTGCCATTGCTATCAAAATGCTCATTATCTACTACAAAACTCTTGTAATATGGTATTTTTTATAATCTTCTTGTTACTTCAAGAGGCAAATTGAGATATTTTAGTGGATTTAGTCCTAACAAGGGAAATTCCAGGATTGTTTCACCATGACAATGGGGCACAACCATCAATTTAACAACAACTTCACTGTGGATCACAGCAACTACTAAGGGTTTTGAGGCTGGCTTGCAGCCACAGACAACATCCACAGGATTACTTGCACCTCACCAAGCTGTACAGACAGATGCTCAATTTGAGTGTAATTCAAAAGATGTTGAAAGGATTAACGGTCCTTGGCACCTTAGACACAGAACAAGAACTAAAGAAGTAGGAACGCAAGAGAAGCTTCTTCGGTCATTAGTAGTTTGCTGCCTAGGTGAAAACTCCCTCAAAACATGTCTCCTCCAGAGCAAAAAGAGATTGGCTTCTGTCTCAGGTTTATGCCCTACTCTCAGAGAGGACATCTTGTAAACTCGAAAGGTTCAGAGTTTAACACCATCCTGCTTCTCTGAGTTGTCACTTGTAGTTTCACGTTTGATGAAATAGAAGGAAGGATGCAATGTCACTGTTTGCTGTTGGCCATAAGCCAGTTGCTGGAGCCACCCTGAGTACTTGAGCAGCATTTTCCATCCACAGCTGCAAGTGCTCCGAAAGGTTTAAAAATGATTTTTGAAATATTATTTGACTCAAATAGCTTTTGAAGGTGAAAGGACTTCTCTGGGAGAATATGGCTTTCAGGAGAATATCTGAGGTACTGTTTTCCTGCTTAGGTATATTTTCAAATTAAAATGTGTCCCTTCACTGGTGCTATCCTGATCTAGGAAATGTGAATTATTAGACTTCAAGAAGACTGATAGGAATATGCTCTGGAGAAACAGTACTTTGCTGCAGTGTTGGCTAATCTGATGAAATATATTCAGTAATGGATAATCAGATTAAATATATTATGTATAAAGATATATAAAACTCAGATGTACATTGTTACTAAATATTAGTAAATATCCTGGCATGAACAAGACATACAATAATGTGGCAGTTATAATTCCCATTTCAGCTAAGTCAAATATGTCAATATACAACCTTAAATTTAATTTTTTTATATAAAATGAACTTGCTTTGACTTTTCCCAGAGGACATGCACAATGCAGTTTGAACTTTTTATTTATCTCCAAACAGGATCAAACATGCAAGAAATATTAACATGTTTAAAGTGCACAGTTAAGCAAAACACACTTCCTCTTTGAGCAAAGAGTTGAATAATTGTCTGTGGTTCAACAAAAAGGTGTCATTATATTGGAAGCAAGGGAACATGAGGAATGTACTTTCAGCTAACTTTGAAATACTTTAATCTCAAGAAAGAGTCAGGTGGTAACTGGCCCACAAATTGAGATAAAATTTCAAAGATGCATATGTAATGTGTCAAACCCTTAATTGCATCGTTGAATATGCATGTAGACTGTTTTTTTCAAATGATTTTGCAGTTGTGTTCATTTTATACAAGTCAATGTAGACATAAGCTCCTGTAAACAGTGGTTTACTGCACATATATTGTTTAAAATAATGTTGTTTACCTAAGAAGTACCACAGAACCAACAGAATTCATTTTGAGGAAGCTATTAGTGATGCACAGCAAATGAATACTCTAGGTCATTACAAATTCTCTTTTTGTTTTCTTTGAGCTTTTTCAGCCCTGAGATTTCTCCCCAGTTGATAGACATCTCTATCCTCATCATGCTATACAGAAAAGTATACAGAAAAGATTTAAATCATATGGGCTTATAGGATCACTAGCTGTAGTTTCTTGTATTGCATCTTTTTCCTTCTGTGGTCCATTGACCATGGTTTGGGAGAGCTGTCTTGTTTCCAACTCGAGTATAATTGTCTGTTGCTAAAAGCCTATCACTCTCCTTACTCTGAGAAGTGGCAGGTCCATCTATGCTTTTAAAACAGACTTTGAAAAATGGAAATGTCTGTGGCTGTTGGTGTGAAATGGAGCTGGTTGGAAATCAAAATAAAAAGAATAGGAAAGAAATGAAAAACATATAAATAAGAAGACAAGAGGCAACTTGAGATAACACAAACATCTCCCAGAGATAGGATTCTATCCTCGGGAAAGACCTCAGGAGTCAAACTCCAACTGGCTGGGAGCTGTAAATTACTAACGCATTTCTCTCAGAAGCTTAACCATGCACTGTTATGACAAATCTGTGCCATGGTGTGTTCCTGGCATTCAAAGCTTACTAGTTTCTGCATTAGCTGTCTAATGTGAATATATATGAGCAACATCAATCACATCAAATTCTAAAACAATATCTTCCTGTTGTAAAACTTAGGGATTTTTTTATTTTGTTCACAAGACAATATGAAAGCATGTCTAATTAAATGTTCTCCACTTTTTCTCTCTCAGAATCTGAAGAGATTTTTATTCGTGGGGGACATTCATTTCTACTGAAACTGGATGACTTGAAACTTTGCTTAATATGCATCAAATGTTAAAACAGACATTTTTAATTACTAGCACAAAGTCTGCAGAGATATGTTTTGTAGTGAGGAATGTGGTTAAACAGCAAGATGGTCCCATTTGTCTTTGCATCTGACTGCTAAAATTTCATTTGGACTTAACCTTATACCACAGTTCTACTTTCCCTCTAAAAATTTACAGAGTTTGTTGCTAAGTCAGGTAAATACAAATGGCCAAATGTTGACCTGCCAAAGCAATGCTGAAGCCAATGGACCTCTGCCTGCTCATCTTCGCTCAGGCTATTTTGCAAACAGATTTAAATACCATTAAGATAAAAACACATATCAACAAAAAAAAAAACAAACAAAAAAACACTAATACTCTCTATTAAACATAATGGGAAAGAACAATAAGCATTTAGGAAAAGATTTTTCTGTTCCCTTGATAGTTGCACATCAAAAATTTGCATATGATACTATGTTTTCCCTTGCAGTAGCAGTGTTTAACAACAGTAGTATAAAACAAAGCACAAACAAATTATTTGAAAAGTTTCTTATAAACCTCTTTAGGGTTAGACACTTATAATAATGCTGGATCAAATTCATGCCACCAAGCTTCTGTCTTATAAGCAGGCTTTGTGGACCTTTATTTAAGCATTACTTTAATTTCAAGGCAGAGAGGACCTACACCAGGCCCTGCTGTGTATCAGTGAAGGAATACTGTGATCTGTCAGTCCTCACTGGACAGAAATGGCCACATGAATAAAACCTGTCTCCAATCTCACTCTCAAATATGCATTTAAGTCCTGTGCATTTCTCTGCAAAGATTTCTTCTTCTGTCTCCTGATTATAAGAGGAGTGAAAAGACACTAATTTTGATTTCGAAATCTAATTTTTAGACATCTTAGTTTGAGTTAGATGAGCTCCTGCCTATGAAGCGTGGCACAGACAGCAGCCATTGAAAAGGGCTGTTGGCTCTGTTAAATCCCATCTGACAGAGGTCACCAAGAAAGGTGATATTGAAAATGTTTAACTCTTTTAAGTGGAACATAAATTGATGTGAGCTCAGTTTTGCCTTACATAATCCAGAAAAACATGACAATATGTAACAAAACTTTTATGTTCTCAGGATTTAATGTATATCAGATTTAGATCACTAGCTAAGCCAGCTACATGGGTTTAAGCACAACTTTACCAAGCTGCTTTTTTTCCCATTTCTATTGCCCCCCCCTTTTTTTTTTTTTTTTTTTTTTTTTTGTTCACTGGAACTATGTCTGAGAAGGAAAGACCAGATAGTGATAATGAGCAGGATTACCTTTTTGAGTGAAAGGTTTGAAAGTAATGAAAATATGGAGATTGGAGGAAAATGCAGGATTTTCAGTTTTATTTTGCCTACTTCTTACTTTACAGTATGTTTCAAAGAGTTAATTGCTGAGGAAAAAGAAATCTGAACATCATTGCAACATTCAGAGACCATGAAGTGATGGCAAAAAACCTGAAACTCTGAAGAGAAGAATTCAACATAACTCAGTTCTTCAAAGCAATACCCTTTCTACATCTATATTCTGGCACCTACAAACTGAAGATGGGACAAGACAAAAGCTATTGTGAAAATCCTTTTGTTTCCAGTACAATCAACATTTTTTTGTATAAGTTATAAACACTGAAGGAGGTACCAAAATGAAAACAGAGCTATTGCCAAAGAACGGTGCTTCCTGCTCTGAGAGACATGGCTGCAGATGTCTGTGAGCAAGTTTCAAAATTCAAGAAACCTGATAGCTTCACAAATCAGACTGTTAATGTGCTGTAGCTTTCCATCTTTCTTAGGTAAGCTAATGATGTTCTCAGTACATCGGACTGGCTCTCTACAAGTCCCAGCACTCATGAGACATCAGCTAATTTTTTTTACCCATATATATATGTTATATATAAACCTGTATGTCATGCCTAATAAATCCATACCATGATGCACACTTTTTGTTTGCATATGAGAACAAAGCCCACACACGTGTATACATAAACAATGTGTGTGTGTGTATGTATATCCTTACATGCATTTGCATACCCATCCATGGGTAATACCAACAATAAGCAGATATTTCTCCTCAGGAAGGGAAGTTGGCTAGAGTTGCCTATATACCACACCAGCATAGTTTTTACAATGAATGCACAAGCTGACCAACTCTATAATAGTGTAAAAATATAAAAAGACAGACTGTTTATATGAAGCAGTAGAAAAAATTTCCAAAGTTGGTGTTGGTAGCAAATGGTGACCCATGGGGATCACACCACAGCAGTGACTCAGCACAGTGATGCTCTGGTTGGAGGGAACAGCAACATTGCTTGATTCCACTGTTCCATCCATTGCCAGAGCTCCCAGGAGGCTGCAGCAGTCCGGGTGCTGGTATAGGCTGTCTGTCTCCTCACCTGGGTTCTGGCCTCACCACCACCAGGCATTCCCCTTTCAAACAAGAATGAGAGCAGGACTTCCTGCTGATTAGAAACCTGCCTGCAGGTATGCCACAGAGCTGGGCTTCAGGGCACACTGCCGTGGAGCTGCTGGGCTTTTGGCTCTGGGGGAATCCAACCTACCTGCCTTGGAAAAGCATGACTGCTGTGTCTGTGCCCAGCAACACAGAGAATTCATAGCAGGGAAGGGGTGTTGGACTTCCAGACTGAGGGAGGAAAACTGTTCCTCTCCATTTTGTCAGGGGGAGTGAGCATCAGGTGAGGAGCTGGTGAGAACGAGTAACTAAGATAAAAGTCACAAGGCCACTGTGTGCCTGCCTCCTTACCCTCACCAAGGAAACCTAAGGCCTTTGTTGAGGTGCTCTTAACAGGGAACACAGTCAGGACTGCTGCAAAACATGTAGGTAAGTGTTTTGTTAGGAATAGTAACTGAACAGATTTTCACTGGTGACTTCAGGTGCCAAAACAAATCTCAGGTCAAGAGCCCTGAGCTATGCACTGCATGGAGGTTCTGAGGCCCTCCTTCAACACCCATTCCATGGCAGCTGTTGGTCAAAGAAAGCTCTTGCCTTTCCTCGAGAGAGAGGCTAGTCTGAGTTTCTTTAACCTAAAGCAGCAGTACTTGCCAGTTCAGGTGAAGATGGCCTCACACCAGCTCTGTGGCTCCTTTCTGATACTCCTGCTGGAGAGTCTGCCAGTAGCAAGGTCATGGGAAGGCTCCCATAAGCTGCTTTGGTCTCCAGAAACCTCTTCTCATAGCACATGGTTGTGGTTGAGCATGTGGTATGAGCTTGTGGGTCTCCTCACACCCATATCTGACATTGTTTGAGTACATCAAGCTTGTAGTGCTCATGATCTGTTCTCTACCAAGTTTCAATCCACAACCAGAGGGACTGGGACAGCACCAAAAGACTGACCATGCTCCCATGACAGTGTACATACAGCATCTGGAAGCTGGAAGGTGTTCACATATGGTTAGAGACTCTAGAAATATAAAGAAACAATTCATAGAAAATCAGGACAGAATTTCAGACCATGAAGTAAAATGTTTAAGCCAATGTAAGAAGCCTGTCTGGGGATACACATCTTGGCTCTTCCTCTCTGATATGCTGGCAGCTGCCCAATGTGCACTCTTTCCATCCAGGACAACTTCTCTAAAGAGAAAATAATTGCTCTGTAGTATTTGATGGTCTTTTATTATATTCCACTAGGAACAATGCCCTGTGCTTCACCTGGGATCAGATTAGGGACTGTAGACTGTAGATGTGTGACCTATGGCCCAGCAGTGGCACAGAGTTTAGGTGCAGGAGACAGAAGGGGTAACCACACTGCCCTGAGCCACCAGCACCAGCAGGAGGGCACAGCAGAGTAGACTAGTGTGTTGGTAGAAAAATACCAAGTGGAACCAAGTGGAGAGGAAACAGCACTGGTTCACCTGAGGGTTTGGAAAAGACAGTCTTTAATAAGGGGAGTTAATCATGGTTGGGGAATCCATCAAGTTTTCATCTAATCCTGATTGTACAGATCTTGTCTCTTGCTTTCCACATCCTATGCACTATAATCTGAACTTTCTGCATCAAGTAACACATTCTTTAGAAAATGAAATAACACAGTAATTGTTTTGCTCTTAGTTGGTGGTTTTCATTTTAACACTCTGACTACCATAATAAACATGTTCACACTCTCTCTCCACATACAGCATGCCTTTGCTTGCCACAGCAACAGTAGCCCAAGGGTTAAATTTTTTTTACATTTTAAACATATACATGCAACAAAATATATCCCAGGGCTATGATTCATTTGATGAGTTCACAGGGATAGAAAGTCTCTTGAATTCTAGCAGTTAAGCATTTTTGGTGGGCTTGCATGTTTAGCTGGTGAACCTTTGTATTAAAATGCATTTTATGGTTTTTTGGGTTTTTTTTTTCTTTGGGGGGGGGGGGGGGGGTGTTTCTGAATAAAGCAGGGTATCCTTTAACAAAATACATGGACCAGATGCTTTATTTTTTAAATAACTTGCCTGGTCTTACACTTTGGATCTGGGCAAAATTTCTTGACATGCATGAGGGGTGAATTTCTGAATGCCATTTGCACCATTAAGGTCATTTTCACAAGTGAATGAATATATTTATTGAGGGTCAGATCCCTATATCCTTTCTTTGATTACATTCTTCCCACAATCAATGGAGTAAGAACTGGTTGTCTGGCTGTAACCATCAGCTGATGCTAATGCTAATCAATTCTGGTTTCTGAAATAATCACAACTTGTGGGTGATTCAGTTTAATTTTTTTGGGACCCCCAAATATTGCCACAGTGAAAAACATGTCCTTCAGGGTCCCACACCTGCATTTCACCTACAAAACAGCTCCCTGCCCCCCAGCCTGCTGTGTTGCATGCTGCAGGGGAGAGGCTGCTGAGGCCGCCGGGTCAGGTCAGTCTCCCTTCTGCCGAAATTCTCCCCAGTTGCCAAAGACAGAATGTCACAGTGTTCTCAAGCAGTTGTGGATGGGGAAAAACCTTTGCTTCAGGTTCAACAGCAGCTTTTAGAACTGCTGTAGCTTTAGCAGATTCAAAGCAAGACTGGAGAAAAGTTTGTGTTTTACAGTGCCGGAAAGTGTCTGGAAATTTGCTTTGAGCGCTGGTAGATTTTTTTTAAATCATTGGACCTGGCAAGAGCAACCTTTTCCTAATGGCCTGTCAGTGCAATTTAGCAACTCAAAATTATTCCTCCCCCTCGGAAAATATCCAGCCCAAATCTGGCCCACCTACCCTTGATCATGGGATAAAAATTATCTGGTTCCCAGCAGCTCTCTGTCCTGTTGCCTCTGTAAATCCCGACCACCTCATGCCAGTTTTGGGGATTTTGGTGCAATGAGGAAAGGAAGAACAAAAGGTGGGCTACAGACTCAAGGTTGCTGCAGGACCTAACCCTGATGTATAGCAGAGAGGGGGATGTACACAGGCTGGTCCTGTTTGTCCAGGAATACTCCTGCAGGATAGATAGGGTGTTATGACACACATGTAGATCCTGTGACTCCAGGAGACCAGGAAAAAGAAATAACTACCTTAATTATCTGGCAGTAAAGGATATCTAAATCCTCGCAGCTGCATTAAATTGTTATTCTCAGCTCCAGTCACCCCTGGTTTGAAAGACAAAGCAATGGGAGCTGTGTATCTCCCTTTATACTGGGACATCCTCTGTCTCAGTTTGCTGCAGGCCAAGGATTCTTGGCTTGCTGACCAGCCCCTGGGAGATATGACCTTCACAGGACTGTTGTCCTCCATGGGCTGCTGCATAGTTATCTCAGTCACCAAGACCAGCCCCAAGAAATGTACCTCTGAGTGCTCACAAGTGTCCCAGTGTTCAAGGATCACCATATCCAGAAAAATGGAGTTGTTGGCTGGGCAACTGGCCATTGTCTCTGGCTCAAGTCAGAGGGAGACAAAAATGAGGAACAGCATGCATATCCAACACCCACAACAGACATGATAACTGTAAAGATGGAGAAGAAAAATCACGTGACACTGATGACCCAAGAGCAAACCCAGAGGGTCCCTCTCCCTCCTCGTACCCAGCTGAGGTGCTGTGGGCTCCCACAAAATCCAAGAATCTTAATAAAACCAGCCAGAATAGAAGCAAGTGTTTAACATAACAGCAAAGGTTTCCCATGTCTCTGTTCACAGACATTATAACCTGACACGGAACTAAAGCATATTTCTGCATGGAATTATTATTGAAATATAATCCCTCAACCAAAATATAGCTATATGAAATCAAGAAGTTTATAAAACCTTCTCTGGTGTTGAAACACTTATCAGTAAGCTTTAATTTGTCTGCTTTTAATTAAAGGCATTTTGCTATAGATTTCTAACACACAACCAAATACTCATCTCTTCACTTAAAGACCACCATCTAGAACTTATTTTCTGTGGGTCTGGAAAAGGTAATTTGTTCAAGAACACACAGCACATGCATCCCATCAACTTTTATTGAACTTGATGAACATGCTAGAGTTGTTTTTCAGAATGGATTCAACACTGTTAAAATGTCTGAAAGACTTAAGCAGAAATTATACTCCTAGTTTCGCCCTCATTACTTGGAATTGTTCAGCATACGTTTGTTTTGAGGTCCTGTTTGTAACATGGCCTTTGGAAATACATATTTTTAAAGGCAATTATTTTAATTGCTTGTAGGGGGGTTATGTTTCCTTGATAACCATCCATCCATCACTGAGGAAGGTAACTTGCAAAATCAAGACACTGGCTATTCACAAGCTGTTGCCAATTCACAGACATTGAGTAATTTGGGGAAAAATTCTCTCAATTTTCACCTATCACAATTTTAGATTCTACTTTTAACTACAGTTTCTGGACTTTTTTCCAGACAGGAAATTAATTTTCTGAATCAATAGCCGTCAGAGTTATTCTATTTCACAAAAAGTGGCACATCATCAAAACCATCTACAAAATTATACCAAATTATTTTCCAATTTACACATTAAAGTAATATTGTGAAAGGGAAGGGATATGGTTATTACTTCTGTGAGGAGATCTACAGTTAGAAAACTAATATTTTTGTTGCTTTTTCTCAAGAATTTCCTGTAAGTCAGATCTAGACTATTCCTGTAAAGTAGAACCAAGCAATGTATCACAATTACCTTAACCAATCTAGTTGTGTCTTCAATGGCAGCTCCTATTTTGGGAATTGCAATTTTGAGAAGGAAGACTTTCTGAGAAGGTAGGTAATCCCTTGAGCAACTAATAAAAATGAACCAACACCTGGAAGCAGTGATATGCTTGATTGAGAATATCCATCATGCTCTTTTTGCTGCCCAGTGAAAACACTCCCAAATACCCTTTCAGTGGCTGAATTCTACAATGGAAAGATTGTAAATTAAATTATATATTAAAAGATTCAGCTAAAAACACTGAGATAAGACATCACTGTGTTTTTTCCAAAAATCAAGTAAAACCTTTAAAGATTCTGAATCAAAATCTGATTTTAACTTTGCATTACCAACCACTTCAGTCTTCTTCTTGTCATATCTGAAAACTCCTTTGTATGGCTGAAAATCCAAAGAAATGTTGAATATTTTGTTGTTGGTTTTGGAGAGAACAGTGTTCTCTCTTCACGTGAAAGCCTATGAATTTGAGAAATACCTTTAGATCTTAAAAGATAAATGGAGGAGAGAGTAATGTAAAATGAGAATGAACCACAATATCATTTCGCTATGCCCAGAGGGTTGGATTTTTAGAAAATAATTTGTACTTTAATTGGCCTGATTTAAAATAAATCAGTAAGGGGGGGGGAAAGCATCAACTACTTCTTCCAGCAATATGGAATGGTTTATCATATGTGTACCAGGCAGTGCAATATGTTCTCACCTTCACTAACCACAGGAGACTTTCTTTGGAAAGTACTTATATATGTGGCTTTGCTTTGGTGTTTTGTTGTTTTTTTGGTTTAGGTTTTGTTTGTTTTTTGTTTTGGTTTGGTTTTTTTTAATTGGTATGGGCACAAGAAGTATGCATAAATGCAGAGAAGCATTTATCCCTTTCACTTTTTTTAAAGACTCTTTGTGCTATATGCCTATCTCTGCAATTTCTTTGACTATCTTTACTATTTCTTTCTAATTCTTGACTAAGGAAATATGTTGGTGGCTCTTTTTGGCATCCAAATTGTGTATTCAGCTGCATTATAGTTAAATGCAGTTGGATTAGAAAGCCACCCCTCTGTCTGTACCAGATACATTAGCAGTCGCAATAAGATCTTGCCCTGAAAAATATTTCTAATCTGCACTAAGAAAACAGATGGGTGAAAAACAAAAATGCAAATGGGGGAAAGGGCTCTAGTCTTGTCATGGTATGTAGGAGAGCCAGGGCCACTTGCCACCTTGCCCCATTCCCAAAATCTAGTTGTCAGGCAGAATGCCTTGATGCTCAAGGATTTGCATCACTTTACTAACCCTGAAGAATGATAAATACACCCTAGAGACCTAGAGAGTGAGGGATCTTCTCCATTGAAATCACTGAGTTCCCACTGCCTTCAAGGAAAATGGGCCCTCTACCCTAAGAATATCAGATTTGGTAAGAACCCACAGCTTCCAACCCCTTTCTGT
Source organism: Acropternis orthonyx (assembly GCA_035583155.1). Classification (NCBI taxonomy): domain Eukaryota; kingdom Metazoa; phylum Chordata; class Aves; order Passeriformes; family Rhinocryptidae; genus Acropternis; species Acropternis orthonyx. The sequence continues at coordinate 28,809,623 of JAWWEU010000040.1, read as the reverse complement.
TTGTGGATCTCCAAGGTACACACTAGCTTTCTTACAAATGTGCATCACTGCTACATACAGACCTTGCAGAACTGTTTACATCCTCTCTTTTTGTTGATGCCTGGGGGAAAAAAAAATCACATCTGTGAAGAATCTACTGGCAACTTGTGGCAAACCACCCTTCCCATGGTACAAAGTATCAATTGTCAAAGCTAGGCTAGATACCTCAGGACCATACAGACTGTCCAGCAATGTAATATCAGTAAGTCCCTGCTCCAGACACACCTGCTAACAACGGACTGGTCTTGTCAGATAGTTTTCATTGTTAGAAACATGGTGGTGCAGGTCTCTCAGGTCTCTCAGTGCTGGCTATTAGCAAGGCTCACACCTTCATCAGGAGGTTTCTTCCTGCTCACAGAGGCTCTGCACCACAGGTAAGCCACATGATAGTAGTAGGGTCTCATCACCAAAAACAGCAACACACAGTGTTAGATGTTAACCATAAAGCCATGAAATTATTCCCATCTGTTATCCATTTGTAATGGATTGTCACAGCATGTGGCAGTTTAAAAACAATGTAAGAGCTAATTACAGGCAGTGACAGCATCCTGTGAAACAGAGGAGGTCGTTTTCCACCTCAAACCTGGGACCTGATAGCAAGGTGAAGTGTTACTTATTTGCTCTTTGGAGTCTGGGAGAAATGGAAGGAAGGACTGTTTCCCAGCTTAGAAATGTCATTTGCTAAGTGGTGACAGACAGCAAGGGAGAGGTAAAGGGAAGAAAGGGGCTTCTTTCTCTTTCTGCATCTGTAGCGATTTTGATGTCATTTGTGATCCTTTTTTGTCTGTCAACAGAAAACAGGACAAACAAATCAGCAGAACTCTGTGAACTGTCTCTCCAGTTCTGGATGTTCTTGATACCTCAGCTAGAGACATATTTTGCTGCTCCATGTCACAAATATTCCTCCTGTACATGGAGCCAATAAGCCACAAAATTGCTAAGGGATTACTTCAAAATATCAATTACAAGAAGAGACATCAAACAAAGTTTGGAGTTCATTTCCAAAAGTACAGTCTTAATGAAATCCTTCTGCAGACATTAATGATATTTATTAACTGCTATTTTCCAACCTATTTTGGGGAGTAACTATGTGGATAGCCTGCCACATGCCCCATTTTTTGCAAAGGTGATGTACATTGCAAGCCCTAAGCATTCCTGAAGACCAATGCAGAAAGCAACGTCAGCAATCAGAGTGCTGCCCTCAGTTTCACTGAACTGCCAGAAACAAGCTAGGGTTGAAAAGGTCAGAAACGTCTTCAGAGGCTCCAAGAGGGAGTGTGGGGAGTGTCAGCAGCATGGCATTCCCCTGCAGCCCCTGGAGCCCCTTGGTCAGAGAGCTGTGCCAACTCAGTGGGAGTGAACAAAAGGGAAGTGGGATCCAGGGAGCAGACAATCTCCACAACATATTCCCTGCCTAAACTGATGGTGATAATTGTGCCAGAAAATAAAAACAACAAAAAGGTGTCTTTGATTTCTGTTGTTTTGGAGTTTATTCCTGCAACGGAGCCAATGGAAGGAAAATAGCTAATGAACACACAGTTTCAATAGTGATTTACTTCTTGTTGTGAAGGGCTCAAAACTTCTTGTGAAAGCCCTGTGGGTCCCCAGTCCTGAGAGATGTGGTCCAGATGTTAGAGCATCTTCCCGGGAAAACTAGTCCTTGCTGCAAAGAACCAGTGGGGATGGCAGGAGCAGGGACTTTCTGGGCCCTGCCTGCCACAGCTAGAATGGCAAAGTGAACATTTTTCCATTTTAAAAGATTTTCCTAACACAAGTGAGTTCTACAGAGAAATGAAGTTTCTGCAACTTCTGTATGTTATTCTAAATGTCAGAAATGTGATCCAAATGTTGTGGTACTAATTGCCTGTAACCTGTAAGGGAAATGAGCTTTCATATTTAAATGTGCTTTCTCTGAGGCTGACAACATGGCCTTTCAAGTGACAGAAAAATAAGTACCCCCTCACAAGAGTCTGACACCTCAAATGCTATTCAGTCATCTCCCCACCACAGCACCCATGAGGGATGTGAGTACCCAGGAATGGATTTGGATTACTTTAGGGGTTTTGACAGTTTTTTTTTTTTTTTAGGATTTCACATTTGTAATATTTATTTCAACTGGGAAGAACGGTCTCCATATTATATCAGATTGAAGTCCCAAGAGTGTTTATTTGCCTGAGTTATTAACCCCTAGTAATGAAGGTTTGAAATTGAGATATTAACTGCTGGAGGGGCAAATGAAGTTGCTTTAATAAGGCTAATTAGTCTGCACCTGCAGCGGTGCTGCATGTGACTGCAAGTTGCCTGCAGCCACACTTGGAGACCAAGTTCCAGCTCCTGGAAGCTTATCAGTGTTGGGCAGAAGCCTCTGCAGCAGGGCTTACTCCGGGACCACAGCCAGGACCTCAAAGAGGTGTTTATTCCAAGGCAAAGCCATTGTAGACAGAAGAGACACAAGCACAGCCATGCGTCCTCAGCCCTGTTGAGGCTTAGTCTCCCAGCTTTGATGGGAAAATGCCGAAGGCCAGCATAGCAGTGGCATGACAGCACTTGGTCCATGCACTGCAGCTGTTGTCTTAGCCAGGCATTATCAGCCTGATTTACATATTAATTGTAGGACCATGTTTAGTCCTTTTTATCCTGTCCTCCTTTTTTTTGGATTGGTGTTTGTTTTGGTTTTTTTTTTTTCCTAGAGCTCACAAATACTTCAATCCTTGAATTGTGAGTTTCAAGATACAGGGAAAGAAATAGAAAGGAAAAAAGAGGCTAAGGCTTTTCATTTCAATTTTTGAATTAACTGACATGTTAAGAAGATTGAGAGTTTCCCTAACAAAAGCATCTGCATAAGACTCAGACCCTTCCTCTGATCCTCTTGTACTGTTTTGCTTTTTGCCAACTGACAGGTTAATCCAAGCATAAACAATTGCATTATCATCCTGAAAATTATTTTCCATATAGTCAATATTCTTCTTTAAAGAGTTTTATAAAAAGTGAATCCATAAGAAGTCTTTAAATAATGAAAACAGTTTAATTGACTTAGAGATAACCAGCCACCTCCAGAAAATAGATTCAAATGGCCTAATTACTAATACACCATATGGAGGAAAAGCAGAGGTGTGGTGAGGCCTGTTGATGGATCAATTAACACACAAGGCGAAGGATTATGTCATCATTGCTGTTGCCATCAAAACAAAATCCTGTTTTGCACGTGTCTGTAATATCACACAAACGATCTTTTTTTTTTTCCATTTGTGTAGCTCTTCCTTCAAAACTAATATCTTGAAACACTTTGAAAACAACAGAAGAAAACATTCCTGCCTCTGTTTTTTTCTCTACAAGTTAGGAAGGTGTAAATGACAACCTGGTGCATCTGCTGTATAAAATTAAATAATTTCTAGAATGGCCAGTTCCTTCATACTCCACTGGCAATTCCCAGCACTTTTACAAAGTAATGGAAAAAGCTGCTGAGAGAGAAGAAGCTGCCTCTGTAGGTACAAACCAGCAAAGAGCTTTTGCCTTCACAGCATAAGAAGGGGACCCCCCCTAGGTGTCTACTTATCTTCAGGACTTTAGCAAGGCACTGGGAAATTGTAGTGCAGTGTGAATCTCTCCACAGCCTTTATCAGGATAATTCACATTGCATTTTGGGTCAGGGGGGAAAGGTTAGAAGTGTGAATTTTTTCACTCCTGAATGTAATGTATTGAATTACAGCAAGCAGTTCATGCTGTTGCAATTAAGAGAAGCATCTTCTTGTAGCCTCTTATTTTAGGTGTGGATTAAGCACCTACAAAGTTTCTGAGGGGGCTCCTATGAAAAAGCAGATTGTTAAAATCTAAAATTAACTGGTTGTAGTTTAAATGAGAGAGGCAAAAAGTCACATCTTGGGAAGAAATTTGACAAAATTAACTTGTGTTTAAATATTGAAATTTCACCCCTTACCAATCTTTTATATGGTAAAGCATGGAACTTGAAGGAGCACAGAAGACCTCTGCAACAGGACTGCAACTTTTCCTCTCAACAGCTAACCCTGACTGGCTAGTCTGATAACTGTAGGTCTGCTGCATCATTCACATAAACCTCTTCTGTCAAAATTGTATGTTTATGGGATTTCTGGGGCAACCTAATGCACCAGAGTTGGAGTAGTCCATCCTAGAGTTACACTGTGATGGGGCCATTCTGTGGAGCTGACCCCTTTCCTTCCACGTCCACACTCAACCACTGCAGGAGAAGGCTTGGTTCCTGATACAGTGTCTATGAAGATGAACTATTTTGTCATACCCAAATGCACTATTTTCAAGGGACCGTACTTGTGTACAGGAGTCTACTTTTGAAAAGGTCACTGTTCCTGATTTCTTTCTTTGCTGTCCTAATAGAACTGCTGCATTTAATCAAATACTCTGACATCGCTTTTGTTCTCTGATTCATGCTTTCACTTATTTACTGCTGCTCTGTAACATGGGAAAATGTATCTTGTACACAATTATTGGTTTGCTCCTTCAGGTTTTATCTGACATGCATTTTAGCTGAGAAAGCTCCTGCTTTCCAGCTTTCATACTTAGGGGACAATCTAAACCTCTGTTTGCAAAATCACTGTCCAGCAAGTTATCCATTTCTCAAAATTTAAATAGTTATGGAAACCAACACTATAAGGACACTTTACTCCCGGAAGCATTTTAGACCACCATGATTTAGCTGTTTCCACTACCGTCTCTTCATAATAATCTTTTGTTCCTCTGAAGTTAAATCTCAGACAAAACAGATATTTACTGAGTCCAAGATAATGAAATGTGAGTAAGAAGTCTGGGCAACTCTGTCTGTGGGGCTCCTCTACTTGTTTGCAAGCAATACAGATTGGAAAGCCAGACTCTTTGCAGCTGCCTCAAAATGAGTAAGAATTGGACAAAACTTGAAACACTTCAAAATCATACATTTCTTCTGAAAATCTAGGACTAGCATTTTATATTCTTCTGTGAAGACTTAGGCAGGAATCAGCATGTTTCAATATGTCAGTATAAACATGGCATCAGGTTTCACCCACCATACAAGCAAGAATTCCAGGAAGTATCCTGGTGTCGAGACTGTGCACAGAAGCACCTTCTCTTCCTGAAGGGACAGTCCGACACATTTGTGTAATAAAGGAAGGCTGTTTCTCTGGGTAATTTTGGAGGTGCAGTAAATTACTGCAATGGAGTATAGTTGCAAATTCCCATTGAAATTACTGTATTAAGTTTTAAGAGCAAACTAAAGATGACTGATGCATTCCATTGTAGCCAGAGAAAGTGAGCTGTCTGAGTTTTTAAAGGTACCTGCAACCAATTATAATCTTCCAGTGGCAAATTGTTTACTGTTGTAGTGTCTCATGTTATATGGTAGGCACAGTATGGTAAAAGATACCTCACTCCTGTTGGACTGGCTCCTGGCCCAGCCTCCTCCTCCCACCATCCATGTGCCCAGTCACATCCCCTTACAGGAACACTGCATAATACTAAAACATTTAGGGGAACCATATGTCTAGAAAATGAAGTGGGTTTGCAAAATGAGATGGTCTCTAGTCAGATTTTAGTTTTATTTAGAAATGCCTGAAGCACAGTGATGCTTGTATGAATTCTAGTGAGAAATTGTGGGCCAAGATGGGAGTTGGACCTAAGGAAAGATGCTGTTAACACTCCTTGACTACATATCCAGTCAGAGAATGAGAGTTGAAGTTACACGACCCTGCCCAAATAGACCTTGCAGCCATATGATGAAGTGTATGCTTCATGTTGCATTTTATTCCTGTACTGTGATAGTTGTCCCAAAGTACTATATCTCTTCTCGTCTTTTCTCATGTTGCAGCCAGATAATAAGGCATCATTAATTTAACACATTGATTCCTTCCTGCATACATTTTTTGAAAATTCAAATATATTTATTTTCTGTGAAAGGAAAAACATTGCTCACCCTATGTGTATTCCCAAGAGACATTCAGCAAGCCTATTTATAGACTTCCAGCACTGTGGGCAATAGCTGCCCATTAACCCAGTCATTTGTGATTGAAGCTTACTGAAGGTGTCAGGAAGACAGGAGCCCCAAGCTAAGCTTACTTTTGGCATCTCAGTGTTGTTTTTCAGCACACATGACTACGTACCACTCTACAACAGAAACACTATCCTTCAGAAAGAGGAAAGTAAATCATCACTAAATAATTTCTCCTCTCTAGAAGAGCAGGTATAAAGCTTAAACTGCAGTTCAGCAGAGAAGTACCTCTACCCTTTGAAAGTTCTACTTCTGCATCAGAAACACTGCAACTGTAAGGCAAAATACATTATTCAGATACAATACCCCCCACATTAGTCCATCCAGAAATGCTAATGGATTATATGTATCAACACACCTCAGGTTAGACCAGATATTGGTGCTCCACGCCACACTAACTTAAGCTCTACTGAAAGTCATTCATCCTCCCCCAGCTGGTGTAAAGCCAACACAAACTCCAAATGGACAGTTTCGTATAGTGTGTTCTGGCAGATCTGACAGAAATGTGATCACATGCCCATTCTTGAGCCAGATCAAATTTGTACTTCTGGGAGATCAGTCAGCACACAGGCCTCTAACTAATGGCTATGGAGCCACAGTGTGAGTGTGAACACTGCACAGGTTCCTGTGACTGAGGCCACTGGGGCTGGAACAGCATCCAACAAGCTTCCCAGGTCCCTCTCCCAGGCCCTCAAACCAGCTACTTTTGGTTTCCTTACATTTTATTTTTCTGCCACATTCAGACTCATCTCAATTAAACAGAAGTTCAATGCCATCCAATACCGTGTTGCTTTCCTCCAAATATTCTTCTTTGTTCTGGAGAATTTGCAATGGCCTGGGCCATTTGAACCGACACCTCCAGTTCTCTAAGTCATGGCACTTGCGTATAGCCAGGGGAGTGTTCATCTTTAACAGGATAATTAAAGGAGAAGGATAAAACCCAGATCTGATTTATTTAAAATTTGAATACCGTCACCGTCTGAACATGCCACTTTATGGTTTTCAGCAGTAGCTCCTGTGGTCTCAGCTGCATAGATGTGTTTAGCAAGGTTACAGCTATGATATCCTGGTTTGGCCTAGGAAGGTAGTCTAAATGAACAAAGCTGCCTTCACATGGAATTATAGTTTTATGTCCTGCTTGGTTGCAGTTGATATCAAGTAACAAACAGTACAGTCTTCATTATTTCAGGAAAGCAGTAGTGTTTATCTCCTTGTACTGTTTATCTCCTTGTGCCTGGTCTTGAAACTTCTTACAGATGCTGACTTCAAAAAGGTAGACAGATATAATTAATTGCATTGATGTAATTTAGATATTTATACTTTATACTTTCTCATTGAAATGTTTTAAAATACATAGATTTTGCTCAAAGACAGAACATTTGTGGAACATTCTCTTTTCTTTTTCTGAGTTTTCCTTTTGTGTTATACCTTCAGAATAAAATACCATATGGCAGACACATACACACTTCTTAGCAAAGTCCTACAGAAATTACACACTTTCCCCTCCCCCCAGGGAACAGTTCTGCCTGTACTTCACACAGACAGTTTTATACAATTATCTCCCTGTAAGACAACTTACAAATTTTACTTTAAGGGATGAATTCCTCTGACACTTATATTGGAGTAAACCTAAAGCAATTTTCTTGAAAGCACTGAAGTTACTCAAGATTTATGCTGGCATAACAATGCGCTGAGTGTGATCTATATATTGTTAGTTGGTGCTTGTAATATGAGACCTGAAAAACGTGGCTACCAAAACATCACTTAATGTGAATTTATTACCCATGTTTACACCATCAGCACTCACAACATCAGCAAATAACAACAGTATTAAAGGACAGCTATGTTAGACATAATTTTTCTAAGTCTAAAGTCAATGTGTGGCTGAGGCACTGGGAACAAATTCTGAGATCTTCAGCCATTACTGGATCTTTGCAAACGTCACTACTAAGGTAAATACAGGTTTTCATATAACAAAGCATGAACCAAGAATTTAAAAACTTGATTAGAAAATTAATTTCTAAAATAATCATAAATCATTCTAGCTTAGGCAGTCTTCTGTAACATTACTGTACTTTTCAAGGAATAAACAAAATTACCATTTTGTTTTTCTGCATAGAGGATGGTCTTTTAATTCTAGATGTAGGAGATGTAAGACATGAATGCAAGCTAAATTTCAACTGTAATAGACTCTGCATGTTGCCACTTCAATGACCTTTTAATCCCTTGGAGTTTAACCATTTCCTAATGTCTCCTAACAGCCATTTTCTTGTTGGGAAAGCCCTTTCTAACTGATAACATCTAAACAAGCTCATACCTTAATTAGAAAAAATTTCCCATAAATATTTATGTTGCTGTGATTAGGCCATTTACTGAATCCAGCTACCCATTATGAGTTAAAATAGAGAGCCTTGTTTTGAGAAGCCTGGGGCATGACATAGTTTATACTAGGGGACTTTAGGTTGTAATTCATCTAATCAAGTACCTGACCCCTTGCCTCCAAAGTAGCCAGTAGTCAGACGAGAAAAATAACCTTCTGCTGAGTATAGCATCCTTCAGTCTGCATTTTTGTATGTTGGAAATAAATTGGGTACATATCTAAGAATCACTTAACTATAAAAAACCCTCATGCAGTCCTCCTTTTTGCTTTGACATCCAACGTGACAAATCTGAGAGAGAAAGGGGACAACGTCTCTTTTCCAGACAGAAATACAGAAAGCTACAGGTGCATAGAAAGAGGACTACAACCCAAAGCATGTTGCCACTGACTAATGAGACTCCCATGCCTCACTGGAGCTGGGGGGCACCATGGTGATTGTGGGTTGCTGCCAGGCAGCCTGCCATGTGGTAACCAGTGTGATATCTCCTCTTAAGAAAGTGATGAGAGATTTAGGCAGCCTGTTCTCAGGGGTCTGCTCTCTGGCTCCTGAGGTGCAGGAAGCACTGAAATGGGGCAGCGCTTACAGTGCATGTTTGCCTAATTTCACAGTCTCAGAATATTCTGAGTTGGAAGGCACCCACAAGGATCATTGAGTCCAAATCTTAAGTGAATGGCCTGTACAGGGATCAGACCCGTGACCTTGGTGTTATTAGCACAGTGTTCTAACCAACTGAGCTAATTGATTTAGATGAATATAGAACCAGAAGATACACTGCCCTGGCAATCAGAATTCTTTTAGTTGCCTAAAGCCACTGAGTTCTTGGACTGGGCTTCTAAATGAGGCTTTGGGCAACTTCCAGATGTCTGCACAAGGAAATATAACTGTGCCCTGGAGCTGGAGCCCAGCTATCCCACTGCTGAACAGTTAATTCCCCTCCACAGCATATTTTTGACTGTGTCGTTCTGTCACGCATTTCCAAGACGCAGTCTTGGCAATACAATTTTCTAAGGCTAGTTCCTGAGAGGAAGCTTCTGCATGGTCGTCCCAGTTTGGTGGCTGAGGAGACTCACAGAACAGACATGGCTGCTCCTGGGCAGCTGGCTCACATGAGCGAGAGCACTGCTGGGCATGGTTCATTTATCAGCGCTGATGTCATTTCTGACATCTAATGTGTTAGTTCCATGTCTAAGGAAAGATCCTAGATTGCTTCAAGAATTCCAACTCTTTCAACATCAAATGGAAGAAAATGTTGCTTTTTAAGATATTTTTAAATAAGTTTTCACTTCATTCATCCAAATTGTTCCTTCCATGAAGAGTCACGTTCATTAACTCCCAGACATCTGAACCTCGCTTGGAGTTAAATGTTTAGAATTACACAACTCCTCTTTTTTCTGCTTCCCATCACTTATGCTATCCTCATTTGTACACATACAATTGTAGAATTAGTTCATCCACACTTCGAAATCAAAATCATTTTCCTAGTTCTTCCAGCTGCAGCTTTCTGTCCTTCCATTTCCTTTCCTGGGATTTGATTAATTCACATGTAAAGTAAGAAAAGTCTTCTTCCTCTATATGCCTTTATAGCTGCAGTTACCAAAATCCATTTCTATTATTTTTTAATCTACTTTTTAAATTTATTTTAAATTCACATCTAGATTATTGATTGATCTGGGCACTTTACCATAGTGAATTTACTTTGAAACAGTTAACAAATAAGAAAGTCTGAAAATGCAAGAGATTATAAGCAAATGCTCTCTTAATCTATTGTTATTTGTCTATTTCTTGGTTGGTCTATTTCCTCTCTTTACACACACACACAAAAAAAAAAAAAGTAAGCAAGCAGTGGGTATTTGTGTGGCTTCATTGTTTATTTCTTTATTGTAAATAGAGTCAAATTTCAATTAAATATTCCTGAAAGACAGAATGTACTTATATTTTATTAATATAATTTATTAGCCTGTTTTGGATAACAATTTTTGATGTAAATGCAGCTAACATTTTTGTTAGTGTCAACTGTAGACTTCTTAAATTTGTTTCATGATAACCATAGCATGATACTGACCTTGAAATAATAAGATTAGAAAAACAATCATTTGAAGTCTTCTTATGTCTAGTCTGGTTTCTGAAACATAAGGGGTCACATTTTTGAGATTTTTCTTTCCAACCACACCAGGAATTTTCTCCAACAAAAGATGAAAACAAATCTGAGCCATTTTGCTGATTGAAAAGGAGTACCACAAACTGTTTCATAAGGAGTAACAAAAGCAATCGTAAGAGCCCCGTTTAAAATCACTGAGGTTGGCTGCATTGATTTTTCTCAAGCTGTGAGTCTTACTGCAGGCTTTCAAATCATACACATGAACCAACTGAAGTTTTCTTGATATGCAGAGATACTGGGCATCAAAAACTCTCCTTGACAACAGTTATCCAGTGCATCTAAAAATAAAGCCATTTTATGTAAATAAGCTGGACACCATAACTCTTGTATGAAGGCCTGCTATGACAGTAGAAGTGCTATGAATAACCTGCCTTTTAAGGCATGACTGACAATGGGGTGAATATCAGTTATGTGAATTCCTTCTCTGCTATGGTTTTTGTTTGAAATGTATTTGGTATAGATTATCAGCAGCTAAACCAGATTCAAAATCTCTTTTCATTTCAAATAATGCTTCCTGTTCCTAATGCTGTTTGCCAAATTAATTCTTTTTCTTTTTTTTCCAGAAAAATTCTGAGTTCTGATGTGGATAAATAAAATCTGTGCTTGAATTTACAACTTAGACTATTTTTGTTATTTATAATACTTTCCTGAACACTGTCTGCTTAGGTCAACTCATCTGTCATGCCACTGTTGACTGCATGAAATGCTTGGAATTGTGAGTTACAAAGAGGATTTTAATGCCTTTTAGCCCTATAACATTTCAAACTTACATAACCAATATTATTTTCTCTATACTTCTCTCAAGATGCACATCACTCAGCCAACAGTTTTCTTCTCATACTTTGCAGAAGGACCATCTGTATCATTCAGCAAACCATCAGCTTCTATTGCCCCGGCTTACTCTGGGAAATTACTTGTTGCCCATCAGCAGTAGATCCCTATGACTCACCTTTCCATCCTTCAATTAACAGTGAAATTGAGAAAATTGATGTTAACCAGAAAAAAATACATTTACAGTCTTATTTAAGGAGACATTTTTTGTAAGAGTAGTGAACACAACAAGGGATGGAATAAGACAGAACATCCACCATGTAGGCTAATTGTTCCATGAAGTCTGATACTAGCTGAGGTAATGAGAAGAAACTTCCAACAGCAATTATCAGCAACACGACATTTTGCTGAAATTACCAGAAACTGTTTCTCTGGCTGAAAAAAATGAGAGAAGCTCAGTATACTTAAGCTAAGGTGCATGCATAACGGGGTCAAAGAGCAGATCCAGGTGAAGATAAAGTGTGCAAAAGGATCCGTTTCAGTAGGAAACTGTGGGAATATGAGCAGACAATTTGGCAAAGGAGATACAAGTGTGGAGGCTTCCCTGAACCTCGTCTTAATTGTGACAGTCTCTGGGGCTAGTTGAAATCAACTACAAAATCTCAGAGAAAGTGGTCCTTCAAAATTCAAGCATTTCAGCCCTTCCAGTCAGTCCAGAAAAACACTGTCAAGACTCATCAAACTTCCATGGAATATTTTAGTTCTTCTATATACATCAAAATGTTGAAGCACAGAGGACCACAAAAAATATCTTGCATGCTGCTAAAGTCTTTCAAGGCTGTTGTTTTTCAGTTGAAGAATCCTTTCATTCAGACTCATAGCCTGTGATTCAGGGTGTAATCAGAGCTTGGGTTATGTCTGATTTTATCCAGCATCACCTTGCACTGAAATTCTTTTCCAACGTTTTATTATGGACAACCTCCCTGCCTGAGGGCTAAATACTTTTTCTGAATGAAACACCAGTGTCATCCTCCTTGGAGAACCCTGGTTATGAGCTCACAGGTCTCAGCAAGGTCCCAGCCAGGGCCCTGTAGCCACAACTCACCAGCTGAGCAGTAAGAATTGTAGCTTAATTCAGATTCTATGTAACGCCAGCAGGAGACTAGGTCTCTTCTGAATTGAGTGTCCACACACCTGGAAAGCAATCACAAAAGACACAAATCTTATCTTTGAAAACCCAGTATCTTTGTCCTTTATGGTAAAGACTCTTTAACCAAAGGAGATGTTCCATTCTATAAACCTCAGCAGTGGTCCCACACTAACCAAGAGGCAGGTCCTTTGTTCTTCCATGTGTTTAGAGGACCCACTTAGTGATCTTCCTCTTAGCTATTTGTCTATATCATATGCCATCTTCTCTGTGGAGCACAAAAAGGGAATGCCATCAGTAGGTGCAGCACACTGCTGAAAACACTGAATCATTGCCATGACATTTCATATATTTATGCCTCTGAAACATCACTGAAGTTAAGTTCCAATTGTCCCAAACTCCTCTGGTACCAAAGCACTACAACAGATCTCATCTGTTACTCTTCAGGGACTCTGACATTTTTAAAAGCAAATTCTTCATCCTTTTCATATGTAACTTAACTACCCTTGGTGGGAATATCTCAGCTGACCATTTGAGACTTACATGTACACAAAGTTACTCTCAGAAGGTTTGTATGATGATGCTTAGCAACAAGGACTCAGATTCACCTTTTTTTTTTGCTTTTTCTCTGGTGATAATTGTGAATTATCCCCCCAAAGGGACTGGCTCCTTTTCAGTGCTACAACTATAAAAGGAATTAAACAGGTGCAAAGGACCGTGCTCCAGCTTTGGGAATGACAGACATGAAGCATAACAGCAGGAAATGAAAGGCAATATTCCTGCTGTATATTTTTCGGTTGCCAAGGCTGACATGAGAGTGTCATTGCATGGAAAAAGAATTGAGATTTGACACTTGTAAGGTCCTTCCCCAATTTTATTTTATTTGTGACACCCAGAGAAAAGGTCAGAGTACTTTTCCTTGCAATTTCTATTACAGTCAACTAAGGACCAATGTCTCAGTTCAACCTACTTCTTGTCAACAAGGGGCATTATTTTCCTACTTCTATTGTGCTGAAGGCCTCTGTGGTTCATCATGAATGCTTTACTGCTGACATTTCTGGCTGATCTGCCTCAACTTTCCACAGTTCTTGCCTGGTAAAAGCCATGGAAATAGTCCAGTAGACAAATTGTGTAGACATCATGAATTCATTGTTCTTCTCTTGCCATTTAGGGCTGTTTATCCCCCTAGCCTTCTACAGGTGAGGAACCCTTGCTAGCTATCTCAGCCATGGCCAGAATCTCCGCAGTTGTCACCTGAGCTCTTACTGGAGAGCAGAGGAGCAGGCTTTCAGCCATTCTTGAGGAGACCCTGAGCTGACATGCTACAGTCTGACTGTCACAGCAGGACCTTCTCATCCAGTATATGTCCTGCACAGCACTTCCAGCTGCAAGGGGGAACAGATGGAGGAAGAATAGGGAATGGAGCCTCAATGAAGCTCCTACTGCCACCATTTTCTATGTGTCTCTCTCACTTCCCTGTGAAACCTGGAAGGAGCAAACCTGGATGGACAACTGACAGAGTTTTCTCCACTGGTCACAGCCTGCACAGCTTCATAAGGGGAAAGTCCTTCATGGCAAACTTCTTTTCATTTTATGGCAAACTTACGCACCTAGTTGACCAAGGGAAGCCAATTCATGTAATCCTTTTGGACTTCAGTAAACTTGTGATACTGTCTCTCATGGTATTTTTCTGGACAAACTGTCGAGCATACAGCTAGTAGTCACTAGTGGGGATATGCAGGGCTTCATTTTAGGACCAGTTTTCTTCAACATCTTCCTAAACGACTTGGATACAGGACTTAAAGGTATACCAAGCAAGTTTGGCCATTATACTAAACTGTAAGGAGTTGTGGACTCCCTCAAGGGCAGCCTTTACAGCAACCATATGAAGTTTAACAAGGGAAAGCCTCAGATTTTGCACTTGGGAAGGTGCAACCCCAGATGTTTGTACAGATTGGGGAAAAGAACACTGGAGAGCAGCCCTGTGGAAAGTGACCTGGGGGTCCCGGTGGATGGCAAGTTGAATCTGAGTCAGCACTGCCCTGGCAGCCAGGAGGACCAACCATGTCCGGGGGGGCATCAGGCACAGCATCACCAGCTGGTCAAGGGAGGGGATTGTCCTGCTCTGCTCTGCAATGGGGCAGCCTCACCTTGGATATTATGTGCAGTTTGGGGCACTGCAATGTAAGAAAGATATTAAGCAATTGGAGAGTGTCCAAAGGAGGACGACGAAGATGGTGAAAGGCCTTGAGGGGAAGCCATGTGAGGAGTGGCTGAGGTCACTTGTTCTGTTCAGCCTGGAAAAAAGGAGACTGAGGGGAGACCTCATTGCGATCTACAACTTCCTCGTGGGGGGAAGAGGAGGGGCAGGCACTGATCTCTTCACTCTCGTGACCAGTGACAGGAGACAAGAGAACGGCCTGAAGTTGTATCAGGGGAGGTTTAGGTTGGGTATTAGGGAAAGGTTCTTCACTCAAAGTGTGGCTGAGCACTGGAACAGGCTCTGCAAGGAAGTGGTCACAGCACCAAGCCTGACAGAGTTCAAGAAGCATTTGGACAATGCACTGAGGCACATGGTGTGACTCTTGGGACTGTCCTGAGCAGGGCCAGGAATTAGACTTCAATGATCCTTGTGGGTCCCTTCCAACTCAGGATATTTTATGACTCTAGGATTCAAAATCTCTGCTTTTGACTTGTTGTTTAGTGAAATTGATACTTTCCATGAAAGTAACAAATGGCCACTGTAACCTCTCTGGGCTCATTTTCTGCAACTGTCTCTGCTGACAGCCAAGGTCCACAGTCCTCAACAGCTCTTCCTGCAGACCAGTATTTCCTTTATTCCCCTTCTGTACCTTGAGGGCTCCTTTCTTCAGCAGCCACCAGCATCCTAAGCTTAAAGGAGCTATTGTAGTGTTTCCCTCTGAAACATTGGTGGAAACTTAACCTGGGGAGTGAAGGAAGACTTCAAGGGGACTAAAGAAAAAAACACCAAAAAACCAAAACAGAACCCCAAAGCAACAATAACAACTTAAAAAAAAACCTCCACACAATGCTGAGAATTCATTTTGGTGTGGGAAACAACTGTGTACAGCTATT
The DNA here is from genome assembly GCA_035583155.1 of Acropternis orthonyx. NCBI lineage: Eukaryota > Metazoa > Chordata > Aves > Passeriformes > Rhinocryptidae > Acropternis > Acropternis orthonyx. The sequence continues at coordinate 28,794,018 of JAWWEU010000040.1, read as the reverse complement.
TACAGAGGTTTCAGCTATGGGAATGCTGTGAGGTCTCTATGCTCAGCAGGTCTGTGCTTGGCCATAAAGTGGTCCTTGTTTCCTGCTGTCTGATTGCCAGGGGGCTGGCTGGAGGGCATCTGGCTGGCACATGGAAAATGGATGACATATGTTTATGTAGCACATAATCCAAAGGGGCTGCAAATAGCTACTGGCTGCTCACAGCAGCCTGTACCAATTCTGACAGTGTTCAGTTCTCGTGCCTCCTAGCATGGCCACAGAGCAGGCTGGCTTCAGGGACCAAGCGGTGCTTGGCTGCATGCTACATTGGCTACCTCACTCCTCCTACTACTTCTGAACACTGGCAGTTTGCAGCACCTCTTTGAAAACTGTCATCCTCCTTTCCCTCTTCCCTGTTTATACTGGATCATATTCACCATCCTCTTGGCTCTGGCATGCAGTCATGTCACGAACAGTCTGGATTCACCCACAGGTACTGTGACTCTGAGTACAGGGAAATGAAAGAAGTCTCTGTTCCCTTCATTTGTAGAGGGACAGGAGCTTCTTTTCCTGACATTTAAGCCCTTTCTTCCAGCATGACTCCACGTTCCTGCTTACAGTGCAGGGATCTCTCTGAGTCGGGAGTGGAAAAATACCTTTGGTTTTAATTGACATCCAAGAGAAGGATACATGATGGGGAGGAGAAGGTTGTGTGTTCATGGTGGTAGAAGCTGTGTCTGTATGACCTGAGGTGTTTATGAAGGATGAAGATAATAGAGGAGCAAATCTAAGTGAAGGCCTTTTGTTCAGGGCAAAACCCCAGCTAAGGCTGGGGCCAGTGCTGTGCAAGAGCCGTGGCTGATTGTCCTGTTAAGGATGGTGCTGACTTTCTCATGCTGGATGAAATGACCTTATTCTAGCTCAGCAAAGGTGTTTCTTCACCTAAGCAAAGAGAAGTTCATCTAAGTGGGCCTGGGTGATGGAAAAGCCAGAGCCAGTGGGGCACTGGAGGCCAGGAATAAGAGCAAGCCAGGACCAACATGTGGGACCTCCACCCGATGTTACTGGCAACTCAGTGGAGTCACTTCAGAGCTTGGCCCACCATAGGTTATTGTATTTCAAATTTAAGATTTCAGGACAGAGTGATTTGGCCCATCAGGAAAAGGTCTGAACCCTGTGACCCTCCAGGTGAAAGAGAAAGGGCATGTACAGAGATGACTAACAGAGTAAAAGGGCAACATCTGCAGACCCTGAACCTGAGACACTGGAAGCCTGAGGGGTCTGGTGGAAAGACCTGAAAAGGGGCCAAGGCAGGCACAGTACAAGAATCATGCAGATAGCCAGGCAGGAAATGTATTTATGTAGTGAGGGTGTTTTTAAATCCATCATGCAGTTCTGTAAAACCAAATCTCCCTCCACGCTTCTGGTGGGGAGGGGGCACAGTGACAGCAGTAGAAAGTACACAGGGACTCAGCAGAGGTCTCAAGCATCTTTGTCCTGGTGTTACAGACCTGGGAGCAGACACACTTCCATTGACATGCCTGCTATCTATAGAAAAGATGAAGTCTGATCTCAGCCATGCTTCCTGCAGAAGCTGAGAGAGAGATGCAGGGAAATCTGCTTTGGCCTCCCCTCTGGAGCAGACCAGGGCTGGAGATCTCCTGAGCTGTCCCACTGCTTTCCTTCTCACCATGTCTCTCCACCACTCTCTGAGGGTATGTTTAGAAGATAACGCTTTACTTTGTGGCACTGCTTATACTTGCTCATTCAGTGTAAATAACTGCAATAACTTTATAGGCAGCCCTGGTTTGAACTGACAGGGGTTCATGTAGCAAACTGGAACTCCGCCAGGCCCACCCGAGCAGCATCCTGTTAGTGCAAGGTGGAGCCTGAACAGCTCTCAGGTTGGGAGGTCTCTCCAAACGAATGTGATCCCTCCTTGTTCTTACAGATTAGTTTTAACACTGACACAATGGCTGCCAAATGCTGAATCTGCCAGAAATGTTAACAAAAAGCACTTTGATCTCATTGACTTGTTCTTGTTAAGTATGTATTGTATTATTTTGCCTCCTTTGCGGTCAAAAGAAAAATGTTTTGCCCTTGCATATCACTCATGTTCAATAATCTATGTGCAGTGTTACACAGGGCGTCTGCTTTTCACTGTTCCTTGCTTTTGAGCTGCTTACTTTAGCAGTTGTTGCATGCTATGCATTTATTTAAATACTTTAGGGAGGTTTTATATTTTTATATAAAATACTGAGATTTTTGGATTGTTGCTGATATCCTCATCTAAACATCTGATGATTTTATTTTTTATTATATAGGCAAAAACTACTTAAACATCAGTTTAAACTTTCATGCTAGTTATTAAACACTTGGCTTAATTGTTAATCCAGCTCACATACCTGTTCTTGGCACAAAGTTTACATTTTTCTAACCCCATATATTATATGTGAGAAAAGCAACTAATATTCACTAATAACACAATATTTTTACAATTACCTAGCAATGGTATTTCTTGCAGTGCATGGGCCTCACAGTGTACTGTAATGAATGTAGTATATGAGTCAAACAGTGTAATCCTCATCTTCAAACACAGTGGAAGTTTACAGAAAAAGTAATCCCCACTAGCAAATAATTAAAAAGAAAAGGAAACTGTTGATGAGGAATTTTTGTGCCAAACCAAAGTACTTACATTTGTTTACATATAAAATTGAAGAATAAGATGTAACATGTTAAACATATTGTCATGAGTCCCTGGATGTATTCCAGTAGTTTGGCATGGCTATGCAGTCAACAATTATACTGGAGAAGATAAACATGCAAAATGGCATGAAGATGCATCATTCTTGCATTTTCTTCATATTGTAGAAATAATGTTTGTACTTTTCATATTTCAGAAACAACTCCACGGGAAACCTCTATTTTCAAAATGCAAAGAACATTCTGTTCCCAAAACAAATTGATTGCTTGTGCTGTATATCACACTGCAGTTGATCAACTCTCAATCTCATCTTTGAAGGTTAAGTTCTGACATGTGAACAGGTAAAACAAAAATTTATTGCACTCTTCAAAGACTGGAAGTCAGAAAAATGTACACATATTTAGGAAATGCTATTCCACATTTAAAAAATTGTATAAAGGGATTATTGAATACCCAATGGGCACATCTTAACTTCATGGTCCCATTTCTAGGTGCCCTATTTTCATTAGTAAGAGTTGGTAGGTCTGCTTCCTTGTTTTCCTTCCTTAATTTGGTGAGATACTTTCATGAAGAATCGTGTTGCTTCTCTTTGGAGGTTTACTGTCAAAGGGAGTATGTCTTTATGATAAGATTTGTTATCATGTTGAGTAAGTATGAGGATCAGCATATTATTGAGAATTACTAAGCCTGATCCCGACATGACAAGAAATATATTATTGGGGGCACTGAACAAATATAGGAAAGTTTTGTAATTAAAGCTGTTAAGGCCACCTTCTTTCCTGCTGGTAACCAGTGTAATCCACATCACACATTACCAAGAGCTCCTTGAAGCTATTGAAGTGCAAAGTTGCTACTTCAGTACAACTGTGGCATGTTAGGTGTTCCTAAACTGGTCTCTCTTTCTGAAGATTTCAGGGTCATCAAAACACCGGTTGGCTAGGGCAAGCCCCTTTGCCTGCATGCAGTCCATGTAATGGGAGATACATCTTTAGGATTTCAAGATTTTGAGCCATTTCAATCTTATTAACTGGAGCATACATTTGTGCCAAAAACTTATATGTCATCCATTAGATAGATGTGCTGTTCTCCTGCAGCTAAAATTGCACTTTTTAGCACAGTGCTGCTGAAGATACTGAACTTCATGCTGATGCCAGTGATATTGGACTTAAACAGCACAGAAGGATCTGAAAACTCTCATTTTTACCATTTCACCATCAATTCACTGTCTTACAGATAAAATTACAAGACTTGAGAAGAATACCAGCCTGTAAAAAGTTCACCTGTAGAGGTTATCTGAGACTTGAATATTGACCTCCACAGTTACGGGGGTTTTTTGGCTGACAGGTTGTGCAACCTGTTTGTTCTCAGTGATTCACTCCAAAGCAGTTTTGCAGTTCTCATGCAATGACTATCATTAGCAAACCACTGTCCCACTACTCACTTTAGGATGAGAGGATCAGTTCTGATTAGGAGCAGTAGAAATGGAGATATCAGGACAGTGGGGAGGAAATAGAGGAAGTAGAAGGATAGGGGAAGGCACACTTTTCTTCTTACCAAAATAACCCTTCAAAACACAGACAGCTTTGCACAGAAATCTATAAATTTCCAGTATGTGTCACATAGTGTCTCTGTTCATGTTCTCAAAGTCTCCCACAGCTGATAAAATTTAAGGCAAGTGGTAGCTGCTATGCACTACTTGTTCAAAATGGCAAAGTGTGAAAATAATATCAGTGCAGGAATTCATGGATGTGGGAGGAAGGGAAACCACTCTGCTGTTCTCAAACTCTGTTAAGTAAAATTGTGCAAAAAAATAAAGTGTAACTAAGCACCTTGAGTAACTAGAAATTGCACAGAGATAACCCACAAATAATATTTTACAAACTCAGTCTGATTCAGACCTTTCAGAAAAGGTTTTACAGTAAATCTGAACTGGTATTGGCACTGGTCTCTCCATTTGGTGCTCTTTGATGAAGAAGTAAACCTCTCATCCGTCTGCTTGGGAAAGACTCATACTGGCTACCATTCTTGAAAAATTGTCATGCTGCTTACAGCCTGTTCCTGCTTTGGGCTTTCAACCATGCTGATGTCTTGTTAGCTAGCAACAAAGGTCACCTTTGTTACACGGTAAATATTTAAGATCAGTGTAATTTGTAATCTTCAGGTGACATCCAATTCTGCTACTCTCTTTCCTGTGCTGTCTTCCAAGAGTAAAGTGGGGGGTCTTCTGCAGGATTATGCAGTTTTAAGCCCTCAGCAACCTAAGTAAATTATTGTTTAAAATTTTCTAAGCTTCCTCAAGAAATTCCTGTTTACAGATATACTGGGTCTGGCTGGGATGGGTTAACCCACATCTATGGAGTATTGAGAAGCATCATGGCAATCAGTTGTAACTCAGTTGAATGACACTTTAAGTAGACACTCTGAATTACCCTCCCAGTGGAACACCTACTGGGCAAAAAGGTGAAAACACTGTAAGATGGGTAACTGGGCCACTTACTGGGCAAATACTATTGTGTTTATTGTGTGACCACCTTCTTTATATCAAGAATTTGTGACCAGATGATTATCATTCAAAAACCAAGAGCAGAAGATGTAGCTGGAAGGAATTCAGGTAAAATTGCCTGTAATTAAAAATGTCCAACTCTCAAAATTTTAAGATGTCTTATCACATTGCTCAGTTTTAAATATTAAAATAGAGCCTGACAACATTCGCCATGGGCTAAATTTTCCATTGAAAATGTTCACCCATTTTTCAGAATGACATTAAAGAGATAATCTTATTTTACCCACGTTAAAAACAGCATTATTTATCAGAAAAGTTTCAAAGTTTTACAGGTTTGGGTTGAGAATCTGAAGAATGTCAGGGCTGTGTGTATAAGACTGGTATTAAGACTCTGTTTTTAGTCATTCCTTGAGAAATTTGACCAAACTTGGTTAAATTATAAAATTCTGAAAATCTACAGTTTGCTTCTGATAACAGGTTACATATTAGTGGCTGACACCTGCCTTTCTCCAAGAATCTCTGTCTGTTTAGTGTGCTCCATCAAGGGGTGGAAAGGCACAAGGATTTCTTCCCCTGCAATTACTCCTGCAGGCACCGGAGGATGTGTGACCCAGTGACTAAAACCCCATGCAGGGAAACTCTCCATTCCCGCTATCCTTCCTGATGGCTTCCATCTCTCTGAAAGAGAAGGAAGAAGTTGCCTCATGTCAGAAGAGCTTGTGAGGAGTGCTGGAGGAAACAAGGGATAGGGCAGGAACTGGAGAATGGGGTTCAATAAGAGCACAGGAGCACAGTACCCCCAGATTTCAAGTCATGCTCAAAACCCCTGAGCTTCTGCAGGCTCCAGTGTTGTGTACCTGGTTAATGGGATCTGACACATCTCCTTTGATACCCAGTCCTTATAGAGCCTTACACCAGTTACCTTTAAGGATCCAATACTATTAGCTCCAGGTCTGAATGCTGCCAATAGCCAAACAGGGACCCCATAGTCTTCCACTCGCAGAACTGCTGCATTTTGTACTGCATGTGTCTGCATCTGTTCAGTTTTTACTTTGAAATTGCATTGAAATAAAACCTATTTTAAATACATTGAGGTTGAGAATTCACCTGTGTAAAGTACACTTTGCTAAGCCAAGTAGAGTTTCTGTTTCTCAACATTGTTAGTTTCTCATTGCATCAGGAGAATGAAATCCAAAATAAGGGAAACACTTAAGACTTACAATTAACTTCTGAAAGCTTGATGAGTGCTAAATATATCATGTGGAGCAGGAAATAGATCAACAGGCCCACAGTTCATTGATGTGTTTGTTTTAGTCCTTTGTGTATTTTCTAAAGATCCACTGATTGCTCTGCTATATTTATTTCAAAATGCTGCAAAAGATAAGGGGGAAAATGATGCTACAGCAGAAAAGAAAAATATATTTTCCCATAGTTGAGTGGGAAAATAAAATTATTATCATAACAACATACAGAGCTTATGTATTAATTTTACAGTGAAAAACTATTTAAAGAAAGCTGAAGCATGACACTTTTTAAAAATAGCTTATGCATAATTATTTCACCTACTTTGATATTAAACACTTCTTGATTATAAAAACTGTAAGACTCTTTATTTTCTTAGAAGTTAGTAAAATTTGAGATTTCAGCTTTAACCTCATTTTAATGAGGTTAAAATATTTAGAATAATGTAAGAAATGTGTATCTGATTAAGATTTTTGAGAAACCAGGGAATTGATTCCCAAACCACAGACATTCATTTAATGCATATGTAATTTTTCTTGTACAATATAATATAATACAGAATTAAACCTGTTCAATGAAGCTGGCAGAGGAATCAGTAATGACAAACCAGGTATGTAACTGCTTATTCTCCATTCAGCCTGTAGCTTAAACTGCTGCATTTCTGATCCCACACAAACCAACCAAGCAAGAGTGCACAGCTGAGGCTATTGCTCCAAAAAGATGTTGTACATATAGACTCTGAAATCATGGACTGCAATCTATTGTGCAATACTAAGTATACTCATTTAATAGAAAATGGACTATTCCTCCTCTTGTCCCCATCAGTGGTGATTACCATCTATGGGCGCTGCCAGATATTACAAAATAAGGGCTCTCTGATCAACAGCTTCAGGGCTACACAACCAAGCTGAACTTAAAGACTGATGGAAATCATCACTGTGGATGCAGAAAAGGCAAATGCAGAAGGTACAGCTTAGCTGTGAATGTCATGTCCCGGCCCCAACTCAGTGATCAAAGACATTCCAAAACAAGCACTAAGTTTCTGCAAGCTGCCAAAGAATTTGGGTGCAGTACTAGGAAGAAGATGAAGAACAGATTATACATCAGTAGCAGCTACTCCCTAGTTTGATGAGGATGGATTTTTAAAAAAAAGAAAAAAAACAGCTGGAAAGATTTACAAGCCTATTACACATCCACAAAAATCCTCAAGCATAGGGGTATGAGGTATATTATGTTGTAGTTCTCCAAGTTACTATTTAAAGAAAATACAACAAACAGGGGTTATATGATGGAAACAGAAGAGAGAGAGTGATGAAAGAAATGGTAAACTAAAAAAGGAGAGGAGAGACTAGAAGGGAACCATGATACAAGGGTAGCTTTGAAACTAGGAATCTCCTGCTCTGAAGCTAAAATCATATTGCTAGAAAGTCACATTACAAGAATTAAAACTTTGACACTTCTTTCCTGCAGTGGCTCCAGGAGAGGAGGGGACACAACTACCACAAGGTGGCTTTCATGTTTATTGTGAACAAGAGGCATCTTGGTTTTAAAGAACAGAACACATTATATGCACTTCTCATAGAGCAGAGTTGCAACTTACTTTGGCCATCCCTGTCTCTGTGCCTGCCTATCTCCTCAGGATGGAAATCAGCTCTCAAAAAGAAAACAGTGAGCTTTGCATGACTGGTTTGCAACAGCATCTGGTGTCTTGGAAATCATTTCTTCAGCCAGTTCTCTTGGCTGCTCTGGAGATGCAGTGATGTTCAACTGCAATATGGTTAGGCTTGCTTCCCAGATCATATCTGCACTGGCCTGTGGAGCCTGGGCCTCTGAAGTACTGGAGGTAGATGGAGAAACTGCTCAGAACATTTACATGGCTGGAACAAACTCCCACCAGATGGCCATTCAAAATAGCAGTCAGGAGAAAAGTGTCACATTGAGCAGATGCAAGTCTTGTCCTCGAGAAAAATCTTCACAGCTGCCACTTTCATCTGACTCATCTTCTAGACGAACTGTGTTTATTTCCATTGCAGCCAGTGTTGAGTCACAGAAGCCGCATGTTAGACCAGTTCACTGCCCCTTGTTTGTGGCTGCAGTGAGGACAGTACCTTAGGCAACTAAAGTTTTTTTGCTCAGTACATGCAAATTCTCACTTTTATTTTCAGTTGTGCTGTTGCTAGAACAGTGGCACAACTTTAGAAGCACTAATGCAAATACAGACAAAAATATATCAGACAGAGGTCTTTAACAATGGCAAAAAGAACTCCCTTGATTTTAAGGAACATTGGATCAGTCTTGCATTAAATCAGAACTTTGGCTTTCAGCTCTGGATGGTAAAAGATATTTTAAACACAAAGTGTCTGAGATCTTTATAGATTTAATTATGTGAAGCAAAAAAAATTGCTCTGAGCACCTACAGTTGTATGAAATATTCTTTCAGATTTGCTGCTTTTGAGAAAGTTTGTTCCTTGACATTTCAAGAACCACCTTTTTCAATGCTTAAGCCATGATTTCTTTGTACTAAAAGTGGATAATAAAATACAATGGCATGAAAGGTAAAAATAGAATTGGAGGAGGTTTTTTTAATTTCCTGCTAATTTCCTTAGCAAATTCTGAAAGGTTTACAGTCATTTCACCAAACACTGGTACTGCCTGCACTAAACATATGGTCTATTTTCATCTTCTTTCAGTTCCCAAAATAAAAAGCTAAGGATCTTTTGTGAATATCTTTCCTCCCCAGCTAGAAAACATGTGAATGCAGCTCTGTCACTCCTTTTTCTATGCTTCAGTCAATCTGTGCCATGGTGGAACAAGTTTCAGCTCCCACTCTTGCTCTAGCTGTGGGACCCTGCCTCTATCCTTTTCTACTGCTCTCCTGAAGTCCTTTCTATCAGATCTTCCCCCTTACTGAGGCAGGAGATTTAATTTACCTTTTTCATGTCATGACTTTTTAACCACTTTCATTAAAAAAACTCTCACTTTTTTGGTGGTTGTGGTTTTTTTCTTGTTTTTTGGGGGGAGTTTGTGGGGAGTTGTTGGGAGCTTTTTGTTTTGGTTTTTTGGTTTTGTTTGGTTTGTTTAGTTGCTTTTTTTTTTTTTTTTTGTTTCTTTTGGAGGGGGTTGTGGGGTTTTTTTAGGGGGGGATAGAGTAGTGGGGTTTTGTTTGTTCATTTTGATTTTGGGGATTTTTTTGCCAAATAATATCTTTCTGCTACCGAAAGTGAGGGTTTGGGCCAATACTGTTCAGTCAGTGGACCAACTTCAGCAATTTCCTTAGAATCCACTAAACCACAAGGAAGCTTAGAGGCATTTACATTTCTTCAAAGATAACAGGCTCCCAAAATTTCCCAAGTTAATTATTCACCATATATGCTTTTCCAGGGTGCCACAAAATAAAAAACAAACAGCAGAACAAAAAAGGTGGTTTCACAGAGCCTCAACAGCATGGACAAAACTCTTTGTTCTGTTTTTATTAATTTGATGTGTTTTTCCATGGCGCTGGACCAAGTTATGCAACAAAAGGAAGACTGTCAGCATTCTAATTTTTTTGACTACTGCATTGCCTTGATTCTTTGGCATCAATGAGAAAACCTGCATGATTTTCATACAGGGAGAAAACATCCTGCTTGTAGGTGGTCAAACACCTGCTACCCAAGCTAGAAAGGCAGCAGCTGTTGTCCTTAGCGTGCCTGATTTGGGGAAAGTAGGATGTTGTCTACATATTTTCACAATGTCATTTTTAAGCATGTTTGCTGCTTGCTGCCATATGAATTATTTGATAGAAGAAATAAAATTTTATTACAAGACTTTGACAGAAATACTCAAAAGGAATTTTTTGAACCACAGGTTGAGGAAGTCATCTACTTTGAAAAACTGAATAGATTCTGTTCCCAGAAGTGCTCTGCTTCCCTCCAGAACAGAAACTCCAGAAGCCTGTAAAGAAGTCCAGCTTCTTGCATCCTGAGACAATGGTTCAGCCATGCTTTAGGTATTCTGCATTTCTGTTGAAAAACCAACTGTCCTTGGTCTGGTTGGGATGGAGTATGGCACATCAGCATATTCAGATGTCAGGATGTTTGGATTGTGTAAGAGGACTCATCTGGAAGCAATGTACAGGTTTCAGTTCTTTGTAGAAAATGTTTAATTGTAGTTTTTCATGAAAGCCCTTTCTCTTAGAACAAGTCATCTGCTTAAAATTAGACATGTATTTGTTTGTCTTGCTGACTTGAGGCCATACAATATATAGACCTCTGATGCTGAGTAATTTATGTGCCTGCATAAATCAGTTGGCAGCCAAAAGAGGACAGACTGGATTCAACAATTTCACATATGCATTCTTCTTTTATGGTCAAAAGATCAGGGAAATAATCTTGTACATCATGCCTTTGAAAGTTCCTTCCCTCTTCCGTCATGTCTGGAAAACGCAGTGGGTTATGATTATTTACAAGATTTTTAGTGAATTATTTACAATCATCAGCATAGAAAAAATGTGGACTTTGCTATCTTCTCCAGTATTTGGAGTGAAGGTTACAGAGGTGACCACAGAAAGGAAAGTTCCTTCTTTCCTTTCACATTTTTGAAAGATTTAAAATAAAGTCTGAAGTCCTAGTCCTGCAGGAAAGTCAGAGACTAACAAGAAAGCCATGTGTCCTGTTCCAACTAGCAGAAATGGTTCTGTAAAGGGAGAGTTTCAGCTCTGTCTGAGAAATGAAATGGAGCGTGCTGAGTTGAAATGCTCTTAGAAACATGTCTTTTTGGTCTTCTTGAGTTATGGATAAGTTTTCACATTGAAAGCAGCTGAGCTATCTTGTCCTTTTAGCATAACAAAAGAGTTTTTCATATCTCTGTGGAAAGCGTAAGCATACATCCTTGCTAAATTGCAGAAAAGATGTGATAAATGTAGTAATACAGAATATTTGCCTAGATGTGAATAATGTAATAGAGAAGAGGTCAGAAAAATTAATGTGAATGACTTCAGACTAATAAAATCCCCATTTGCAGCCTTGATTTGCTTCCTTGCCATGTACCAATGCTTATGGGCTATAGTCAGGGAAAGGAAACACACTTTGCTAGGTAAAGCACGCACTGAAGTACAAGTCTTTCTGAGGGTTATTTGCCAGATCGCAATCAGCAGGTTTCAGCAGATCATCCTATAGCACACTGAGAGCAGTGATACCCCAGAGCCTGAACCCAGTGCAGCGTCCCTGGACAGGGTCTGGGAGTGGCACAGTGTCCTTCCTTTCAGAAGGACAGGAGGACTTGCCATCCCACCAAGGGGAAGACCCGAGCCCTCTCCCCAGGCAGGATGATGGGAGACAGCAGGGGTGCCTGCCTGTGTGGGGTGCACAGGCCCATGCTGGGCAGCAAGGACTGCCAGGCACAGCAAGAGCAGCCACAAACCAGCCTCTGCCTTGGCAGCTACAGAAACACCAATGCAGCAGCAAGGTGAATGAATGAACATACTGGCAGGATTTGTTAAAAAATTAGTTGCCTCAAAATGATTGTGTGTGTTAGGCCAAACTGCTGATCTTAAAATCCCATTAAGCCTTGCTACTTTTCACCTCATGGTCACTAATGGTAGATACCATTCATGTGCATTTAAAGCTCTTCCTGTAAAATGCATGTTAAACATTTAATTCTTCAATTGCATCTTAAAGCCACAGGAGTGAGAAGAGGCAGCACATCTCAACCCTTTCCAGTTTAGCCGTGGCGATCAGAATTGTTGTTAAACTCAGACAGAACTGAAAACATCACAAGATTTAATGACACCATTTTTTAATACCAACCAGAATCAGAATGACCAAATTTCATTGGATTTTGCCATATAAAGTGACAGTCAACCATGTGAACTGAAGAAATACAACTAGTGAACACTCTTTTCTTCCCATTTGAGCTGCTTCCACATACAGTGCAGGCTTTGTTTGACACTGATATGTTAATGCCTTGTATGTGCCTCTGGTCATGAAAAAAGCCTTTAACACAGCAGACAGGAGAACATCTGAACTAGGCTGACATCGCACCAGACCGCATTATTTGAGTTTTATGAGTGTGCACAAAACAGACAATCCCCTCTATCCTTGCTTTAATAGTTTCCTTCAAGTCTGGGAAACTACAGAGAAAGTAAACAGCAAGGTAATTAAAACATGTATTGCTTAATTCATTGTTATGGGTGGTTGAGAGTTTTTTGGACAAAGTATTATCCCTTTAGGAAATATCTGTGCTTTGAAATGTAAAACATCTGTTGCAAACAGAATTTTTTTCTCAAATTTCTCCAAAGTCTGTTAAAAAAAAGTTATCAAGAAGACTGATTTAATTTTCAACATTTTTGGTATGAAAATTTATCTTTGGCTCAAATAATCCTTTGGAACTTCAAAGTACCTATAGTAGAAACTATAAATGAGAGTCAGAATATAAATGAAAAGTCTATAAATACTGACATGTGATGTTTTAATTTACTCAAATCAACATGTCTTCTTTAATAGATTGCTGGAATGTGTAAGAGTTTGATTTTTCATCCTGATTCAAGCTAAAAACTTTTGTTCCAATGTCAATTTTCCCAAGAAAGACATACAATTTCCTCATCGGCCATATTCCTCATGAACCTTAACTTAACAAGTGCATGGGACACTGATTTCTGTCAGCAGATCACAGTGAGGATATACTGTGGTAGAAACTGACTCCATCTTCCATTCTGAACTATCTTAAGCAGCTCTGTTAATATAATAGGCTTGTGGGCATATATTATACAGTGACACAAGGCCTAACCTTTCTCTTTCAAGCAGTTTCTCATTTCCTGACTTCAACAAACATAAGAGAATATCACATGGTGAAAGAATGCTGTGAAAAATATATTGAATCATCTGGCACTATTTAAACCATGAGATGACATTTTATTTTGCTTATTCTACATGGAAATTCCTAACATCAGGTCTTGCTCAAATACATCAGTCCAGGCTCTGCTGTTTCTTTTCAAACATTCTTTATTCTGCTCTTCTTTTTATATCTTGCTATATCATTTGTCTTTTAGCTTGAATATGGATTTTTGTAGATGTCTAAAAGGAGATACACACCCAGAGTCTGAGGTTTTAATTTTTCTTTCTCAAAAAATGCGAATACAGAATTATTTAACAAGACATTTTTTTCCTCTATCTTTTTCTGTTTTCTCTAAATCCCTTCAGAGTGATAGCTATTCAATAGTGTGTTAATAACAAGTGCTCAATGGCTGCCCTAATACTCCAGGGATGCTCTAAGGGAACCTTCAATATGCAAGTGTCAAAATAATGGCATTATATATGTTGAAATCAATTGATTTCTGGAAAAGTGACTACTATGCTCTGGGGGCTCCATTTCATATCACAGCATTTTTCAGTCCAGACTACTTCTACACCTAAAGCTGACCATTCTCTTAAGAGCTTTCTTAGAGAAGGTCCAGACTCTCAGCACCTTGAACAGCTGAGCCTCAAACACAGAGTTATTTCCCAGAAGAGGTAGCACTTAGTAAAGCTATAAAAGTAACAATTCACAAAAAAAGTATGTGATAGTGTGAAAAGGAAAGAAAATCAACAAAGCACAATAAGGCATCACTTGCATACCTGTAGAGGCAAGCGCACAATGCATTACAGCCAGCAAGATGCAACTGATTGCTGTCCTTTGAACCAAAGCAAGAAGGCTGTGCCAATAGCAGGGAGGATCTTATGACACCACATATGTTTTCATGGATTTGAAACCCAATAAGGACTATTAGATCTAGTTATACTTCCTTCATAGCGCAGGCCATAAAAATTCATGCTTCTCCTTCCATTCAGTAATGACTTGTGTGCTGGCAAAAGCAGTCTGCTCCCAAGGGGCACCCCCAGCCTTAACCTGAAAACTTCAACAAGGGAAGGAGTGGGTCTCTTGGCCCTGATAGTCTCGTTACAGTCCATCTATTCCAGCAAAGGTTTACTAGCCCACATGCAATCCAATACCAATATTACATTATCCACTGACATATAATTATACATGACAGGCCATGATTCATTGCTTGCTTCAAGTGCTCCCAAATATATCTTGGTTTCTTGCCACTGCTGGCAATGGCAGCAGCTCTCAGCTGCACTGAACACTCAGCAACGTGCTACTTCACTCTGGTGCACATACTGCAATTTGGGACAACCTGGCATGGCTAGAAAGATAGAGACATTTGAATGTCACAGAAAACTTCTGTTTATCTCAAAATTGATTTCAAATTCTTCATGGTCACAAGGAAAAATCCTTCCTACTTCAGATGACTCCATGGAAGACATGAACCTTAAGGCCAGGTTTACTCAAGGAAAGGGGGATATGAGATTGCAGAATTAGATACGGTATTAGAAAGGTTGGAGCACTGTGACCTTCCTGGGTTCTTTAGAGAAGCTCTCAGCAAATCTGGGGATTGCTTCAGTATGTATGAGAAAATACCTGTTTTTGAGAGTAAGTTATAATAACATGTAATTTCCACCAAAAACAGAGAGAAAAAGTCTCAGGGAAGAGGACATAACCATATTTATCCCATAATATAGCTTTGCTGTAGTCATATATGCAAGATTTCTGGAATTAATTTCTTGTTTTGTTCAGGAGAGTTTTCGGGGTTCTTTTTTTTGGGGAGGGGGCGGGGGGGGGGCGGGTCAGTGTGTGATAGTGTTGTTTTGTTTCATTTTGGTTTGCTTTGCTGGTTTAAATAGTACAAAGAAAGTTGGAAACTTAGGTAACCCTGCCTGAGTTCCAGTCATCCTAGTAACAGACCAACAACCATGCAGTGTCTGCGAAACATCCAGGAGATGCCAGACAAACTATCTTCCAGATTTTTCCAAAACAAAAGAGAACCTTTAAAGGCATTTTATTATCTATAAACAGTTCTGAGACAGATAAAAATTTAAGGACGACAAGCAACTTCAGAAAGAGTGGAAATTCTGAATTCATGCCTAAAATTAAAATAACTTTTAAATAGCTTTGCCCTTACAGGGGAATTAATGCTCTTTCACATCTTTACATAAAGCCAGACTCTGGCAGATGTGAGATAGATTATTACATGCAACATAAACAATATTTTGTCTTTTATCCTGGCAGGCGGGGAGTATACATTTCTGTACTTGAACAAAAGACACTTTCTAAGCTCAGCAGAGGATGTAAACAACCACAGTCACCAGTCGCACTCCAGGAACCTGTGGGAATACCTGGGCAATGTTTCTACCAAACCCTGGAAGCCAAACCAAGGGGCAGGTGGAGCGGAACATGGCAGCAAGCCTGGAGCAGGATTTGACCTGAACACCAGGATTTGTCAGCAATGTTTGCTTTTGTGCAGGCTGAGGACTGCCAGCCCCTGCCCAGCTGAGCTCTTCAAGCTGTAGCTAGGAGACTGCCTCCAACACACTAAAAATATATCCCCTGCACCAGTTGGTGACAGCCTGTTTGCAAGTGGAGGGGGAGACCCTAGATGCTGCTAGATCCTGGCTTTGGGAAAGCAGACAGAGCCCAGGGACCCAGCATGAGCGCACACTGGCACATTCGCAGTACCTGCCTTGGCAGGGCTGCCAAGGCTGGTCCCCCTCCTGCCCCTTGCCCCGCTGCCCTCACACAGGACAAGGTGCCCCCGGCGGACCAGTGGCACCCTGCCCTGATGAGAGGTCATGTCTCCTCCTGGCGTCCAGTCAAGTGGAGCAGAGGAGACCGTGGTCCCACACGCCCACCTGTCATGAGGAGGAACATGGGGCAGGACCTAAGGCCGCTTTCTCATGGGGAGAGCAGAGGAGGGCCACAAAGATGATGAGAGGGATGGAACACCTCTCCTGTTAAGTCAGGCTTGGATAGTTGGAGTTGTTCAGCCTTGAGAAGAGAAGGCTCTGGGGAGACCTTAGAGCAGCCTTTCACTACGGAAAAGGGGCCTATAAAAAGGATGGGAACAAAACTTTCAGTAGGTCATGTTCCGATAGGACATTCGTCAGCAGTTTCAAACTTTTAAAAGAAAGTAGATCCAGACTAGATACAAGGAAGAAATTTTTTAAGATAAGTGTAGTACAACACTGGCTCAGATTTTCCAGGGAGGTCGTGGTTGCCCCCTTCATGGAAACATTGAAAGTCAGGATGGATAGGGCTCTGAGCAACTTGACTTTGTTCAAGATGTCACTGTTCGTTGCACAAGGGTTGTACTAGATGACATTAAAAGGTCCCTCCCAACCCAAATCACTGTATGATTCTGTGAAAATTCACTTGATGACAACCAACATTTCCATAAAACACCAGTTTTGTCCCTCATAAAGTCAGTCCCCAGCTCTCTTTTCTGAAGTCTGGGTCGCTTGGGTGACCACAGGGGACATCCATCCCTGCTGTCATCACTGATAGTGGGCTGCAGGCAATACTCTGTCCTTCCATCAGTAGGCTGGAAACAGTGCCCTAGGAAGCCCTGAGGCAGTCATCTGTCCCATTTCCAGACAGTTAAATATGTAGATGGTTAGAGCTGAATTTCTGTCTCCAAACTAACTTGAGCAATGAGACACTTCAGTGCTGGGAGTTGGACTGTGTGGTCAGGAGTGGAAAGACTGGGTCACCAGCCAGTGAGATATGCCTTGCTCACACTGAAAATACAACTCAGCTAAAAATGGTGCTAAAATGTTTTCCAGAAGGGAGAGACTTTCTATTATCCATCATTTCCTGTTAGCACTGCCATGCACATTGTGCCAAACAATGTAAATCCCAGAGCAAACCATTATGAGATTCTGCACAGAGATTTCACTGTCATGGGTTTCTGCAGCTATTCCTAAATTGCCGTGCACATACCAAGAACATACCTTTGCAACACAGAAATATTTGGTTTTGGGAACTGTGCTTTCATAGTGCAGCAGGAGCCTTGGGCAGGGAAGCTACAAGGACCTCTGTGGGCCATAACCACAAAGGTTCCTTTGATGAACTGGATCTCTTGCATTTGCACATTTATGATTAAACTTAGTTAGAAAAAATGTCATTTTCTTTAACTAGAAAAATCTATACCTCCTGTGTGAAACTAGTATCCATGGAGATACAGCACAGAAACCAACAGTGTTGGTTTAGGACACGTTTGTTTGAAACAGCAGAGAAGCATAAGCTCTAACACTAATTCAGTTGCTTTGAAGTGAATAGATTTATGTACCATACCACCCTGTGCACATGCATTCATACCATCAAAAAATTCACCATCCCCTTTGTCTTAGTTTGAAAAAGAAAACTAAGATATCTGGGGGCTAATAGAACAGAGGACTCCACACGATTAATCA
>JAWWEU010000040.1:28758461-28776226 GCA_035583155.1 Acropternis orthonyx | reverse complement strand
CTGCTCCAGGCTTCACTCCCAGTCCAGGCAGGTGAGGGAAAGGGAAAAATTCTGAAACCTTAAACCCATAACACCCTTCTTCTGCCTCTGTCCTCTGTAGAAGGGTTTTCTTCTATGCTTAATTCTCATTCATATTAGTATCAATAATTTTTAACATATTATCTTACAGTAATCAATGGAAGTTTAACATCAATCTTTTCCAGCATTTCAGCTATTGTTGCACCCTGTCGTGACTCTGGCAGCATTTGGGTGGGATCTGGGTTTGTAGGAGCACAAAAAGAGGTTTGCAAAGAGGGAGTAATGGAACACCAGCTAACTGTTTAAACAATCACAGATTGCATAGATCTGTTTGAGACACAGCACTGAAACAAGGGAGAGGCCTACTTTGTGTTGTCTTTCCCTTTGTATTTCCTCTAATATCCTGGTTCCTTCAAGTTGTTTATCAGAAGAGTTTTATTAAAGTTACTGAAGATATAATAAAGGAAAAATAAATAGAGAGATCTGATACAGCAGGAGCTGGCAGAAGTTTGAAAAGCCTGCCTGTTGTTTTCCCTTTGAAATCTTGGCAGGCATTTGGAGTGCTCAAACCTGCTCCTGCAGCTTAGTTGTCATTCTCCATCCAGCAGTGGCTACCTTTATGATACTTATGAGATTTTTATGAGTTTCACAAAAATGTCTTCACAACCTGGAGACAAAACTTATAAAGAATACATTAGTTCCTGTAGACAGTTTAGCAGACAGCGGCTTCCCGAGACAACCACATGACTGTTTACAGTAAACGGTATCCTGTTAATCCAGTATCTGCCTGTATCAAGGCTGGAGGCGGCATCCTGAGGTCCCTTGGCAGTGCAGAACTTTTGGCTGCACCAGCTTTGTAGCTGGCTTTTTCCTATTGATAATAACCTGGTTTAATATTATTTTCAAATGTACCGAAAGGCTCTACCTACCTCAGGCAAAGCTGTGTTTGAAAACACCTTCACTTTTCTCAAAGACTGGACGTGTCCTTGATCCTTCATATCAAATCATCCTTAAAAGGGTAGTGGAAAATGTCTCTTTAATTCTTTGTATTTCAGGTTAACTGAGAAGGAGTCTAAAAAAGCACATTTAAATTGTATCTATAAATCTAACTAGTTGGCATTTTCAGCTAGATTTGCCAGGAGGACAGCAATAGTTCCTTCTGCCCATACTGTCAGTGGCAGATTCAGTAGCCCTGTTTGTGTTCAACACCCATTATAGAAACTGGTTGTCAGCTCCTTGTTTGTACAGCTGCTCAAGGTTTGTTGTCCAGTGTTTTGGGGGTCAGGTGCTTTTTGCTGATGGGCTGTGAGTGCTGGCACCCTGTCTCCATTGGGCAATGTGGAAGGATGCCAGCTGTGCACTCCTGCAGATGCACTTGCACGATGGGCAGTGCACAGCTCTCTGCTACATTATCATTGCCATTGGTATTATGGTTATAGGAATGTCAGGCAACTAAAGGATCCCCTAGTATTCTTGCACAAGTCTAACTGAGGAACACAGATGCAGACCAGCAGTATCTTCAAATAATAATAGCAGCACCCTCTTGCATTCTTTTGTACATTCTATATTCATATCTGTGTATACATGAAAGTGTATTTGAAAGCATAATGTTTAATAATATTCTTGGAATAAGACACATTAATCTATGCAAAATACAATTTTTATATGTTGCTGACTCTTCCACTTTCTCACTCTTAAATTATGCATAGATATATGTTTCTCACAGTCATTTCTCTACTTTCTAATTTGAATTCTTCCCATGCTGATGTCACTCCTATTTTCTGTTTCCCTTTCAATGGTGTTCTCTGCTATCCAGCTGCAACACAAATTTCCCTCCTCTCAAATACTTTCAGAGCACTTTGTATTATGGGTATGATTGGGGGTTTTGTGTTTTTTCTTGACATGGTCATTAGGACTCCTGAGTACTCTCTGAGATTCCTTGGAAACGATTATGAAAATGTCTGGAGCTGGTTGCAGTGAGCCCATCCCAAGCAGTAGAAGAACTGCCTTTCCCCTCACTCTGAGATGGAAAACCAAATCCTCATTGCAAAGGTAGTGACCCTTTCTGCAGTTGTATGTCCATAAGCCATAACTGCTTAAAGAAAAAAAAACAAGGGGCAGATTCAATGCAACTCCTGAACAGCCTGGGCAATGCATTCTCTGTGAGTGCAGGGTTTGCACACCCTTGGTAAATCACACCAATGCCTTCTGTACAAACACTGTCCTTTTAAAGTTAAACACAAAAACAGTTTTCCTTTGACATACAGCACTTACATTTCCAGTGTTTTTGTATTTTCCTGAAATACATAGTCATCCATACCTAAGGGTAAGACTAATGAGTCTTTGTAGGACAAACCATTTGAGAAAATATTTATTATAAACAAAGTAGCCAGGATATTTTCCACACACTCAAAAAAACCTAAACCAAGACAAACCAAAAGAGACAAAACAAAATAAAACAACTAACAAAACAAAACCCAACAAAACCAACGAAAGTGAAAACAAATGATCAAAAAAGCCCCAAAACACACCCCAAAGAAAAGATAAACTAAAAAAAAATCCAAATTCTTGGGATAGGCAAACATCCAGATCATGCTCTTATTTACCTATATTAGATAACACAATTATACAACAGCTGCAAGCTGTGTCACCAGCCATATTCAGGACAGCAAATAAATACCTTGCAGTGCTGGTGCCCATGGAACAAACCACATTTCTAGTTGCAAGAGAGGCCCCACACCTATGACTTGGAGATGTGATGGAAAGAGGAGCATATTACACACCATGACAGCCACAGTGAAGTGGTGTTGGCCATGACTGATTAGGAAAGGAACTGTGCCATTCCTTATCTTGAATAACTTCTCTTATGTGTATTTTGTTTTACACTTGAAATAAAACGGTGGAGTTTGGCAGATGAGCTGGAGTGCAGTTGGCTATCCTACTTCAAGCAGCTGTGATTTCTTGTGGTCTAATTTTAACTGAATCACAGTATGCATTTGTAATTTAAACCGGTTATTTTACTGTTAGGATATCCTACCCTGTCAAGACTGAACATCTGCTTTTATGACCTTCAAAATTATCTTCAAGTCTGTGTAAAATCACCTTTTCCTGTGTCTGTACTTCCCTTTTTACCATGTCTTCCCAGCAAAAAACACTGGTTTCAAATCCACACTCTTACTCAAAAATATCTTAAACAATATGTAGGGTTTTAATTCATATGGTTCTTTTTATTGCCAAATATTTTAATTACAAATCTGTACCATTTCAGTAAAAGAATATGACTAATTCAACAGGTTATCTCCAACATCTGACTTATGAAAAATAAATTGATGAACTCACCCATATTTTTTGTGTTTTTCTGCTACACAAGCCAAGTTTCAGCTTTCAAACCAGGCAGAGAAGAGCCAAACATCATTTAAGTCTCTTCAGTGGTATGTATACAAGAATTTACACACCTTTGTTTTATTTTTATTTTGTTTTGCCCCTAGACTCCATTCATAATGTTAAGTGATTGACTTAAAAGCCCAGTTCACTGAAGCTCAGTTTCTCACTTGCTGCTTATGAGGAGGTTCCCTTTGACTCTCAAGTTCTCGACCTGGATGAAAGATTGCAGATGGCTCTGTTGATGTTTATTAAACTCCAGTGCAATATCTGGGTGTTCTTAGAAGCAGCATGACCCAAATTATCACCAGCTTTTGCCAACACAACAGAATTTTCAAAATGAAAAATTTTCCATTTGCTTTTAATAGCAAAATCCAGAAAACAAAACCCTAAAATGCACAGGTTGAAACTTACAAGCTTAGCTGGTTAGCATGCACCTTCTCTTGTCAACATGCAATTTAGGGCAAAGCAAGGATATTTGCATACTCACTCCATCACAGCTTATATCTTTAAATTAGCCTTATCATTTTGGATTTATAGTTTATCTTTCAGGTACAGAATTTTCAAAGAGAGCTAGAAAAAAGTCCTAGGACAGTAGCAAAAATAATAAACAATGACCATTGGGTAATTTGAAATTCTGTTGAATTCATGTTAGTTAATTAAAGTTAATTAAAAATTGTGATAAAGACTTCTGACTGGCAAAAATTATTGTATGTTGTTGTACAATATTTCTGGACAGAACTGTTTTCAAATAAAGCTAATTTTATTTAAATTAGGAACTTGTAGAAGCAACAGGGACTTTAAGAAAAACAGCATCTTGAGTCATATTTTCCATTGGCACTTTTAATCACAGATTTCAACAAACAGAGTCCATGTAGTGACAGTGAGGTTACTCGGAGAAATTCTTACTAGAATTTACAAAACCAGCAGTGCTTCAGTCAAAACACTTCAGTCAGAACCAAAACTGAAAAGAAGGTTAACTTTGTTCACCAAAGCAAGAAAGGGTTAGAAAAGCCCCAAGAAAAATGCATATTTATTCATAAATCCAAATTATATGAACTGAAACAATTAAGTGGTAGTTCAGAAGCACTAACTTCAAGCCAAAGTGCTTGAATGGTGTTGCACTGAAGATTCATTAGCTGGAACTAAGCTTTGAATGATTGTGTTCAGGGGCTAGCCTTCATCAATTAAAAATGATGTATGTCCCTTTGTCTGAATCACTGCTTATTTCAGGCACAATCCATCCATCCAGATGGGAACTTATCCATCTAGCTTTTGACAAGAATCTGTAAACTGGTTGGTCAGCATCAGATGGGAAAGTTCAATAATTAAATAATAATTCAATTTGTATTGATTAGTATAACCTTGGAGACATTTGTTGCCTTCTGCTGTGCTGTGGTTGGAGGAGGGCCAACTTCCTTATTATTCATTTGGATATCTTTCACTCTAACATCCTCTGCTACCTACTGCTTGTTTGATAATTGAGATGGGCAAAGCTACAATTTATTCTGAGTTTTTCAGCAAATACTGTAAAGTTGGGATTAAAATGTCTATCCAAATGTTACTGTCTTTCCACATGTTTATATGAAGGGAAGGGCAGACAGATTTGCAGGTCTCAGTGTCACAGAACAAGCGGTGACACAAAAACGAATGGAGCATGAAATTAAATTTTAGAATTTGTGCAATGATAGTCAGGTAATGAAACTCCCTAGGTTCAAGGTATCAAATGAATTCTACAACCCCACATACTTAATCCTGGAACTCAGCCAGGTAATGATTAAAACTGCCAAAAGAAGATCCAGGAGAACATATTTAGATTCAACAAAGCAGTCAGGAGTTTGAAGACTTTTCACACCTTGAAATATGATGGAAATATCTTGTCCCAAAACAAAGGAGCTTTTTGCTTTACTAAGGAGATGGGAAGACTATTACTGATCAGAGAAAACATGTATTTAACACCATCACTGAGGGAGCCCAAAAAGGGCTTTTGGAAAAAAAGGAAAGGGTGCTCATCTCAAAGTTCACACAGTAATTTTGAAATTCTGGTTTGCATAAATGAGATCGAGTGAGGATTTCTATTTATTTGTTTGTTTGTTTATTTATTTAAATTTAAGCCTACTTCTATGAGCTTTTACTCAGCTCTCATGTTTACACTCTCTTCATTTCCCACACAGTAAGGATGGTTGCAGTTCAGAAGCAGAATGATTTTAGCGTTTAAGTAGTCCTCAATTGGAAGATTCAATAAAGCTGGAACTTTTCTGCTTTACTCAGTTTCAGGTCAGGCAGTCTTTTGCAGGAAAACTTCTAGTCACTTATACACCTTTCAATAGACATACAGCTTTCATTCTCTCTTAAACTTCTAATTTATTTTATTTACTTTTTACTAATGGTAAACAGAACCCTTTAATGCAATTTTATTAAAAATTTTTTGAGACAAATGTGATAAAAGTAAAAGCAAGAAAATATATCAGAGTTAATATAGAATAGAGCATTGGTTTCTTGAAATAGCTGTCTTGTTCATATAAAAGTCTCAGGCTTTATTTGTTCAGTTCATTTTGGACCATAAATAGCTGAGATGTTACTCCACCAGATAACAAATCAGCACATTTCTTTTGACTCTCTTTTCTGAATAATCACATTCGTAGTCTGATGCTTACTCCTTCAACTGTAGTGATTAAATACAGTCATTGTCTAAAATCACAAAGCTGAAATTACATCCTTGTTTGTCATTACTGAAAAATAAGGCAGTTGAAGTGGATTTTTAAATAGTGACTTTTTCTCTTCTTGCAATTTGCAAAGCATACCTAGCAAGTTTGGGGTGATGTAAAGCAATGCACAAATAACTTCTAATCTGGATTCCCTCATATGCCATGTTTACTGTCACCAAGGGATTATGTGCCAACAAAAAAAAAAAAACCAGTGAAATTTGTAGCATTTCAACAGGACATAGCACGCATGTCAGTGAAATGAAATGCCAGTGCATCCAGTGGTGATACGCCACAGCTGAGAACACCTTCTGTGGCATGCGTTTCACTCCTGAAAGCCATTCTGAATGTTATAAAATGCTGAAATTCTTTCATCACATTTACCAAGCCATCCCCATTCAGTTTTTTTGACAGGGGATACTATGAAAAAGCTAAACAAAATGCAAAGTTTTTCACCATACACAAGTGGCCTAATTGTTGCCACTCCTGTTTCTTTTGTATCTTTCCTGACTTGTTCCCTATACAAAGCACATTGGTGCTGCCCTGGATCTCTGAAGAGATAAACTCCAGACATTGATTTGAAAAATTAAAACTGGGCAAGAAAAGTCTTAAAACTGCAAAATGCTCTAATGTTAGAGCTTGCATTTAGTTGAAATAAGGTTTCAACATCTCCTTGTTAACACTAATCTGAGGATGCGAGTGAAGCATTTGAACGGGGTACAGTGCACCCTTAATCTAGTGACATTCTTTTTAGTTATTTGAGACACATATTCACATGTGCATTTCTGGCAGATCTTTCCTCGGTGTGTTCAGAAGGGAATGTCCAAAATGAAACATGGGCTCTAGAGTCTGTCCTCTTCAGAGGAGGAACCATGACTCCCTGAGGGTTTGCAGAGTGGTATCTTTGAGCAAGAGCCTCCAACTGAAAGGATAGGGCTGCTGCAATAAATTTTTTTAAAAGCAATAAAAGAAAATTTACAGTGGTGACATGATTTAGGAGTTCATTGGGAAAGGCTTAGCTCTGCATGCCAGAAAGGCAGGTCCACATGGCACAGCACAGACAGGCTTTGCAGCAAGGACAAGCACAGAGAAAGGAAGGGCAGTATCTCCCAGAGGTACTTTAAAATAAGATCCTCAGAGCTGCAGATTTGTTACGGGAAGAAGGAGGTTTGGATTGTATCACATCCAAGTCTGTTATTGGTTTAATCCCTCACTGTCAGGACCCCAGCTCCAGTCATCCCTTCCTGGAGGAGTGGTGCTTCTCGCCAGTGCCACGCCACTCACAGAACAAGGGGGATTCATCCTCGCAACTGTAAATCACATCCCCAGGCAGCTCCCTTCACAGGCATGCCTTGGGAGAGAACAGCACCTGGTGGCTGCTCTGCTTCCAGGAGTTCACCAGCTGACTCCACGGCCCTGCTGCCACCAAAGGAGTTGCCTTTGCAGCCATTGGCAGGGGAGGGGCTGGCATGGCTGGGAATGCCTGGGAATGCCTGGGTCAAGGCCAATGGCTGCTCTCGGTTCAGCCCTTGCTGAAGGCTGAGAGAGCTATGACCATGGCAGAGAGACCCCTCGTGTAAAGCAGAGGATATTTTGGTTCTTAGCAATCGCAATAGCTGGTGTCAGCAGGGCTGGTTCTTTCTTCCACTGTGCTTCAGGTTTTTGTTATGGGAAATATTTCCTGTTGTGGTGTTGCTTCAGACAGGAGTTCCCTCGTTTTGCCTTATCTGTCTCCAAGCTTTAGGAAGGTGGCAGAAAAGGTCAGTCTGAAATTTTTCATGAAAACTCATGAGAGTTCTTGTTTTGATGACCTGTTCCCGTTCTCTGCAGATCCTTTGACACAAGGACAATGAGCTGCACCATGAGCAGAACACAGACCCTCTGTGGAGACTGGTGGGCTTCACAACCACTTCCAAATTAAGCCTCCAGGCACTCTTGCTAAATGCTGTTATCCTACTTCTCAGGAGAATCATTAAAGCTAAAGCAGAAAAAGATTAAATAATTCTTCAAGGTCACATATCAAGTGTGTGACAAAGCTGGGAAAGAACATAAATTTCTGCAGTTCCCTATCCTTTGTCTCTATTAGCTTCCACCTTTTGTTGTTATTGCTATTAATAAACACAGACAGTATTACAGCAGGCACAGTTTCCAGTGAGGAGCAGACACAAGTGCCCAAAGCATTGTGAAAATACAGGAGAAAGGACAGTCTTTGTCTTGAGGAGGCTGAAAGCCTTAAGTAAGCCTTTCAGTTCCTAAGGCTGCTGGGATATTCCTGTACAGCCTTGAAATTTTCACTGGACAGTCACTCAACATTTTACAGATACAGCTGTCTGTACGAGAAAAACTATGTAGACCTCTTATGCAGGGGATGCAGGGTTCCAGGAACCTGAGGGGCACTGAATTTCAGCTTACCCTTTTTTTTTGTCTTGTTGAAAGCAGAAAAGCACTCAAGTAGACAGGATTTTTGCTCATTTCCTGCAAATGGAGTTGAGAGGAAAAGTTACTGATAGCACTGACTGACCTACAAGAAGCACACAGACAGCATGCTCAAAATTCAACTCAGTACCAGCCAAGCCTGATCTAACACCAATATTACAGCATGCAGTGCTGCCAGATACAGGCCTGGCTGACTTTATGGGTTAGTCACAGGTTTTCCTTTAGTTATGAAACAGCTTCTAAACTTCAGACATGAATGCAGTGTGCTGACTCATTGCCAGGTATGTCATGAACAGGACAATAATGTCCAGGAAGTACACGAATTTGGATTTATTTTTAAACTTATTTTTATTTAGCACTTCTTAAATGCAATAGCTGTAAGTTTCTGCTTTTTCAATTCCTACTTTTTCCTGAGCTACAGACTAAGTGATCAGGCAATGAGTAACTCCAGGCACGGAATTTACAGGGAAATTGTTGCACTTTTCAGGTGGTTAAAGTCATTAACTCATACCTTATTATAGCAACTGAGGCATGCAATAATCAGCCCCAAAAGTACTGCTCTTTAGGTTTTAATGCTCAATTAATTTTCTGGAATCCACATCAAGAAACAAAGGAATGGAACCACAATAAGAAGAACCAGGGGAAGAGTTATTGTGTTTCCTTTATTCTTTCATTTCGGTCTTGGTTTATCAGAGTTATAAATACTTCAACAAAACCCCATGCTGGTCAAGCCTCACTGCCAGTACAAATTATTCTGCTACTTCTGTTGACTCAAATAGAATTAATTGCAGAAGGCAGCCATGTGGGTCAGTCCAGAAGTCCATCTACTTCAGCATGAGCCTCCAAAAGTGCCCAGCAGTGGATACCCAGGAAAGAGCACATGCCAGGGGCAAGCATAAAGTGGTGCTTTCTCTGTAATATTCCCAGTGTTCAGACTCTTTGCAAATCAGAGATGGTTTCTTTCTATCTAATATCCCTCATTAGACTTCTATTCCATGAATCTATCAAATCCTTTTTTGTACAAGTCTATAATATTATCATCCACAGCATTCTGTGACATAAAGACCTATGAAGTAACCTTGCAGAACACCAAGAGATGAGTGCTTCATTTGTTCTGGACTTGGCAATTGCCATTTTTCTTCGGCATCGTAACTTCTCTTCAGCTGTGTATTTCTGGGGCATTGCTGAGAAAAATGATGCAGTAGTCATCCAGCCTCCCAAGATCAATGTCGTTCCTTCTTGAAAGGTTACAAATGCTGTTTTCAGGATAAGAATATTATCAACACTTAATTGCAAAGGGAAAAGCAATAAGATAAAGGGCAAAATGCACTCAAGCACTTTGCACAGGCCTATGGAAGCGGTAACAAAGCCTTTACTGACAAGCTACACTTCAAAGCAGTGCAGGCGAGCAAGTTTCTGGACAGGGCTCAGCCTCCTTTACCAGAACAGTTGTAGAGGAATGTTATCCATGCAAGCTCAGGCAACAAATATGCAACTCTATATTCATGATCCAAGTGCAGGACTCCTGAATTTTCCTACAGTTTACACAGCCAAAGAGTGATTTCTCTTTCTGGTTCTCTAGTCTGATCACATGGCTATGAATCTTAAAACAGTACTTCTATCATCAAGCCCACATTTTCTTTTAGAGACAAAAAATATACATACTAATAGAGAATTAAAGAACACTCTCTCAAGTACCAAAAATCCACAGTTGAGAGAAAGACAATGTTCTGCATTGTTGTTGTTGGGGTTTTTTTTTTAATAATTATAACTTGGAAGAAAAATGTAATAAAAATTATGAAAACAAATGGAAAACCAAGAAAGTCAACAGCAGCAAACATCATGGTACAGTGGGAAGTCAATAAGGCAGGAAACAGGACATGATAAAATCTTTAGGAAAAGAAGATTAAAGACAAAAAAATTTAATTATAACTAAAATAAAAGAAATCCTAACAATGGTTTTAGTACAAGAGGGCAGAAGTATTTAAATATTTCTGGCCTTGTGGTTGGGGAAGAGACAGATTTATATGAATGATAAAATATTTCGCATACCACTATAAGCATTTCTAAAGAGGATGCTAAACAGCAAATTCCAAAGGAAGATTTGCTAACAGCAAAATCAGATGATTCATATGTATGGGTTTTAAAAGGGCCAAACAAGAATCTCTTTAGTATTCATCATCATTTACAGTAAGTTTTGGAACACCCAGTAACTGCAGAGGATTAAAAGGAAGCTGAGTTTGTGACAATACACTGGAAGTGTAAGCAGACACTCTGTTAGTAAAGACAGTGGAATAGATGCTGTTGATTTCTATAAAGTACAAATTTTAAAAGGCAATAAAAGAAATGCCAATCAACATGCCTTTATGCAAAATACATTTTGCCAAGTTTACCTGGGAACATTTTCACAGGTTTACATGTTTGGGTCATCTTTTATACATTTATATATATATATATATATATATATATATTGTTCAATATCAGCACACGAGGCAGAGGCAGCATGAGGACATCTTCCCCAAGGGACATCAGTGGGTCCTGGGGGAAGACACTGGGGGACCAGGGGCAGCACAGACACAAAAACAAGGGGCTTCTCAAACTGTGTTCTGTCAGAATCAGAGGGATGTATAAATGGTCTACAAAGACTTTTAAAAAACCATTGATTTGAAACAATAATTAATTAATTAATTATATTTTTAAATTGAAAAAGGCCACCATCAGCATTTGAGGCAGAAGAAAGGTCCAACTAGCAGAGAAACAGGTCCTAGTGTGCCCATCTCAGGCTGGGCACTGTCTTCAATACAACTTTGTCAAGGGCATGGAGGGAAATCAGTATTAAGACTGTATTTACAAGTATGCTATCAGTTGCTCTAAGGTTTATTTATTGCTCCTTTTAGTTCAGCACATACAGTTTTACAGCTGATCTTTGCGCATGATTCACAAAGATTGCATAAACCTATAAACTCTCCCTTTGACCAGCTGTGAGAAAATGTTATGGCTTGTGTATCCCAGAGTGAACAGTGAGGAACACTATTCATGAGATCCAGTGCAAGCAGCTTCTGAAAAATTAATTTAGCAAATACATTCCCAAATAAATGTTGATTGTCACCTATTTTATGCATTTTTTGTGTGCATGAAATGTGAATAAGCTGTGTTTATGTTGCAAAATTGAAAGCTTACTTTTAATTTTCTACCCATTATTAGATGACCAGTTGTAGTAAATTAATCACTTAATATGTTCTAAAATATTTTTTTGCTTCATTTATTCAACTCTTTGTTCATTGTTAGTTTTTTAATAAAATGCAGTCTTTCAAAGCTGGTTTAAAAATAAACCTAATTTCTCTAACATGTGAAAAGGCTTCAAGAAATTTGGTTAAGTAGCCCATGGATATACCTTCACCATTTCCCTTTTTTCAGAAAGATTCATAATATTTTTTATTTAATTATACATTAAAGAAAGAAAATAAAGTTCAGGTGGCCAGTGCTGGTCATAAAGAGGTCTGATTTCAGGAAATACTTTAATTTTCTAGATGTCACTTAGTGAAGCAGGTGTTTCTCCTCCTTTTCTCCCTGATGCTTTTATATCCACATTATAGAGTAATGAGGAGTTTTGCCTGTTTAAAATGTGAGGAAGGAATGTATGTGAAAGCCACTGGGCAGGGTCTGTCAGGTACAGAGATAGCAGGTTTAAGACTCAAGGTGACACAGCCTTGGCTGTTGATAACTACTATAAGATATTAGTTATAAATAAAAATCATAAAAACATACATGTTGGACTGATTCCTGCAAATTCTCCAAAATGAGAATATCTTTACAACAACTTAGAATGAACTCTGTGGGAAGAGCATTTTAGCAAAGACTGAAGAAATAAACTGTGCTTAAAAATGCAGATGGCTGAATTAATTTCTTCAGTTCTTTGAGTATCTAAAACAGCCACTGTAAAAGTTCAGATTTTGGCAGCTTTTGTAAAATCAGATCTTATTCCATGGATGTTTTGAATGAGTCAAAATGGCAATGTCTAAAATACTTTATATTTTAAAAATATGCTTTATATTTCAAATTTTGGCCATTTTAAAGGCAGAAATAAATAAAAAATAAAATATCTAGTGAAATCCTCAGCGAATGTAAAACAAAGCTTAATCAGGATGCTACTCAGCTACAGAATAAAATACATCCAATATATGTCTGGCACTAACTCTAAAATAACTCTCTTTTGCTGAAATACAAAAGAATCCTGTAGATTTAAAAAGGACAAAATTTGACATAGTTTTCTCTACTATCATAGCAACTGGTACCTCCACCTAATAGAACTGGAAGTGATCAGCTGAGCTGTTTAGTTCTTTTTTTTTGAACAGTTCCATTTCCCCCATTGCAATGACTCCACTGGACTGGGATGTCTCCCATCATTTTGCTTCTTTTCTAAAGCAGCAGCACAGAGATACAATGCTCCAAATGGGGCAAATGTGCTTGCAAAGCCCAGAAATGTCCAGCAGGAGTGTGAAATGATGGCTGCTCTGCAGGACTCTGGTGCTGATATTGCAAGATAGAAATACTGCTTTGTTTACCTAAGTGCATTTTCAGACTGTTTAACACAGAATTTTGTCCCATCCTCTGGACAGTTCTTGTTGAACTCCCAAAAATAAAAATGCACCGTGTGCAGCCCACTTCATCCATCATAATTGCCCATGTAGGGAAACCAGCCTGACCCCAAACCTGGGTTACAAGTGTCCCATCCCCCTGCATCCTCCTTCATCACCCCACACCAAAGCCTGGGAAATACTTTGCAGCATGCCCAGGTTAGAAGTGTGTGCTCTGGATCACAGCACAGCCCAGACATGATGGACTGACAGGGAGAGCTTCCTTTCAGCAGCTCCTCCACGGGGGCATCCAGGCAACTGTTTTGGCTGGGAAGTAGAAGAAAAGCTGTCTCTTAGGCACGTGAAAAGGTGACTCAAACTTCTCTTGACATTTCCTATAAATGGAAAGATAAAACCATCCACAGCTCAAACTGTGGCTAGTGCCATGTTGTTTGTTGTTTGTTCAGACTTATAGTATCTGTAAGTATTCAATCAAACTGATGCAAATTTTTATCTTTTTTTTTTTACCACATATTTGGTTTGGTTAAAAGGCACAAACTTATCCTGAATTTTAGCAGACATCACCATGGGAAAATAAGACAGGCCATCCTGACACTGAGTGGCAACCCTGCTAATCTGGGATCCAGTCTCATAAGAGGGAAAATACCAAACAAAAGAGGAAGAAAAGTGCAAGAACTTTTTCTGTTTCACCAAAATGTTTTGTTTAGTTCTTTTTTTTCCATGAAAGACTGGTATTCTAAGTTTCTTTTCAAACTTCACCACTATTCAATTCCTCTAGTCCCATTTCTGTCCTTTTAGCACCTGAGTGCTAAGAATGTGATGCAGCTGTGTCCACAAATTCATTACATCTCATGTGAAGAAGCATAGTCTCTTCTCAGCTTTAAACTTTTTGTTGCCTTCTCATGAAGTGCCCTAAATACCTTGCCTGGTGCAGTCAGTATTTCATATGCAACAGACAGATTCCCTGTTGTTTCCTTCCTGAGCTAAATACAGAACAAGCCATTTTGCAGCACAAGCAGCAGCTTCTCGGTCTCTGTGCTACTGCAGCTTCTCTTCAAGAAGAGGCATCTCTTTGAAGTTTCCTCAAGATCCGTTTTCTCAAAAAGATTCAGTCCTTTATATGCATACATTAGCCAAAACACAGTTAAGCATTCGAGCAGAAATAAGGAATTCATCTTCTCCCAGAAGAGTGGAAAAGGCAATGCTCTGCAGTGTGTGGGACCCTGGGCTAAGCCTCTGGAATAGTCCTCCCTAGTCTCTCAGAGTAGTGACAGCGATTCTGGGTTCTCATAGAATATTCCCGGAAGAAGTACCCATTCACATTAAGAAAGGCATCTGACAAGTGGGTATTTTCCAAGATAAAAGCTTTTACTGAGAATTCACTACTTATCTCTCTAAATTGTACCAAATAATTTTAACCTGTTTGAATACTGGACCACATCAGATTAAGTGTCCTACCAAAGTACAATTGCGTGAATTGGAATAGGCATAAAATCACCCTTTTGGAGAGAGATGGTAGGAAGAAGTATATGTATTTGTTTTTGTCTTCTTGCTTATTTCAATCGGTGGTCTGTTCCTGTGTGTGTGTGCTATAACAAGGATACCAGTACTTTAATATCAGGTTTGCATAAAAGGGAGAAGAACCTCAATAAAAATCAGAGAATCAGAGAATATGCTGAGTGGGAAGGTGTCACCTAAAGAACAAACAAAACTCCCAAACAGTATTAGTACAGATAAAGTAGAGGTAGTTCTTTAATGAAAGCTTTCAGGTGCAAAGAGTATACAGGCACACATCCATTATAGGGTTCTTACAAATTTATAACACTACTTAATTATCATATCTAATGGGTACATCCAACCTGAAATTATTTGACCCTGGTACCACCCTCAGAACTGTTCAGCTGGAACCCTCCAGGGGTTCTGGGTCTTATATCTTATTTTGGCTATCATATGTATTATTATTCTGGCCCAGGTGCATGAGTCCCAAAGATATCCTTGCTACAAACTCTTTCCTTGAAAAGACCATTAAACTGAAATTCAGGAATGTAACACAAATCACAAACTATAAGAAAGAGGTTTAGAAACTGTTAGAAACTGTTAGCTGCTACCTCAGGTGTGAGAAAATATACAGCTATATTAAAACTTACAAATATATTAAAAATATTAAAATCTTAATGAATAATTGTGTTCAGCTCTTAGCCCTGCACAGGACCATCCCCAAGTCATACCATGTGCCTGAGAGCACTATCCAAATGCTTCTTCAACTCTGTCAGGCTTGGTGCTGTGACCACTTCTTTGGGGAACTGGTTCCAGTGCCTTTTGTACATCCTTTTTTTTATCCTACAAAAAATGTCTTTCTTAGATCAGTTCAGAAAGAGTCATCTTAACAAATCCACCATCTCCTACTTCTGGGAAACTGCTATTGCCCAAGTGTCAATCATGTGAACTATTACCAGCATTAAGCAGGTTTCCAGAATTTTTCTGTTTGGTCCACAACTTAAACCCAGCTGGCCTCATGGGATGAGAACTCTTCGATGCTACTCTCTGCCACAAAGTCCTGGTAGAAATCGCCTCTCCTCACTATGGGAAGAGGGACCACTATGCTAAGAATACACTTAATCTAACTCCTGATTCTTGTGGCTGTAATTTCATGGCTGGAAACATGAAGAGGAGCCATTAGCATGTGACCAGCCAGCTCTCCAGAGGCTATTGTCAAATGCTCAGGGAACCACAGTTTGAGCACCCCACAACCTGCACTAAATCCAAAATTCACAGTTTTCCCATAGAGCCCCATTCAAGAGGACAGCAAATAGCTGTGAGATGTTGCTTTTGTCATTTATGTATTCATGCATCTTTCTAAATTTGTTTATTATTAATGTTTGTAGTCATGCAGTACTATGGAACTGATGCTGTTTAGTCAGCAGTGCTGGCTGTGGCTGTTGATGTTGCAGTAGTTAAGGCAGTCATACCTAGAGTTCTCCAGTGAGGGCCTGTCTGCTGTTTTCCCTGTCTTACTTCACTCACCACCCATGTGTATTCTACTCTATTTTACTCTTAATTAAAGAGACAAGCACAAGCCTACCTGCAGTGTAGTCACAGCAGGTACAGGTCTGCCACGTACCTTCATTTGTCCTAAGACTGTGTACTTCATAACGGCTAGGGCATGACAGACAAATCAGCCTGAGATATGTTCATAGCTCATAGTCTCAGGTGTGCAGCAGTGCCCATGGGATGAGTCTCCTGCCTGATCTTCACTGCCCTGAGTATGGCATGGGAGCTCCTGTGATGCTAGTGGCCTTGAGCTGGCAACATGGGTATATGAAGTGTAGGCTATAAAAGTATTTCCCTTGGCTAAGATGTCTAGAAAGCTTTCTGGAGGGAGGTAAAGGAAGCTTTAAACTGTCATGCAGTTTCATTAGATTTGAGAGTTTCTGTTAATTAGCTGAAGACATGAAGCAAAAGCTTGGGGTCTTCCTAGCAAAAACTGGCAGAGTTCGGGATCCCAGGCACACATGCTGACCAGCATGAAGGAATACTGATGTATCAGCTGAAAGTAGAAGATCGAAAGACTCAAACCTGAAGGCTACAGACACATAGGAGGATGTTCTGAGGGAGCAATACTACGTGCTTGCCCTTTTTTTATACTCTTCGCAAGCATGCACTTTCAGCTGAGATCAGAGACAGACAAGAGGGCTACGTGGGCCTCTGGTTGAACACAGTATGGCCACTCATGTCCCCAGAAGGGGATGCCAGCTGTGGGAAGGTGTGCTGGGCAGCCCTCCAGTGCTCCTTCTCCCTGGCTTTCCCAGCCCATCACCCTGCAGCTGCTCATGCTCACTGTATTCTTCAGTTTCATGTGAAGGAACCTCAGATTTGGAGAGGAATGGTGTGCAGGCCTGTGTCCTTCCAGAGTGGAGTCAGGACACTGAGGGCAACCCTCCAGGAACGGGTCTCTGAAGCACATTACAAAGAAGCTGTAGTATAGACACAGCCTGTAGAAGCTGCACAACTGATGATAAGAAGAGAAAGATGTGATCCTGGTTCCTAAAATTACTTGCTTTCAGTTAACATTAAACATATTGCCAAAGCATCTTACAAAATTTCAATTATGCACTAAAAAAATCTGCATTGTGGAGTTAAAGTTTAATTATATTGTCATTTACTCCGAGGCATGTTTGCGCTCTAATCACTGTTTATGTTTATTATCTTTTGGTTTACATTTTTCTCCCAGATTAATAGATCATAAGATACCACCACATCAAGATTTCACATTAAGGCAAGATACTATTTTAACATTAAGGAGTAACTCTTTAAAAACCCAAACAATTGTCAACCTCATGCCATTGAAATAACTCTTTGTTCCAAATTCATGTCCCTGGAAGCACTGGAATGTACTCATGGCGAGGAGGCCTGTCAAATCACTAAACAAGGGCCAGGGTCAGCTCCCCTGCTGGTGCAACACTACTGACTCTGTGGAGCTGTGCCAATGGGGATTTTGGCCCTCCATATAACTACTCCCAGGATGTTCATCATTCCATTATATGGAACATTCTTTCACCATCCCCACATCACCATAGGCGAATCAGAGCTAAAGTCAGTCCAGCAGTTCACCTATCTGGGAAGCATC
>JAWWEU010000040.1:28675952-28758361 GCA_035583155.1 Acropternis orthonyx | reverse complement strand
CGGACTTGCCTATCTCGCATTGGCCTTTTTAGCCATCAGCGTGCTTGCAGCAAGCATGGGTAGAGCCCTTCCCAAATATTCGTTCGCGAAGCCCAGCCATGATGATGGAACATGCACATGCTGTGGGCATGTAGTGTCCTTCAAATAATCCACCTCAGAAAAGAGACCTTGGGAGGCTGGATATACACAGAAATAAGGAAACTAAGCTGTATGAATGTGGTCCCAAGTGACTGCAGAACCCTTCAGTAAAACCAGTAATTTCCATCACAAACAGCCATGTAATTACAGTCTAACTGCAGAACTAATGCTCATCTCACAGCGTCTCCGTTGTGCTCTGGGTCCTGATCATGCCATCAGATAGCAGGTGCCTTCCCAGACTATCCCAGGTGAACCCAGACCTATAAATGCCGGATTGAATAGGGAAGGTGCTTGCACAAGCTGGCATTCATGCATAGACAAGGGGTAGTCAGAAGGAATTGGATCACCAGGTAGAGAGTCCTGCATTATCAGAGCAAGATTTGGTTTATACAAATTTATCAATAACATCAATAATATCATTATAGTAACTGTAGAAGAAGAACTGAAGGTATCATGTAAAAAAAGGTGTAGTCACAACACTTCACAACTTCCAAATGGTAAGCAAATATTATACAAGAGAGGAAGAGAATGAAGCCATTTCCTTCACTCTTTTTTACCTGTCTTGCTTTGGGAAAGACATTTGCCCACATTTCATTTCAGATTACCCTGTAGGTAGGACAAAATCTCTGTAAGATGCATTCAGACTATTCAAACACCAGGTTTCTCTTCCAGCAAATGTGTGTCATTAAGTGCAGTCTCCAATAGAGAAGAAAAATGCTCTGCAGCCAGGGAAGATAGATTAAAATAATATACATACTGTGTTATACTGGAATATACTATACAATGCAATAAAAATAAATATGCATATATATTAATTAACATGCATAAACACAAAAGTATGCATATGGGCCTGTTCTTACCCTATCCCATCCCAATAAAAACATACATGAAGTTTTCTTGAGCTTTAATACATAGTGTGCATTTTTTGAGAACTGCAGAATTTGGTCATATTAGAAGTAGTAATAATGTCAGAGTTTGTCCACGTTCCTCAGATAAATTACATGCTCCAACAATGTACTGTCATCTGTACTAATACCTTTCTGAAACACACATAGCTTGATCAAGTCTATATAGTTAATTCCTACTTCCTCTTTTTAATTAAATGACAGATGCTCCTGGTATAAATCATGAATGTGCGTAGAGACTGTTAAAACACTCATAAACGCAGACATTCCTGCAGTCAGCAACTCACTTGCAAATAAACTCTGATTTCGTTCTAATGCATTCTGCATACTCAAGGATCCAGCAAATATTTTCTGTGACAAACTCTCAGCTGATGGATGCTACTCAACAATCACTGAGCACAGCTAGTAATCCACTGTGTAGCCCCCACCTTGATTGGATGAGAAGGAAGACTGTCAACAAGAAAATAAGGAAGAATGATTAATTCACTTACCATCTGAAATTTAAGGCCTTCAGTAACATTCATACTAAAATTCATGAGACTTCAGGGATTTATTCATACCAGGAAATTTGTTTCAACTTAGTGAATTGCAGAGCAGTGACCAGCTTCATTCTTTCATTATTTTTTTTTAACTCACCATTTATTCATGGATTTTTTGCTTGTTTATTTTCTGTATTTGATGAGATCTTTTATATATATAGGAAATATATTTCTATTTAAATAAACAGGAAATACCATGGTGGCCACCATGACCAGGAAAAACCATGCTGATGGGTAGGAAACACCACAGTGACCATCTCCTTGGAAATCTGTAAGAGAGGGGATACTTTTCAGGTACTCTGTCCCCTGAGATTTCCTAAATGGAAAGCCAAACCTACAGGAGGATCGATCAGACCAAAATTTAGTCATTCAAAAGTTAGGATGGTCAGGTAGATGGTTCTTTGCAGGCAGTGCAGAGATGGCCCTTCTACAATGCAAGTCAGCCCAGTAGTCCCAGAAGGGAACAAATCACCCTCTGGGTTGTTTATCTCCATCTGCGGGGAGATGGGACTGTGGAGACAACTTAGGAAAATAGCTTAGTGAGAAACTTAAGTTTTATGTAGTTCAGCATAAGTCAGATGCATCTCACCCTTTTATCTGAACTTGGGAAAACAACCAAGTAAAATAAGGAAGTCATAAGGAACTCAATAGTTTTGGGGTTTTTTTATTACACTCTACAAAGCTTCATATAAATGCTGGCTAAGGCATTTCTGCATATAGAATAATAACATGAACTGACATTGCTGGCTGCATTTTTTTTCTCCTTTCATTTTGTAGAGGCTGAACATGGAAAACAAGTCACTGGAAGGGAGGGAAGCATGAAAAATGTGTCTCTGTCTGCAACTGCAACCTTTCTCTTATTAATTCTCAAAAGGCTTAAAGTAGAATCTCGTGGAAGTTTAAAATCTGACAAAGCATTAAAAAAAAAAAAGGCAAGTCCTAAAACTTTCAAGGTAATAAATCATAGTGTTCAGATTGCCCATTTTTTAGAATGTCAGTTAAGATGAAAGAGCTTGAGAAGGAATAAAATACTTAATCTTTTTTGATTATTCTTTTTCCAAGTCATCATTCCTGTGTTTCTCTATATTTTGCCTACAGAAGATCCATTTCTCTCTGTGTAACTTACAGTTAATTTTTAGGAGGTCAAACCTTTCTATAGCTTTTTGGAAGGAATACAGAATAATCTTGCAATGGATAGTAAATAAATAATATCCTAATATACCAAACTAGCTCAACTTTATTACCTATTAAGCAGGAGAAAGATGCATCAGATCACACATCTATTGCTCAAATCAGTCAGATAGAGTACCGTTCTACTACATATGTTCCTGAAATTGTAGAAAAAGACCACTGAAGTTGCAAAGTACAGAATACAGATGCTATAAAGTCCCAAAATTAAGGACGTCACTGGGACTTCATTACACATTGGTACCAAATTGCTATTTAATGTTCCTGTGCTGCTCACAGAAATACTTAGATGCGGCCAACAGAAACACCAGACATAGTGATGTTTCCTCTGCAGCTTAGGCAACCAAGTCAACACTCCATATAATTTTTTTGTCCACTTGGGATCTAAAATTTGGAGTTTACTCTAGACACCAGGTATCTACCTGTGTACAGAACAGGAGGAACATTTGACACTGTGGCTTATGCTGGGAAAACAAGTGAATAGGCGAAGCAGTTGACCAGGAGGAAATACAAGCTGAATGAATGCCAAAACAGCATTTGAACTGACTACTGACCAGGAGACTCTGCTGACCTCTGGGAGGGTCACCTGGGGGTGGAGGGGAAAAGTCATGCCCTCATCAGCCCTCTGCACTGCTGAGCATGGAAGTACCATGACACAAAAAAGACAAGCAAGAAGCCCTAAGGTCCCTGAGACTTTGGGCAGGTCTTGCAGAGTGGGTTCTCCAGAGATTTACGTGACCTTTAGGGACCCTCTCCACTCATCTGTCTGGGTCATGGAAACCAGACTGTGCATTCACAGAGAGACAGTTGGCCTGTACAACCTGCTGTCCTGCCTCCAGCAGTAAGGCAGTAGCCATCAGCTGATGCCTGAGGAGGATTTGGAGAAGAGGGTAAGCACTACAGCCATGATTCTCAGGTACCTGCCCCACCTTGCAACGCAATTGGTGCTGTCTTTGTATCTGATAGCCCTTGATGGCTTTTCCTTCTGTGGACTCCCCCTTCAACATCATGAACAAAGCCAATCTCCTGCAGTGACAGGGATATTTGCAATCCTACAGGGACATGCAGGTCCAGAGCGAGGGGCAGCCAGCAGCAGTGGGGGACAGGTTCTCTGAACAGCTCCCAGCAACCAGGTGCTTCAGCTGCACTCCAGCCTGCTAGAGGTGCCAAAAATAGCTAGACTTAGTCTGGCCTCAGGAGTTTAATGTTCCTTTTATTGCTGAAGTAATGGCATAAAACATCTGAACAACAGTTTCAGAATGTAATCTAGCACATTGTTTTGTTTTCATCTTTTTTAAATAAAATTACTAGGGTATGAAGGTATTCTGTGAATTATGCTGGCTTTCATATGCACTGAAATAGGATGTTTGAATAAGAAAATTAAGAATAAGAGTCAGCTGTGGCAGATACCATGTTCACACAGTTAATATAGTGCTATCTTATGATCTGAAAGACATTTCCAGAGTAGATAATACTCAGTTTTTGTTTGGGTTTTTTTGTTTGGTTTGGTTTGGTTTTTTTTTTTAATTAAATTCCTTAACTCCCAGCTATGGCATGGATGTTACAGATAGAGCAGGGATGTTTCTTCAGCACGCTTTAGACATTTCCTGAAGGTTCAGAAGAGCCTCTCTTGAGCAGCCACCTTCACAGATCACCAGTGCCTGACTTGGTCCCCCTCATCACCCCTCCAGGAGCTCAAAGCAGACAGTATGGCTACCCCAGGGAAAGCTGGATTTTTCAAAAGACTTAGGCTCCCATGAAAGCTGAGAGCATTTAAAGTTTCATCACCTCATTTAGCTGCCTACAGGGGAACTGGTGGGTGCTGAACTCTTTGGAAATGCCTGTCCTGTGAAATGAGCCTCCAAGCATTTTACATCACAGCTGATGGTGTCAGTGTCGACTTCTACATGTTGAGTAAGTAAGGTCTTGACATAATTCACTATAATGACTCCCTGTGCAGCTCTTTAAGGCTTTTATGTAAAGACACACATAGACGTCTTCATAGCTCAAAGTTGTTACACATAGCTGTCTTAGACATGTGGGTATATGTATCGATTCATGTCAGTGTAGCTGCTAGGTGAACATATTCACATAAGCCTTGGAATTTTTCTTGGAAAATGCACCAAAGCTTTTCCCCTTCCCTGTGAAATAAATTACATCCATTTGATGAGGTGCTTCCTCTTGTATTCAAAGAGGCCATTGCTACAAGAGTCAATCAATTATCTGCCAAAAAATCAGTTGCAAAGATATGCCTCTCTGTGTACCCACTAAGGCAAGTGTTTTACAGTCTGATAAACTAAAAACAAGTCTGCAGTTAAGTCTCAGGTTGTTTAATTAATCATTCTTTGTTTTCAGCTTTGGAGATATTTCTTTGTCTAACCATTGAATTCCTGAAAAAAGGAGTTTATGTCTGGAGCTGTACTGTAACAGGAGAAGGAAGCCTTTAAATTGTATGTATACTTTAGAAAACACATGTATTTTACAAACATACTCCATGTGTCTATGTTTAGCAATCCAAAGCATATCGCAATGAGCAAATGAGCATTTAAAAGTAATCACGTAAAGGACAGGGGACATCTCTGGATGAATCACTACAACTTTTGGGTGGTCCAGGATATGCTTGTAAAATTTTATGTTGAGCAAATTTAATATTATGCAGGAAAATCATCTTTGCAGGATATTTCACCTCTGCATTCCTGCATCTGCCTTTCTTCCTAGCAGAGCCAACATGGCCTCAGGTGCCAACAGGGGTTCAGCTCCTTGGGGGTGGAACTTCTGTGCAGACCCTTCCTGGCTGTAGGACTGACAGTTTAAGCCTATATTTGTTGGTAGATGATGGACTTTTCCATTGGTACTTGCCAGACTGACAAACCAGACCAGCTCCTCTTTCAAATGTATTCCTGATGCTGCTGAGACTTTGAGAAGGCCTGCATATTAATATGTTTGGCTTCATTTTTGGCCAAGCAAACTCTCTGAACTCAGCTCAGGATGAATGGTTTTTTTACCCCCCCTTAGCCTCTAGCAATATGGAAATAGGTGAAATCATCTCTTACATTTGAAAAATTATTAACAAGGTAGAATACTATCTGGCTAAATCCACTTTTTCAGATCTGGCATTTATTTCTTTCTCTGTTTACAAAAACTAGGTCACAGTCTGTGTTCATTTCAAAGAAAAAAATTTAAATACACCTCTCAAGCATAAATTAATGCTTTCCAATTATACCTTCTTGTGGTATTCAAAGAAAGTTTTTTAAAATAAAAAAAATTAACATAAAAGAAATGAAAAAATATCCAGTAAAAGAAAAAGGCTATCATAATCTACTGACTAAAGGTGTAAAGTTATGGGTTCTAGTAAGGTTAACACCAAAGTGATAAGGCTAGTAACATCACTCAAAGGATAGATTTTTGGTTACAAACAGTACTGTGTTTTTGCTACAAACATTAAGCTATTAAAGCAATAATAAATAGAAAACTGTTCAGTGCACAAAGAATGAATGAGTGGGAAAAGAAAGCTTTTATATAGAAGGATATGCTAATTGTCCCAGTTATAAATGCCTGTCTGAAAACTATTCAAGCAAGTGAATAATCCAGAAGCAAAACATGTTTATCACTGATATTAAGTCTTCCAGGATCTTCTTCAGCTGTAATGGCAAGAAAGGAAAAAAAGAAAATGCCAAGGTCTTCAGTTTTCTCTTTGGTGTGCTTCCCAGGTGTCAGGACCTGCATGTACAGTTCACCACTCCAGCAGACTGCAACAGCAGTGGGGTGGCAGAAAACACAGTTTCCTCCAGATTATTATTAATTTTCCAGTGTTCATAGAACCATAGAATAATAGAATAGTTTGGATTGTAAGGTACCTTAAAGATCATCCAGTTCCTACACCCCTGCCATGGGCAGGGACAGCCATTATTAGATGGGGTTGTTTGAAACCACACCCAACCCGGTATTGAACATTTCCAGGGCTGGGGCATCCACAACTTCTCTGGACAGCCTGTTCCATGGCCTCTCTACCCTCTGAGTAAATTTTTTTTCCTAGTATGTAATCAAAACCTATCCTTTCCCAGCTTAAAGCCGTCCCTCCTTGCCCTATTACTACACGGCCTTGTAATGAGTCAGTTCCGAGAAAAACTCTCCGTGGAGATCAATGAGGAGAGGAACTTTGTTTCCCTTACAACACTTGATACAACTGTGGTTTCCCCCAGGGGTCAAGGAATGGGACCAGTGCTGATAGCTGCCAGCAGTAGCTCTTGCCACTTTCAGGAAAATACAAGCTTACACCCTGTTCAGCTGAGCCCTCTTGGCTCGATGCAAACAACATGGTGAGCCGCAGTGACAGAAAAAATCATACACATCCCTCTGTTTGCTGCGGTCTGTGGCTAGATATGCACCAGCTCTTAGTTAACATCTGAAGTAAGGAGTGACTGAAACAAGACATCAGCTCTGGCATGCCTGCTGGTGGGCCTGCCACAGTGAGTCTCTGCCTAGGTGTGGGTCCAAAGCATAACAGTCCTGTCAGGGTCAAGGCTGCAGGAAGACTGGAGGGAAAATTGGACAAGAGATGAAGAGAAAAATTCGCACTGCTGCTGCCCAGATTGACTTGACTGCATGGATAAAAAGCTTGTCCTTACAAATACAATGCATTAAACTTTTCTCTCCCTCTTTAGATTCAATCGCATTGTCTTTTAGCTGTCGTGTTTCAACCCCAGATGGCAACGAAGTTCGACACATCCCCTTGCTCAGCCCTCCCTGCCTCCAGATGGGATGGGGAGGAGAATCAGAGGGGGAAAAATAAAACATTAATTTAGATAGGAGCAGTTTAATAATTGAAACACAGTAAAATATAATAATATTGATAATACTAATAACACTAATAATAACACTACTACTATTACTACTAATAATAATTGAAATAAAAGGGGAAGAAATAGCTAAAACCCAAGAAAAACAAGTGATCACAATCCCATTGCTCACCACCCAGCCTCTCACCAAGTAGTGATTGGCCTTTCCAGCCAGCTCTCCCCAGTTTATATACTGGACATGGCATTCTATGGTATGGAATATCCCTTTGACCAGATTACATCAGCTGTCCTGACCATGCTTCTGCCCAGCTTCTTGTACAGGTCCTCCCTGGCAGAGCGTGGGAAACTGGGAAGTCCTTGACAGGTTAAGCACTACTTAGCAACAACCAAAACATCACTGTGATATCAACATTATTCTCATACTGAATCCAAAACAAAGCACTGTATCAACTACTAAGAAGAAAACTAATTCTATCCCA
Source organism: Acropternis orthonyx (assembly GCA_035583155.1). NCBI lineage: Eukaryota > Metazoa > Chordata > Aves > Passeriformes > Rhinocryptidae > Acropternis > Acropternis orthonyx. Next base: position 28,750,313 of record JAWWEU010000040.1, on the reverse strand, counting down.
GATGAAAACAGGACATTATCACCAAAAACCCCCAAAAGATTCCAACTCAATATAAAAGCACTGTTCATTACTCTGGCTAAGGAAGGTACTAAAAGAGGATAGATGCTGAAAAAAACTCTTGTTAATGGTAGCACAGAGGTAAGCAGCGAGGTTTCCACATGGCAGTTCATTTTGAGAAAACTCTCTAGCATTGTCATTTTCCAGCTCACATTCAACATGTAACAGGACTAGTGACTTGTCCTCTAATCCACTGGCTGCATAGGATACCTCTGTACATATGTCCACAGGTAACCATGTATTAATATAAGTGCAAACAAAGCTGGTGTTCCTGAACCCTATTCTTCAGAGCTGGCAGTAGAAATAAAGCAATAAAACTGCTAATAAACATTTTAAAATACCTATTCAGTCACAGCTAAACCAGATCTAAACTCAGTGGTTTTTGGAAACAGGAAAGAAACAGACATCTAATTTCTGCCTCAGCTACACATGAGCACAGCCCATGTTTGTAAACCTGGCAGGGTCAGGTTTATGGGCCTCAAAGTTACAATAGCATCATGTGCAGAAAGCTGCTTCCATTCATCCTTAGCCATATGCAATTGTGTATCCCTTTTGGGCTTGTTCCACAGTAAATGCAAAGAATGTTAACACAAAAATGCAGAATGACTGGGATATTGATGGAGAGGTGAGAACCCAGAAGACTTTTTCCCTCAGTCTGGAAGATTTTTTTTAGGAAGGTAAATTCTCTGAGAACTGACAGAATTTAGGACCTAATCCAGCTGTAATTGCAGATTAAAGTGTTTCATCAGATATGGGGTGAACTGGATCAGCCTTTACTTAAAACGAGCTATAGATGTTTGTATATACCTTTGCCTCTCCTGAGCAATGGAATCATCCCTAATAATCCCTCCCCAGAGGATCCAAACCCCACTGATCAAGGGATTGTACACACAACAAAAAGACCATCTAAAGTTTAGTCTGTCTAATGTACAGACAATCAGTGAATCAGCTGAATGCCAGCTGTATTTTCTTAGCAAGTTTTTTCTATCTCAAATGTATACAATATGCGGAATTCCTTTAAGGATCAGTTGAATATTAGTTGAAAATTGACAATATATAAAATGGCTAAAATATATTTAAAGTACATTCATTCACTGATTTTGTCCACTGATTATTTAAAATCATAGCATATGATTAAAATTGTTTTGGATAAACCAAAATATCAGTTGTCCCAACCACTAAAATGTTCTGGCTGTGCTCCTAGGTGATGACAGTACTATATTTAGTCACTGAGTACCACCAGCTGTCTTGCTAACAGAAGTCTGGCATTTTCCTTAATTGAGAGATGCAGTATGTGTGAAATGATACCACTCACACTCACTCATGATAATACTAGCATGACCTAGTTGAAAGCTTTTGATTTTTTTTTTCTTCTTTGTTCAGAAGAATAACAGTTGGTTCAGTACAATGTTAAAAACTGAAACCTATCCAAGGGGTTTATAAAGAAATCTCTGCTGATTATGATCTAGAAACCTCATTTTTCTGAGTCTCCCGGCAGGAAGGGCAGGTGAGGGGGATGAAATGGAAAATATAGCCTTCAACATTTGACAATTACCTTCCCAGTCACCCATATCTAGCAAGTTTGGGTGATGTTTTCTTAAATTTTTTTCCTGACTGACCACTGAGCAAGACACAGCTCATGGTGTTACATTCTGGTGGACATTACTGCTTTCTATCAACCTTTTGCTTTAAAAGTAGTGGTATAACTATAAGTGAATAATGGCTTTTGTTACTGAACAGTCTGTCCAAAAAACATAGTTTTGGATATGAAAATTTTTTTTGCAAATTCTGATTTGCATTCCTAGAGTATAAATTTCAGAGAGGAGCCAGCGGTCCCTTCCCCCACTCTCACTCCAAAGCTGTACTGCCCAGTAGGTAGGACAAACAACAGGTCAGAAACATAACTAAGTGCACCATTTCCCAGGAGAGCTCCTTGGCAATGGGGTCTGAGTGGTAGGTAATGTAGCTCATGTTCTCTCTTGTTGACATAATTCCACACATATTCATAAATAAACATTCACTAAAGCAGCAACTAAAATTCTTAAGTTCCTCTTGTCAAATGACCTAATCAGCATCTTAGAGAGATGTATATTGTTTTTCATCCAATAAGCATTTAAGTTTTCATTGTTAAGTGGTCCAGCCACACTAGAAGAGCCATGAGACCCCTGACTCAGCACACACTGCAGCTTAACACTTTCAGTAGTTTCTGAGTGGGTCAGTCTGGGGTTAAAATGCCTGCTGTGGACCAGACAAAAAGGGAATCAGACCCAAGATTTCCCACATATGATGTGAATATCCAGCACTGAGATCTAGAGCACGGGAGGAAGGAACAGCTTTAATACCAGCTTCTCCAGATTACCTCATTCCTCTTGTGAATGTGGCCCTTGGGTTATTTGTACAGTGTCCCAAAGTGAAACCAAATGATTCAAGGTGAATTAAATGTTTCAGGCAGTCCAGAACTACATTTTTTTTTTTTTAATTATTATTCAATGAAAACATTGAAAAGCCTTGTCTGGGGGAGCAGTCAACCACAATGGTCAAAAAAGATGGAAGAACAGTTATTGAGCAGGAAACATCCTCATTCACTGTGCCTGTTCCTGAAGGGCCAGTTGGAGCTGGTGTGTGCAGCCAACCATTCTTACTGAGAGTGTGATGGCTTGTGAAGGGGCAAAATAAATATTTAATAGTATTTATAGTCACTGCAGGCAGTTGAGGAGGCTGAACCTAAGCCTGCAATTCAAAGAGGTGAATTCACGTCTCAGCTGGGCCACAGTATTTCTGTGCAGCCTCTGGTTGTGCAAGGGCAAATTCTTGTAGCTCTGTGAAAGGTTTCTCTGCTTCTGCGACCAGTTATACCAGCTGCAGATATCGGCACCTCATGCCCCTTGGTGTAACAAGGTGGGTAGTGCTTTTCTAAATCTTGAGGACCTTGGACTAATGATAGTCACTAACAGGTCTCATGGGTGCCTATTTTGATGGGCTCATAAAGTCCTAAACAACCAGAATCAGTAAAACATATAACATGGCAACACATTAACCAGCAATTTATTGGATACTACTCAGAAATTTGCTGTGTACTATATCGCACTGCTATTGGGGGCTTTTAAATCTTTAAACACAGGATGTTTTCCTGTTCTCACACACTCGATGCTTCCTCCAAATGGGGAACTTCTGGTGTGTGTGACAGATTAGCCGTTTGCACATTCATTGTTCTGTGAAGTCACATTTTTCAGGAGTGAAGCTGTGACTTTTTGCTTCAGCGATGATTATGAAGACAGCTGAATCCATACAGCTTAGCAAAACAATGTAGCTGGACAGAATTTCTCTCTATGTATTAACTGTGAAATGTACTTGAAAACTGAGATTTTAATTAACAGTCAGTGTTCTTACCTGACATCATTGGAGGGTCACAGATCAACACAAGAATGTAAATGAGTTCTGGTCCTGCCTCACCAGTGGTTAACAAACCAAAAGAGAAAGCCCAAAGAGCTGAATAGGAAACACACAGTATTTCCCTGCCTGCCAATAAGTAATGATAACCAGATCTGTTTTTCTGCTTTTCTGTTCCACACTTCTATCTGCCTGGGGAAAAATCTGGAAGGGATGAGCAGGCTCTCGGTCACTGTTTAAGTACCTTGCTTTTCATGAAATCATGAAACAGAAGTGTTTTGTTTGTCATTGCAATTCACAGCTTCTGCACACTAAATGCCTTCAGATTCCTGCAGAGAGCTAAACCTGGTGTGCAGGCTGCAGCAGGTAAACAAGGTATATCTTAATGAACTGCCAAGTAATAACATGAGGAAACTTTTTAACACAGCTTTACTTTCATTACTCATGCTAAACTCTATGAGGGCTCTTATAGGCTATAAGCCCTGGGAAAAAAAAAAAAAAAAAAAAAAGAGGGTTTGTCCCTGTGATTCCTGATGTAACATGACTAGGAGGCAAAAACCTGCCCCTAATTTAGTGCAGCTGAGTCACATGCCTTTGCAAAAAGACTGGGTTAATTATTTTTAGTATGAAAGAAAATGTATGAAGAGAAAATGGTTAAGATCTGCATTTAATTAGCAAAAATGTTTGGTTTCAAGTATATGCCCAGCAGGGTGGCATTTGGTAACATCACTGTCTCTTCTGGCAGTAGCTGGTCAGACCAGAGGCGTCCAGTTCTACCTGCTCTTCAAATATCATCTGAGAAATAGGTCCTTTCCAGAATATTTCAGGATTTCAAAATAAAATGTTGGGGCAAGCAAACAAAGAGGGATTGAAAGGTAAAGAGGTCGGGAAAAAGGAAGGTCATATGACTGGACAGTTTGCCTTACTGCAACTTTGGCACATGCTCTTTTAAGAAGAGAAATGAGAGATCCTAATAAAATCAGTGGGTGCCTTCCATCAGCTAGCACTTTGGCATGGACATTGTTGTAGTAAGGGGTCTTGGAAACCGATTGAAAGAAAAAGACAGAATCCCACAAGCATGGAAAGGTTGGGGCTGGAAGGGACCTCTGGAGGTCATCTGGTCCAACCCCACATGTAAAGGCAGGGATAGCTAGAATAGGTTGCCCAGGAACATACCCAGATAGCTTTTTAATATTCCCAAAGATGGAGACTCCACAACCTCCCTGAGCAATCTGTGCCCATGCTCAGTCACTCTCACAGTGAAAAAGTGTTTTCTGATGCTCACAGGAAACCCCCTGTGTTTCAGTTTGTGCCCATTGCCTCTCGTCCTATCACCAGGTGACCAGGAATAAGTAGAATGTTCTCCAGGAAATGGTTTTCACTCATAGATTCCAAGACTCCAGATTTCTGTGCTCACAAAGCATGAGACAGATTACTTGATAAAATTCTTACCAAATTATTCACAAAGCACAGCATTTAAGAAAAAATATGTCAGCTGCAGACACTGTAAATTGAGACCTGGCTTGAGAAACAAACATATGAAAATTGGACATTCTATATCCAGTATCTTACTTTGCAGTTAGCCAGGGGCTGCATATTCCACTTGAAATTGCTTTGCTTCTTAGAATTTTTATCAGAGTTGCTTGTAATGCCACACTATCACTTTATATTCTTCAACATAATTGTTCTCCTTTCTAAATCAGCACCTTATTCTTGCTGCAGGAATCTAAGCTTTCATTTTGAGCATATTAAAATCATTAGCATAATTAACACTAAAGGAAAATGTCAGTGAGCTAATATAAGTTCTCTGAAGTTACAAACTCCATGAAGGCCACAGCTTTGTTATGTGACCTGCACTCATTCATCTCAATGCAATTTTAACAATGGAATATTAATTACTAGCATAATGTTACTTCTTACATCAACATTTTAATCTATTTCAGAGGTCACTATTGTGAAAACATCACCAGCAGTAGCAGAATTTATGGAAAGACGCAACAGGCAGCAAGCAGATTGTTGTCATTGATGCTGTGGATCTCCAGTATTCTTTGCCAAGTATAAATTACTTATCAGAAGGAGAATATTCTCCAGGTTTTGCAGTGAATGAATCTGCTACCCTCTGTTCCCAAAAATTATGACCAGGTTACAGATTTCTGTGTATCTCAACGTAGTGGATCTCCCTAGTCCATTTATACAGTGCATCCACAGTACAAAACTGGCCAAAGAACCAACGACTAATTTAGCACTGATTAAATTGTTTCAAGTGATGGTACATAGCTCGCTCCGATCCAGCTGCTTTCTTCTCGCCCTGGATTATTTGCTGACACACAATGATCTATTTTTTAACAGGCAATGTCAATGATTGCTAGCAACCCATCAGTCAAGTAGACCTATTTCACAGAGCATCTGTATTATGCTCTTGACACAGGACCCAGATGTCTAATAGCACATACTAATGGACAAAAGTGGGACTGTGGTTTTTCTTCCCTTGTATGAAGACACAACTCAAAACCATCAAACAGCTGATGGAATTTGCACAGAAACCTTTTGGACCTGACAGGCTATCAGGAGTACTTCTTAGACAATGCAAAGCCCACAAGGTATGTCTACAGCATCTGAAGATGCCTAAAAGGCTTTAAAGACCCAAAAACCTTTAAAGACCTGAATCTCAACAGTGGAAGGTAGACTTCTGAAGGGTGTATTTTGTGAGATGATTGTCATCCCATTCAAAGGACTACAAACTGCAGAACAGGAATTTTTGATTCTCCTAAGCCTTTGGGAGTAGGGAAGAAAATGATCAGGGGAGTGCAGGGTGAAAGCAGCACCTTCTCAGCTTCTAGACACCAGGTGACTTCCAGCTTCAGAAACCCAGCTGTGAAGAGTCTCTAAGAAGGAAATAGGGAAGGAGCATGAAAACTGGAAGCGAAAAAAAAGTTACTGTTTGGCATGGTCCTCTGTCACGTCAGAAATTAGACAACTGAATGCCATGAATTATGCCAGAAATTGCTTTTGAGGCTGCATCTTTGCCAAATGTGGTGACTGCGCAAAGAGACCAGCCATGTTTCTGTGAGGTGTGAACTTACAGGGACTCGGGTGACACATCTGAATGACCAAGGCTGGCATCTCTTGTAGGGAGGCCAAGGCTTAGAGGCTTCATGTTAATCTGATGATGTTAATCCCTCTCTAACTAAATGTAGCTTTTACAAGTTGATTTCTCCCTTTTTCCATATTCTTCCATGAGGAAAAAAGAGGCTCATTCCATTTTCTGGCTTTGCTGTTTCTTGACTAAGCTAAGCACAAATGAGTGTGGAGATTATGATAAATCATATGACAGATTACTCTCAATAACTGAAGCAGAAGCCACAAAAATAAATAAAAAAATCTGAAAATACAGAAGGATCCATCTAATAAAGCATTAAGTCTCATTTGCATTGTTCATTTTTCACTTCCATACATAATTGCACTGGGATGTCTTCAATATTTCCCCATCTATTTATCTTATGATACTTTCATGGATCTAACCTCCTTTTTCCTCTCTGAGACACTCTAGCACTGTGGTTGGAAAGCACAGCTGGGATACAGCTGTGTACTGTCCAGCTCTGATGAGCTATAAATGCTTTCCCTTGTGCTAACGTTGTGACATTGCCCACCGTTTTGGTTTCTTGAATTCTGGTGGTTAAAAGGCAGATCTGAAATCCCCAAAACCACTCTTTTTAGCCAACTGTTGCTCTCATTTTGTATCAGCAGTTTCTAATTAAACAGCAGCATCCTAGAGGACCTAAAGATCTTTAAAGGTACACTTGGGGTGTCCAAGAATAGAAACACAATGCAGGTGTTGTTCCCTCAGTTCAAAACATACTGGTCAGTTTCCTTGTTGATTAGCAATTGCACTAAATGACTTATAAAAGTCTGACCCCAGCACTGTTAATACCTTTGGTCAGCCAAATAAATTCTTTGCAACTTTCACACTGGAAAAAAATTTTATTTGATGATTTTATAACCCTGTCATTAGGAATCTTTGAAACAGCATTCCACCCCCAGGTTGCGTTCTGTGGTTATGAACTTCATTTGATCACTGCCCCATCAATTTGACATTAACTGCTACAATTTACAACTGCTCCAGCTTTCTACCTATTATTGTCGTACCTCTGCAAGTGCAAAAAACTGCTGCCCAGGGGAAGTCTGAAAGAATGCAATGTCTTGTTAAAACCTGAAAGGGCAATGGGGGTGGGGGGAACAACCTCCTAGAATGGATTTGATAATGAATAATGCTTCATTCTCTGCTGTGAACACGGGTGACCTGGCATGTAGACCACAGCAAAGTAGTGAATAATTCACTGAGAGAGTCATAGACCTCCTGGTAGACCACAGCATTGCTTTGTCTCACAAATATGTTCTCCCACAGAACAGGGCTCGACAGGATGTTTTAGTCTACAAATGTTTAAACAAAAGGAGGGTGTGACAGGGTGTGCAAGGGGAGCACGGTGCATGGAGCAGGCCAGCCTGCATCACTCTTTTTCCATTAGCAGCTGATTGATAATTCTATAGGCACTGAACATAAGGGTCATGGAGAGTAGAATGGCTTTGATGGAGATGAGTCACACAGCTCTTGTCTGATTTCTAACCCAGACAAGAAACCCTCAGACAGGGACAGTATTAATTGTCTGAGCTGAAGCAACAGGAGCATGGACATTTTGAGCAGCAGCTGGAATCCAGACTGATTTCCTGACCTTTGTGCTCATAAAGGGAAAAGCATCCAAAGGAACCATTGGGGCTGGAATATGGTCCCTGTTTCTATGTGGGTTGCTTTCTTTGCTTTGGAGCATTTCTCAGTCTGAGAGACAAATCTGAAGCCAGGTTGTTTCTGGTTTAGTTTGCAAATGGTCATGTCACTGAACACTATTTAGGCTCTATCTTCCTCTGCCTCTGAGCCCAGGGCTGTGAATATGGGCCTGGGTCCTGGGGTCTGTGCTGGGGCAGAAGAGTGGTGCAAAAACCCCCAAATCCCAGCTTTGCTTTGCGTTGCAGTTGTGTTTAGGAACAAAGCTAGCAGGCACTTTTTGTTAACTTGGATATCAAACTGTTTATAGAAGCTAAAATTTTAACAGTTTTTGCCATGTCTCTAACTTTCCCATCTTTGTAGCCAGAAATATTCTGAGGCTAGTATCTGAAGTTTAAATTGTTTTATCTGAATGGGGCTTCTGAGTGAGTCAGTTCCATATCCAGATCCTCTCATGTTACCTTATTCATATTAAAAGGGAACTTTTTATTTAATTGTGGTCATTTCCTGCATATAAGATAGTTAATGTCTAGCCTGTGTTTTCCTTCTCTTATCCAGGCAAACTGAGCTATTCTCAGGCTCTGTAATTTGCCACAGTAACAAGCAACTATTCCTCAGTTCTTTCTCCTGATTATCCTCCTATGATGGACAGCCTTCTATAGATCTTTTTTCTAACATACCAGGCAGCACCTTATCCTCTCACATGGATATGTTTGGTCTGTCAGCTTATGTGACAGGAGGAGAATGTTTGGACTGTGTCTTTTGAGCATGGGGCACTGAGGCAGAGGACATGGACAGAATAAATGCTTCAGCTTGGCATGATGCTTCGAAAGTGAGCAAGATATCAGTGCATGGGAAGGGGACACAGGGACCAAATGCAGGGCTCTCATGCTATGCGTGGAGCCTCTAAAAGAAGGAAATCATGTCTCGAGTGAGATGACATCTTTCAGTCCCCTTCACTCTTGGCACTTTCTCCTCAGTATGCCCCAGCAAGCTCAGTATGACTCAGTTCCACTCACTATCACACCAAAGAGGAAAAGAGACACTGCTGTTCTGATTCTGTGTCAAAAAGCTTTTTGCCTTTTCCATTTACAGATCATGGACTGGTAAGAATTTGACAACTCATTCTGAAAATGACCTCTCCAGTCTATGCTGTTCTGTACATGCTTGCAGAGTCTTTTTACAAAAATACTCACAGTAACCCGATTTTACAACTAAACAGAGAATTATTTTAACTGTTTTTCAAATGTTGTTGATGTGCACTGTATACTGCAAATCTGTATAAAACTTTCATCTTTAAAAATGAAGCCATTTTGGCATGAGTGCAGAAAGGTGGCTATTCCACCTCTTTTTTTAATGGTGTTTTTAAGTCTTAGATCACAGTGGTTCTTCTCCTACTTAGCAAAGCCACAAATGCTTTGTAATAGTTGATATTTTTATTTCAGATTCTCAGAATGATTTAGTCGTCATTTTGACTGGTTCAAAGGTATTTGAGAAGTTACACCTAATATTTACAAGCTTCCACTCTAATCTTTTCCAACCATCAAAGTCATATGGTCTCCTACAAATTGGCTCATGAAACACAACTTTCTTAGTGTCTTTTTCATTATTTCCACCTATTACATACTACTCTCAAGCTGAGAAGAAACTTTAAAGGCACACAACTATAGAATCTTTGTGTATTATTCAGAAAAGTTTGAATGTATTTCCTTTGGCCAGATTTTACTGGCTATGACTGGAGAGCTAAATGTTCCTGTTGTTTCCAGTAAATAACCTTTAATATACAATTTTCTAACTTTAGTGGATAATAGCAGATAACACTGCTATTGGTACAAAATAAACCCTCATATTTTCCCCATCAATGGATGCCTGGAAACTTCTATGAGAATTTTTTCTGAGAACAGACTTATTTATTGTTCAGCTTCCAACAGCAGGACTCACAGACGGGATCCTGCCACTCACTGTCTCCTGTTTTCCTGCTTTCTGGAGGGGCCTGGTTTGGATCCCAGCTGCCACTGGCATACAGGGGAGCCAGGAGCACTCAGCCTCTCAGAAGTCAGGGCCTTCATGGGGCTGAGTCCATTATTTTCAAGGACAGCTTTGTCAACATGAATGCAAAGAGGTAAGAGAGCTTCAATCCCACTCCAAGCAGGGATGCTCTGAGAATCACTCACAACACCTCTTAGAGATTTTAATAGGTGTTCTATCTCCTTCAAGAGAGACCATCACCAACACAGTACAACTCCAATGGTTACTACATTACCGTTTCAATTTGCTTCTTTATCAAGGTGTTGCCCCTGCTACGAGGACATCACTCTCTATCACCGACTTGTTAATAAGACTTCATCTACTGACAGTACAGGTCAGACCCTGTTCCCATGGTGCTCACCAAGAAGAGCTTTCCTTCTCCAGTTACACCACAGAAATAGGACAGAGAGAGTCTAACTCTGTGCCTTATAAAATTTGCATGTTGTTCTGAAAGTCAGAATGCAAATAATTCATGAATTTTATAACCATTTCTAAGGGAAGAGAAAAATGGTAGGCAGAATTGCAGTCTGCTATTTTTACCTGTGTGTCTAGTTGATTACATGTCATTCTTCTCACATAGAACTAAATATCTTAAATGCAAATAGCCAGAGGTTGTTGTACGTTTTCTGCCCTTTCCACAGCTGTTCCTTACAGAGCTCAACAGCAGCTGACAGCAGGTGAATATGTGGATGATGGGCCATGGATATATTCTGCTAAATAGAATGAATAAACCATTAAATGATCTTGTTTCTTGATATGCCTGAATGCAAGGTGCGTCTACAAGCAAAACAACATTACATTCTGTATAGCAAATCTCTCTTGTATTTTGCAGCACAGCAGTCATGCAAATTTTATGCTATAATCTTTTAAGCAATTATAACCTCCATTTATTTTTAATTATATAGGTTATCCTTTTGCTTTTAGTTCTAGACAATTGAAGTAAGGATGCGTGTACCTGGAGTATTAGACTATTTACAACTGGTTCATTTTTTAAACTGTATTTGGTGTTTATATAACTTATGTGACCTGGGTAGGATTGAGTGACAATGTATCTTCTCTTTTTGAGAATCAGGATCTTTGAAATTCACTAACATGCTAATTTAGCTGTATGTCTACATGCCATTGCTAGCATAGGAGTTGAGAATGATTTAGAGAGTGCAATTTTAGAGTGAATGCATATTGCATGTTTGTAACATATATGCATGTATACAATGTAAACATGAATTGCACATTTTAGGCAAAAGGAATTAAAAGATTAAAAAAAAATATAAAATCAGTCCTAAAGCATCATCTTGGAAAAGTAACAACAGTATTTTAACAACTTTTGATTTAGAAATCTGATGCTGGATTTGGAAGTGTCTCCCTTCAATGAGAGGCTTTTATTTTCTTTAGAAATATTACTTCAGATGTGGCTCTGCTCTTGATTTGCACAAAAAGGGATTTATTTTCCTATAGCTCTGGGAATGAAGGACTTCCAAGTTTTTCCATGACACATACGTGACCCTCTGCTATTTGACCTGGTCCAGGAGAGCATAAGTTTTTCGTAGGTCAATCATATCAGAGCATTCCTCTGTATGAGGCAGAATTAAAAGGGAGAAGTGTAGGACCAGGCTGGGTTGGTGGCTCCATCTGAGGGATGGTATCCCTGCACAGCTATTGCTCTACCTCTAAATGTGAGACTGGGGGGGGAAAAAAAAAAGACACCAAAGACCATTAAAAAGTTAACCATCCCTGCCTTCAGGGTCTCTTTTGCCTCACTTCTTACTCTCCCCATCTTGCTTACGCAGCAGAGCTTTTATCTAGATTCCAAAAGCTGAGAAGATGCTGCACCACCTTCACAGGCCAGCACTGCATTACCCACTCTGGGAAATTCAGGAGAAGACATTTGTCTTGGATTAGTAACACGTGCCTCTGTAAGACTTGCATGAGTCGTGTGAAAAACAAGATGAACTGCAAAAGTGAGCAGTTCTAATGAACTGAAGGTCTGGCCTTCTTCAGTTCAGTAAAGCTCAGGGAGAACAATATTTACTAACATCAAAACTTTAAGGCCTATGATTCACAAGCTTTAGTAAACCAGAGAACTTATCCCACCAGCCCACAAGAAAGTCAGACTGGAACTCTCCATAGCCTCCTGCTATTGTATTTTGTGTGGAATTAGGTTGTGTTGTGCAGCTGGCCTAATTCTGTTGCTTTGCAGCCAACTGTGGACTAAAAGCAGGAGAGAGATTTAGTAAAGTTTAATCCTTTGTTTTCTGCAAGCTTCTGGAAACTTGTTGTGTGCCCTATATTCGGAGTTGTCTTTCTTTAGAAAATTTTTCTGTAACCAGCTTCCAGGGAGCCCTTTTTTCCAGCCACACTGCTGCTGTTTGGCCACAGTTTTGACCTGGTGTGCTTTCAAATATAGCTGTATCATTTCTCTTAAATCCATGAAAAAGTGCCATACAGTTATCTGAGGATTGTCACAGGTTTAAAGGAGTGGGTTTTGCCACTAGTAGAATTAAATAATCCTAGGAGCAGAAGCATATAAAATATGCTAATAAGAAGAACTGAAGACAAAGAGCAACAATAAAAAGTAACATGTAGGCTACAGAAACATAAAACAGATAAAAACTTATATATCAATACATATTTTAGCAATGTTTAGAGAAGTTGCATAATAATGAAAAGCAGATACAAAACTGTCTAGCTATGTACAATAGTACAGATTTTTGCATGTAAAGACTGTCATAAAAAATGAACATTGAACTAAACCCAGTTGAACAGATCAGAAAACAAAGAGCAGCCCTGTCAGCATACCAAGTTTCAGTAAGATTAATATGTGTTGCAAGTGTTGTTCCTGATGTATCTCTCTGCACTCATCCATCATCTCCCTCCATGAAGCCAACATGAGCTTGTGGCCTTTTTGCTGGCTAAGGCAACCTGGTGCCTACGTGATTGTGTGTAAATATAGATTTTTTTGTCCAGTTCCCAAACCAACAGTCCTCACACAGTTAATAGCCAGTAGGACTTTTTTCTGTCCTCTCACTGTGAATATCCAGGCCTTCCTTCTCCTGCTCTCACAGTCATCCCAACTAACTTGAGCTATTAAAAAAATGGTCATTCAGAGCCCCACAGTAAAACTGGTGTGAAAAGCTGGGCACTTTTAAAGGAAGGAAGTATTTTAGACACTTATTTTAAAACTATGAAAGACTCTGTGTTAGCTACAGAGGAAGCCTAAATGTCTAGCTTGAGCTAGACACACATTTGTATGTGGTTAACATTAACTGAGGGAATTTGGTGCTTAGAAAGATGCATCCAAATCCCACTGCACAGGAGTAGTTGCTGCAGTCCATCAGAATCTTCCCATAGACTGAGTATGCATTGGACCAAAGCCTGAAAACAACCGTTTCTGGCTCACCAGGAATTTGTTCTTCTTCTCTGGTGTTTTGAAATTAGCTCAGATTAACTGGCTCCCTTCTTTTTAATGAGAACAGTAACTCATAGTGATACTTTTACAAGCCCTTACATACAGGATTTGCCTCAACTCCCAATCCCCCTGTCTATGTATACAGAATCCATAGTATGCTTATGTTGACAGCAGAGATGAGGGAGAAGTGGGAATTCTCAGAGCTCCCTCCCTGTGTAGTGGCATCTTCTTCCTCCCTCCCCAGATTTCCACTGGTGTCATCTGTGATGTCATTACTAGCACAGAGCAGGGCTAACACATATCTCACAGGAATGTTGTGGGTGTTAATTAATAAAAGCTCGTAAAATGCTTGGAAACCTTCAGGCTGAAAGATGTATGAAAACTTTCCTAGAAATATTGTTCTTATTTTCTGTATTCAGATACTGTGTCTCCCGAGGTCTCTGCAATATGAAAGTAGGTCAAAACTCAGCTCCTAATAAGTTAAATTGGAAGCTCTGAAATTTTCCTCAAGACACAATTTTGTACTGCTTAAATTAAGAAACATGGGGCCCACTTTCCTGTACCCAAATACCACTGTGCAACACCTGAGGACAGCAATGAAAGACCAGAGGTTCTCACACCCAGCCAAGGTGCATTTGCAAGCCAAATGTTGACCTAGAAGTGTCAACCCACTCCATGCTAACATACACCTCAGTTTGCATGGGCTTCTATGGTTTTATCTTTTGGCTCCCAAATGAAAAGCATCCATACAGCACATCATTTAAAGCATTAAATGCTTCCTTTTGGAGGAGCCATGATAAGCCAAGTGGATTCACACATTTGATTCATGCCATCCAGCCAGGTAGAACATGGGTTGTTAAAATTCTCTGTATGTACCAACTGGAATAGCGTTAACCCCTACAAGAAATACATGACATTATGCTTTTCATTTCCATTCTGTTGGAGCAGACACAGCTGAGACGTAGGGTGTTTCCTGAGGTTAATGATAACCTGAGGTTAATGGTTTCTGGCTGAACTTTAGGCCCTCAGCTCCCCCTAACCTGTCATTAATCCCCAGGAAATGCCTGAAACCAAGCGTATTATTTAAATCTGGCAGCAATTAATTTATCTCTGGACCTTACAGATGCTCATATTAAATTAAAAAGAGGATGATTTATGGAGAGTGCCAATAATGTCCAAATCCAGGCAAAGATAGATGTTATCCTTAGTATTTAAAATTCAGGTTTCCTTTTTCACTAAGTTATTGACTATCAGCTGTATCAAGGGGTTTTATTTAATTATTCTATCATATAGGATATTTTCCCTAATTATTCCTTTTAAAAAACACTTTACCTTGTATATCCTGCCAGATGCGTCAAGATTTTACCTCTTTCCCGCTTTGGGAGTGTTCCATGAACATTGTTCACTGTGGTTCCCGAATCAGAAAATAAGTATATTTTTAGCAACTTAGATTAAAAAGAAGAAATCAGAAAAAATGCAGTGGCATGTGTAAGAAATAAGAATTATCCTCCCGTTCAGCAGTAAATCTGTAAGTCTCAGGCAAAATAACAGCTGTGGGTTTATTTCTAAGTATTAAAATGATAGGCCAAAAACACAGAATAAAGTTGTCGGTTTCTAGAGAGCCAGAAGGTGAAGCTGTACATTGGTTTCTATTCTGTTTATCTCTGACCTTTAGGCTGAGGCTGCCAACGGCGTGCACACTCTCTATTAAGGCTTCTGAAGCCTTACCGGAGCTCTTGGTGATGTGGTTTGGCAATAGGTCCCACTAAATCAGAGACATAGGCATCAGTGAAGTTGGCTCCATAATTGCAAACAGCAGCCATAAATCCATTGAAACTAATCCATGTACCAACTGAAATAAAATCCTTAATCCCACCTCCTTTCTGTTGTTTAGCTTTTCACTTTCAAGTCTTATCACAGCATAGTACCGTTAGTCTTACAGATAAAATGGAGTCTTCCAGACTCCTTAAAATCTGAAATTCTGCTGTAAAAACAGCTCACAAAAAGTATTCTGGGCCTTCTGAGTTAAAGGTGAACTGCAAGGGGACGAAAATCAGAGATATGGATTTTTTCCTTCTTTGCAGACAATTCATTCTGTAATACATTTCATGCTTAAATGGTTACTAAAAAAACACACTTTATGCCTTAATATTTCTGTAAACTGATTAAACCAATTCCCTACAGATAAATTACTGCCTGCATTGCAATATGAGGTCTACTGATACGCAGGATTACTCCACTCTTAGAGAGTAAGAGGAAAAATCTCACATGTGTATATGCGGTCACACATCTGGCTTTGCGCAGCATTAGCACTCCCTTTCCTGAAATCAATCTCTCTTGAATACTTTTTTTCCTTAACAGCTTCTTCTCACATGCTGGTTCTGCTGCTGCCTCTCAACAGTTTCTTGTATAACCCACCCGTGGAGAAGGAGATGGGGCAGGTGCAGTGGTTGTGCTATTCGGGTAAGGCTCCTCCTCACTAGGGTGGGGCTCAGTTCCTACCAGTTCCTACCACTGGTAACACCAGTCTGTAAATGTAGGGAGTACATGAACACTGCTGTATACACGTGACCACAAATACTGCTATGAAATTTTTGTGTGAGAAACAGAAGACAGACATCAACCTCCTCAACTAACATGTGGCTCCTTTGTGCCTGAAGAAAATGATCTTTCTCAATGTTGTGTTCGGAAATGCTTTTTAAACTCACCTTTTTTTTTTTTTTATTTTACAAACTTAGCTTAGTATGGCTTCAGCATCTCTTTTTGGTACAATATTTTGTCTCCATTTTGAAAATATCACTATATGTGTTCCAGCCACAGGTGTTGCCCTGTTTCATAATAACTAATTAAAATACATCTGCTGCAGGATCATTTTCTAATGGCTAAAAAGAGATTACAGAAATATGTCTATAAAGTGCCAGCCACGGAAGGTAAGGGCAGTTTCAGCCACAGGTGTACGTTCCTCTTTCGTGCAGTCTTGTACAGTGCCCATTTTTTCCAGAATGCAATCGAGCAGCTAATGAGCTTCATTGGCGCACTGGAACCTCCTGTTCCAGCAGATACAAGGGATTTTGTGCTTTTTCCCTTGGAGCAGTCAAAGAATTTTAATCATGACAGAATAACTCTGATGCCCACAAATTTTAATGAGCTAAAGAAAATGTGTTTCTAGTGTTCCTCTAAACACTTAGGATCCAGTCTGTATCCTACGTAATTTAGGAAGGCTTTACTGTGCACTTTACTAAACCTTGGTGTGAAAGATACAGAATGTGTTATCGTGGGTGTTTTGTGGAGATCTTTATGGCAAGAGTCAAATTCAGTGATGTTTGCATCCTATTTGGCAAGTGAATATTATTCCAAGTAAAAAAAAAAGTCAACTATCATTATACAACCACATTTCTTATGGTTTCCTGATTTTCTGCCTTCTGGTATATCTAAATCCTCTAAATATGAGCTACTGAATCAGCATTTTGTATGCTCAGATGTCATTAAAGCTGTTCAGAGGACACGGATTCCATTTTGCTGTAAATTTCGAGGTTTCAGAATTAGTTTTCACTATTCAGAGGAATGAAAATAAACCCCTCAAACATTTTTGCAAATGGAAATTGTTATGAAAAGTCTGTTTTTGAATATAAAACCTGATCTTTTCAGCTCATGTTCTTTCTCCTCTGGCTGTAAGTGACAAGGGAACCACAGGGAAAAACTTTCTCAAGAAATGTTTGTCAAAACTGATATGTTGATACAACATTGTGGCTTTGATGAGGTGACATATTTCATTTCACTGAAAATATTCTGACCAGCTTATTTAAGCTAAGAAAATGATTCATTGTGAGAGTCTGAATAACCCAACAAAATAATAGAGTAATTCATGGGAGAGTCTAAATAAGCCAGTAAAATCAGAGAATAAAGCAATGTTCTTCAAACCAACAGCACTGGATCTGAACACTTGTCTTTATATATGAGATAAACTTATAAACTACTTCAAATAATAGACAAGATGTTTATGTCCATCCAATATAGGCTCCTGGATAATATTGGCCACTTCCTTTAGGATCTTAAAATCATAGGATAGTAAGGTCTGAATCCAACTTTCTCCTGTGCTGAAGAACTAATACACATGGAGCACATCTGAGAAAAATTTGTGAAACATGTTTTCAAAGTTTTCTATAAGAGTCTAAAATTTACCCAGATAGTTTTTCCTTTATTAGTAGGGTATGTTGATCATTGAAAATGTTTTCCTACAACCTGACTTGCATTCTCTTGATGAAACCTCAGATAATTAGTTTAAGCCAAAGTTTAGAGGGCAATAAATCATTGCCTTCAATTGTAGTAGTTCCAGGTGTATTTCAGATGTAGTAAAACTTTTCAAGGTCCTCCCTTGTAAATCATTTTTCTTAACTAAATAAAATATTTCTTGAAGAGTTTCACAACTACCTGCTCTCTAACTCTGTCTTTTTTAAAAGAAGGGCAAATTTTATGGAATGATTTCTAAATCATATTCATATTACCTGATTAGTCATTTCAAAACCTAACCATATCTTCTAGTATTTGGGTTGCATTTTCTACATCAAGTTCAGTTACTGTACCACGTTTAGTAAGGGACCTCAACCTCCATTTCAATAAGAGGAAGGTGGGCAAATCATGCACCAGTTCACTACCCCAGACTGTCATAATGATGATGGGATTTAAGTGGGGCTCTGACCAACAGCATATGTCATGAAAGCCTTGACACATCCACCAGATGCAGAAAATGTAGGGTGACTGATTTCTTGTGAACTTCACACTTATCAGGGATTGGAAATCCCTGCCCAAACTACAGTTTTGAGTATCAGCTGTGGAATTTCCTGAGCCATCTGACAAAGTGCAGGGACCACATCAATAGCTCCTGCCAAGCCATAGCTGTGATCCAAACACCATTTCCTTCTTAGTCTGTCAAGAAGACTGGTGTGCTATCAGCCCAAGCTGGAATTAAATCACAAATATCTTTGTGCTGAACAGAAGAGAGGGGATGAATAATCATTTATTTTGTTTTCAAAACTAGAGAAAACCACAACATGCCACATTGATTTTATCTCAAAATCTGTAAATGGAAAATGTGACTGTGACTAAACAAGTCTCTACCACAGTCGATCAAAGAAAATAACTTTCAAAATTAATTTGGGATGTTCGCCTAATTAATATAATTGTAGTATCTGTTTGATCCAGAATTTATGCAATTTGGGTGGGGTTCAATCACCAATAGGAAACAAAGCCCGATTCTTAGTCTTGTCTCTTGGGTACAGGCTGTCCAAGCCCACATAGATCTAATTCACACAGTTGTCTTTTTAAGAAGACTCCTGGGGCAAATGGAAACATATGAGGTTTTATATCAGGTCATTAAATTGTCATGCTTTGTCCTTTGATTTAATTAAAATCTTCATTATTCAGACTTCTGTGCTGCAAGCTGAAATATAAATGAATGATAAGATGAATGGTTTAATATAACATCTGCAACTCTATATTTCTTCTTACCTGAGAAGTTAAAATTTGATAATATATTTCTAACTCCACACTACCATCACTTCTCAATTTTCAGAATAACTGCTTGTGTTAGAAAACTAGAAAATATGTTTTATAGTTTCTATACTACAAATAAGCCCTAAGACAATTACTTTCTCTTTTTCTATCCAAGAAATGTTCAAAATTCAATGATATTTAAGGGACAGACCATTTAAATGTTTTCATATTTTGACTAAATAAACATGCAATTCGATTGATATTGTTCATAATTCAGTATCTTATTTTTTATTCCTTTGTTCAATAGGAAAAACACTTATTCCCATGGCTATAATCTACTTTTTAATATACTATGAATGATTTATTATAGATGTCTCTCAGGAAGAAGAATAAGATTCTTCTGCATTCTTCCTCTGCTGACTTCAGCAATCTAATTAGACATTTTATTTTATTTTTGCTGATACCACTAAGTTTTAAAATCTAAGAAAAATGTATATTCCTTGATACCACTGGAAACTAACATTCAACACAGATGTTTGCATTCTGCACATTTGCATTCTCCATATGTATTGTTTTAGAAATCTCTGTTTAGTGTAGATGGCAACCTGCTCAATTACTCTCAGAGTATTTTTCTCTTCTAGATGTAACATCTGCAGTTCAATTAAATATTTCATCTATTTTCTTCCTATCATTCCAGGATATAAAACTTGATTCTTTTAATCTGGTGCTGATGCTTGTTGTGAAAAGGACATTTTGAAATTCTTTAAAACAACATAAGACTTGAGAAAGGAGAAGAAAGAGTATTTTGACTTATGAAAAGCTACTATGGGATCAGATCAGTGATTGCTTTATAATCACAGCTTTTCCCTGGCAGGCAATTAGAGAAGATCATATATGCTGGATTTCTCTGAGGGCACTGAAATGCTTCTGTTCCAACTTTGACTAAGAAAAGAATTAACAGTTTTACAGCTTAAAATTCTGTGAACAGTCTCTATTTTTCACCCACTTTTTGGATAATTTTGTAATTATTTCTGCAAGAACCAGTTGTAACTTTCAAACAGAGGTTTTGCACAAAGAGATCTCACATGGATTGCTGTGGAGCAGCCGAGCACCAGACAACCTGCAAAAACAGCTGACATTTCTACAGATAGGCTACTTGTCTCACATAAATGCTTTTGCAGGCTATTCTACATTGCACTGATTTAATAAAACCTTGTCATTATGGCACCTGAACACATCCAGGCATGATTAGGTGAGAGCATTAGTAACTGTTGCATTTTCTTTCACTCTCTGTCATTTCTTCCATGTAAGAACAGTAGAGAACATTTGTCCTAGGTCCGTTTGATTAATGTGTATCCAGTGCTTGTATGAGCCTGTTCCTTTGGAAAGTCAATCCACTGTCTCAAAGCGGGTCTCTCTGCTCTAGGAGATCTTGTCTTGAACAGGGAGATGCATGGCTGCTGCTCACAGCTCCCCCTGCGGACATCCCTTGGCTGTCACCCTAGGCTGATGAGTGCGCTCAGTGCTCCCAGCGCCGAGGCAGCGAGTGCAGGGGCCAGCGGGGTCACAGGTGGTAGCCCCAGGGTCTCTCCTGTAGGAGGTCTCCTAGTACTCCTCTGGTCACCAGAAATGTGCTGCTGCTTGATGCATTCCCCAGGGACCTTCACCCAGTTCCTGATTTGAGGTATCTCAAAGGCTGGCTCTGAAAACTGGGTTTCGCCTCGTAGCAAGAAGTCTAAGTTTTGGAACTCACTGTCTGTACAGTTGCCCAGACCCAGAGTCCCTCTCCAAGCTAACCTTAGACATGGAGTGGTTCAGAAATGAGTTCTGCACCTCAGAATTGTCTGTGTTCTTTGTTTGGAGTGTGTTCTCCTTTCCCAGCCTTATCTTTTTCCTTCTCCTTATGTGCATCACGCTTTTACCTTGCTAGACCAATGCACTCTATGGCCAATCTACAAAAGACAAATTAATCAAACAGCACACAGAGGAGACAGCTTATGACAATAGCATCAAGTGTTGATAACAAGGGATTATTATTTTATAATAAAAACTAGAACAAATTGGGTTTTTTGTGAAAGAAAGTCGTCTTTGTCAAATGTATAAAGTTTATATAATGGTCAGAAATTGGCCAGTTCAGCAGATTTTATACACATAAATATTATATGTAATATTTTATGTATAAATGTTCCAAGTTTACTCCAGTGTAAAGCTTTCCTTTAAAGAGTAATTCTCACCCCATAATTCACTTTTATGATTTTCTTAGGGCTTTAAGTGTAAAAGCTCAATCTGGTTTTGTTTTATCCTTTTTAAAAAAAAAAAAAAAAAAAAAAAAAAAAGAGAAGGCACAGAGTAAATTAATTTTTTATTGAATCTGCCAAAGGCACATTGTCAGACATGAAGCTAAACACATCACTTTTGCAAACACGTGCACACACACATGTGGACATCCAGATACACAACAGCTATTTAAGACTTAATGACAATAGAAATAGTTTCATGCAAATGGGGAAAAAGGGAGGCCCTGACCGGAGCTGATGACTGCAGCAGGCTGTGCTCATTCTTGGGCTCCTCTCCAACCCTCCCTCCAGCCCTCCTGTTTCACATCTAGTGTAAAGATATTTCTCTCCCCCAGACATTTTCTCACAAATCTGAAACTTGGGCTTTCTGCCAGATGCTGGAACTTAGGCTGAGTCCTTTGCCTGACCATGACCTTTTCTGTGTCCTGTCCCTTCTCTTCAGTCTCACACAGCAACCGTCAGGTTCTTTGTTTATTCTTCCTCTTTCTCTCCTGCCCTGTAATGCACAGAGAAGAGCGCTGACTCCAGCTCAGCCAAGGCCACACATTCTCAGGTGTTTTAATGTGACCTCAAAGGAGAGGATCTGATGAGGCTAACTGAGGAAATCATACATGTTTGGGCTGGAATGTTATCAGACCACAAGTTTTGAGCTCTCCCTGGATTCATCGAAGTCAGGCTGCAGGGATGTCTGCTTCTTCAATCTCCTTTCTTTGGCAGCTGCCCAACTTTCAGACATACCATGCAATCACCCACTTTTTGCCCCCCAATATTGTATTTTAGACAGAAATTATTCCCAGTATATTCTAGGATCTAAACAATACCTGCTTCCAGAATTGCAAAACCAAAGCCATATGTGGTTTGCATTACCAGAACTGACTCTGCTAGGATCTGAAGTCCTAATATATTTTCTCCCCATACAGACTGTGCTGTACTTCAGAGCTGCAGGAATTCCCTTTGCATTCCACTTCATATTTGAGCACTTTTCAATTCATGTACATGCTGCAAAATGGAAATGCTTTTACCATCAGGATGCCATATAAAAGTGTTTAAACCCCCTATCATCCACACAGGGGTTACAGCACAAACAATGGCAGCAGACACTTCACTGCCACTACCTTCCAAGTCACTACCATCTTATTGCCATGGCAATTTCATAGGGATGATGCTTAGTAAAGTAACACTTTGGGATCAGGCACTAATGTGGTCCCAAGGTTTATGGCATAGCACATGGAGAAACTTACAGGATTCTTACTGCTCTTAAGCAGCTTACAGTTTCTGTTGTGAATATTCTTCAGTTATTTTACCATTTTTCTTGACCACAACATTTTTAGAAGTGATTCTAGTTGACTAGAGGTCAGTTTTCTAGGAAAACAGAGATTTTTCCAGTCAAAGGAGATATATCCAACTCACCAGGGACAGTCATTCAGACTGACTACCAGAAATGAGGAATAAGCATTGGTCTCAGAGTTTTGAAGAAGATTCCTCCAATCACTTACACTCATGACTATCCATGGTGATCATATGTTGGTTTGCTTTTCAAGTAAAAGAAAAATATGCCTCCCAAGTCAAAAGGCAGGTGCAGTTTTGGAGACAGTTTACTCCAAGAACTGCTGCTTACTGTGACAAGCTCGGTTCCTGGCAAGCCATGTAATACACCCTCACATGTAGGCATACAACTGACATCCTTAGGATTATCTCATAAAAACACCAGTCTGCAACATTGCCTTCAGGCACCTCACACTGAAAAATCACTGGTAAAATTAGGCATTTATGGATATATAGCTGCATACACACATACACGTCTTATGGTCACAGAGATGCCACTTGTACCTCTATGCACTCAGCAGCACTGCTATAGAGGAACTTCCCCAAAAGAGTCCAAGGGAGATGGCTCTATCTATACTGTTTAGACACTGTTTGGTACCTACCTGCACTGTTCTTGCAGTACTGGAAGAGACATCTTTCCTTGGAGCACTTCAATCACTCATCAGCAATTTTTGCATAACTGCTAATGAGGTGTGTGATCCTGTAAAGGGAAACATACAAAGAGCACAGCAAAGGAAGGGACCTAATGCTGCACAAGCATATTAAATTAGGCATTTCCTGCCCTATTAGTGACTTCAATGTAGATTTTGTATATTATTTTACTGTGAGAAGTCCTGTCTTCATTGTAAAGATATTTCTCCACTACAGCTCACAGAAAGTTTGATTGAAGTGCCCCAAAATGGGAGCACACCATTCTTACATCTCTAGTTATTTCTGGATTCAAACCAAAATTGACCGGTTTAGTGTATCACCATAACAACAGCCAAGCACTTTGGTTTAAGTATATTTTCTCTACTCTTTTGTTCTAAGAACCAGTAGCTGAGTCATAGATTTCACACTCTTATTCTGAAACAGGCTTAAGCAGACCGAGGTAACCATTTTTGTCTGTCCTTGGCACACAACACACCACAGTCTAAATGTTTCCTTGGTCCCAAGGAGTAAAGCCATTGAAGTAAACACTTAAAAGGCATTATTATTGTTGTGTGATCAGCTGAAATTCATACTTCTGACAAAATGTTGGTAGCTTTTGATTTAGTTACTATTTTTTAAAATATTTCATTTCCATTCCTAGCAAATCTTGAATCAAGGTAAGTAAATATATCTAAGCAACATATTTCATATATCTATAATTTCAGGGAGATTTATTTCTTTTGTAAGCACACCTACATAGATTTTCAGATGAGCTTTAAAATTTCTTTACTGCAATCTAATGCCAGAAAATGTTTGATAACAAAAATTTTACCTAAAAAAGCTCATACTATTTGAAGTAACAGTTAGGCATGTTTCATCTCTAAAGGATTTAAGCCAAGCAGGAGTCTTAGTTTTAGAAGTATTTAAACAAAATTTTATCTCTTTAATAACCAAGACCTTATCATATTAAAAAGTATGAAAATAGTCTTAAAGTTCCACAACTTATTCCCTATATAACCCTCTTTGCTTTACTCACTTATTGGAGCTGCAGACAGCAGACGCTAAGACACATGTGGAGACCAAGATTCTACTTGCTTCTGCAATTCAGGTATTGAATTATACAAACAATATTGAAGCATTGTGAAGAAAAAAAATCTCATAATGCAATACAACTTTGGAAGAGGTTTTCAGCTTTGTCAGATACAAACATCGGGATTAGTTTAATGAAGGAGGCAGTTCTGCCTTAGTCTATAAGGAGCTCTATGTGTCAGAAGGCTGGATACAAGACAAAACATTGACCAATATCAAACAAAATCAAATGTGTATCACACCCTTGTTTTTTATACCACTTCTTTTGAGTGGCCACGTAACATGAATACTTTTCAGTTTTCATGTTAGTGATGTCCCTGGTAATATAAAAAGCCAGAATGACAAGCTCATTGTTGGAATCTTAAAGCATTGAGGATGACTTTGAAAGCTCATTTATGCTAGTTCAAATATCAGGTGTAGGTATCAGTCAGCAAACTTCTTAAAGAAGTTCTCTAGCACACTCTAAATGGATAAGATGTAGAAAAGTTCAACAGAGATCTTCCTTTGGTCTTTCTACAGATGAGACCACAGCTGAATACGTGTAGAAAATATTATGTACAGATGTCTTCAAAGATTCAAACAAAGAAGACCATTAAGGAAAACAAGGTGCTGTGAATTCAGGAAACTATATTTGGATCACTACCATTGCCAAAGCACTGCAAAAGTCAAACTAATTTGACATCTAGAAAGCCACAAAAGTTAGATCTGTCAAATAATGTGAAACTCCACCAGTTTCTATCCTGTTTCATGCCTAGAAATAGCCATGATTAATTTTATTAAGTAGCTGAGAACATAATTAAAAAGTAACAAAGCAGCTTGCAAGATCATAGCAGTGTTCTACCCCAAAACTATGTAGAACTAGAAGTTATCTACACACATATGGATCATTCATTGCCATTTCTCAGGGGTGAGACACAAGTTTTTAAACAGCCCACAGTGACATATGTATTCACAAGCGTTTTCTCAGAAAGACCATTTTTTTCAAAAACCTTGATTCTGAAAGAGCAAGTGAATCTCTAGAGTATGTTTTGCAACTTTGAGGCTGGACCTAAACCAACTTTCAATATCAATGTTACTTTGCGCCCACACTGCTTTGACATAGGTCTCTTCTTGTGCCAGTAGCAATCCTTTTATTTCCAGATTTGATACGATTACCTTCTGACTCACTGAGAAGAAAGGTCACAGGTTATTATTCTGAAATACATAGATTTAGTGGCATGGCAATTCAAATTAAAATATTTCATCTCAAATACAGTTCTCATGCAAAGTAGTTGAAAATATAGGACAAGCTTGTCTGGCTGAGGCAGAGATTAAATCATCGGGAACATATTGAAGTATGCTTTGTGGATCTTTAGAAATGCTGGCAAGATTTCTATTGAGTTAATAGATTCTTATCTTCTCTATAACTAAAAGGAATGAATCCATGCAAGGAAAACTGATGCAGTTTCAAAAGAGGGTGCTTCAGATATTCTTCTCTGACAATCTAATTACAAATTCCTGCTCTGCATCCAATTCCATATTCATAAAATAGTTTCCTTTATTGCACAGGATGTTACAAGGCTGTCCACACTGAACAGTGTGAATGACTCAGTAGTACAATAATGGAGTCATCCAACATCATAAACTAAAAAACAAACAAAAAGATAAAGTCAGTGAACTTGATTCTTCCTCGAGAAATCCTTTTGAGTATGTTCCTTGGGACACATCAGCAAATCTCTCAAATGAGAGACCCATTGTATGGTCTCAGTTCTTACTGCTTTATGCTAGTAACTTGAACAGGAGCAGGCTGAAATGCCTGTACATGTTTGTATGTTCTTGTTTAGCCATTAGCAAGCTCCCTGTGATCTCTGTCAATTACAGCTCTTTTCACTTGAACAAGACTTCTTAGGAAGAATTGCTACTAATTGACAATGAAGGGGAAACCACCCTGTTTTGAGGGGGAAAACACAATGGCTAGAGCTGTGATGTGTTGTTTGCTCTCGGAGTGCCAAGGGCCACTCACTACTCAATGCTCTCAGGCCATGGTCCATACAATTCACCAGAACAGCCATAAATGACAACCCCACATGAAACACCTTCCACAGCTGCTGAAAGATAAATTCAGCATCTTGTATGTTACTTTTGGTGTTGTTAGCATGCAGAGAAATACAGGGCTTAATAGGGGAATTTTTCCTACTATGCCCTATTCCCATAACCTTCTTTGCATTTTCTTTAAATCCCATGCATGCATTTCTCTTCATTATGGAAAACGGATGCTTAATTTAAGGCCCAAAACTGAAATGCTGCTTACAGTAATGCTTTCTTGAGTCTTATTAACTTATGAACTCTTGGTGGGTTGCTGAGCACTCAGAGCAGCTTTTCTGTTCTTTTCCAAGCTACGTCAAAGTGTTTGTCTCAAGGGCCTGAGGTTTTTTAATAATTTTCAGTGAGGGAAAGTCTCAAGAATCATTTTCCAATATTAGTCATGTGTGCTATAACTGCATTTCTCTCTTTATGCTAAGCTTAGCAGTTCCTCTACACTTAACACAGAAGGGAAGTATTACTCCAGTGCTAGACAGTGATGTGCAGGTTATCTGATGTATTATTCCTTCTAGTAATCTTGGGAGTCAGAAGAAGCCCTTAGCCACACAGTGTGAATCCATACCCAAAACTGCTTCTGTTTCAATGATTCAGGGTATTACAGAAAGGTCACAGCAGACTCCAGGTGAACTAAATACAAGGCACTGCAACAAGTACAACATGAGCTTTTTGCTCATTCCCAAATACACTAGATCCACATCCATGACAAGTATGTATAAATTCAAATAATGGTCTCTAGCTAGCAGCATTCACATCCAAAGATGAATCACTGACAATATGGATTATTCAGGTGCTCACTTGTAACAGTGACAGACCTTCCTTTTTTTCCTATAAAGCCTGTTTGTACAAACAGTCCTTTATCCCCCTAAATTACATGAGCCAGAGCTCCAAAGTAAACACATTGCTGATGGGATGTAGAAGGCCTAGCGCAGCGTATCTTAAAGACTACAACCTCTACTTCAGCATGTATTGGACAACATTTAGATGAACCATTCCTGAACCATGAGGGGCAAAATTCATTTCATAACAGTCCTGTGGAAAGACTTATAAGCTTCCCCTGATGCCTGAAGAAGCAGCTGCAGTGTCGCTCAGAGATGCAGGAGCACCAGAAAGCTCCCCCTGCCTCAATGCAGCTGAAGTAGGACTTCCACGCACACTACAGAGCAACGTGGTGTCTGTGCTCAGATTCAGCTCCTGCTCACGCTCAGAACTAGCAGCTAGCGTGTATTTTGCCACTGTATTTTACCTCACCGGTTTCTGGAAAACCTGAGAGCAGGTTATCAGATTTTAATTCTCTTTACTATTTATCCTCTTCACAACTGGAAGCAATTTTTGTTAGCCTTTTCAGATGCCTTGCATGGCTACTGATGCAGTGAAAACTTCAAGCCACAGCAGCACATAATGAAGCCAGCAGTTGTGAACATTTATTGCCTCAGCAGGAGACTGCAAATTAAACAGGGCAAACCAGCAGCTCTCCTTTCAACAAACAAATGTCCTGCCTTCACTTCCCAAGGGATCAGAGCTTCTTGGCCTCTGGCCTCTGCTTCTTACAGAAGAAAACTACTTACATCTATAAGCTCCAGAGATCTGTTTGACTAGAAGTGGTCCTTAAAAGCAACCTGGAGTGGACCTAAGTCCACAATGGTATTGCTTTATATTGCTATGCGAGATAAAGAAGTCACAGTGACCTTCTAATGCAACTCTAAGATTAAGGGCAAATAAACACTATGAACATGGATTTGCAAACACCAGCCAGGATTGCTCTCTAATACATACCACAAAAGAGACACAGACATACACTTGAGAGGAGTCTGGAAAGAAAAATGGTATCACATCTTGCTTGTTTTTTTCCTATAGAGCAGGGAGTGTGGCGATTAATCAATATATCTGCAGTGTGGATGATAAGACCTCGGCCCCTGTGGAACAGGGAGAGATCCACCCAGAGCGTGCAGCCTCAAGCTGGGGCAGCTACATGCCACTGTCCCATGCTGCATCAGAGACCCGCACAGGAAAATCCAGAGATGTCACCCCTCGGGCCTCCCTTGTGTACCAGGGGATTGCTGATGGAAGCAGGAGTTTGAGGTTAGCTGTTCTTGAATTTTTCCCAGGCTGAGCCTCCTGCGCAATGCTCCACAGCAGCACAACACCAAATCAGTCCTTTCAGCTCTGACATTACCCAGATTGGGGAAGCTTTAAGTCTCAGGCTGAGCTTTGCAGCTTACAGACAACTCTTTTAGTATGTGCTGGGTGATTTTATGCTATGGTAGTATACTGTAATTCACTATATATCCCCTTTCTCATTGCAGCTTCGAATAAATATACTTCTTATTTAAAAGTAATTCATTCATTTGAGGCTACAGGTAACCTTGAGTGACCCCAAAGGCAGAGACAGGTAACAAAGACAAGATCTAATCCTGCAGCATGTTAATGCTGAGTTTTGTTGGCAATTTTGTCAGAGCTGGGATAAGAGGAACTGGCCAAAAGAATTTGTGGAGGCACAACTCTCGCAGAAAATGTAACCTATTCATCTCTACCTAATTAGTAATCAGGCTTCTTTCATTCATCTGAATTACAAACATCAGCAAGAGAGGGAGGGAAAAAATCCACACTGATGCTTTACACCAATTAATTACAACAGAATGTCAGAGTTTATGTATTATTAAACCTGCTATATAATTATACCTCTTGCAATGGTTTGCTAGATACCTGAAGTTATCGCTTTTTTTCCTACATCACTCATTCATTTCTTTCAAAATTTTATCTGCCATTAAATAGTTCTTTTCTGTTTCTTTTTTTTTTTTTTTTTTAATCTTGCAGTTCTTTTTCTCTGATTAGCCATATTTCATTACTAATGTTCATCTAACGTCAGTAGTAATGCAGGATCACACTGTGGTCCCCTTACTCACAGTAGCCAAAAGTTGTGTGAACCTCTGTTGACTTCAGTGTAACCCTTTGTGTGAGTACCTGTTCACCAATGGAAGAGCTTCACAGTCTGGCATGTGGTGCTTTGTCGGTCACTGACGCTTCAGAGGACTTTCAAAAAGACAGTGGCTTATTGTTACTCTGTCACTAGTTTAAATCTTGAAAGCCTTGTAAATAAACACAGGTAAAAGCAAAATATTCCAGTTAGCCCGATTTTATTGAAGAGAAAAGGTGGACAGAGTGATGATGTACCATGTCTTAGCCTTGCTTCATAAGTATTTTCGAAAATAGATGGAAAGTGACTGCAGCACTCAGTGCTGCAGCTCAGGGGCTGTAAGACAGACTATCAGCAGACTACTGTCTGCAGCTCCTGGGTTCATGCCTTCTGAGGACAGGATGAAATCCAGACCTAAGTTGTTCCTATCTATTATTTGTGTATTTATAGGGTGTCAGTCGCTGAAGTACTGAAATGCCAGACTAGCCCAAGGCCACAGACTCAGCATCCAACTGGAGTTCAGATCTCAGAAATTCCTCCGTCCCGTTCCCATGCTCTGTTGTCTCTTCTGTGCCACATGAAAACAAAAGTAAAGCTCAGGCCACCTTTATCTCTAGGACTTTTTGATCTCAGATACAAGTACACCATCACTGCTGCTGGAAAGTGTTTACCCATTTCGTCCACATTTCTATAGGAATTCTATGATTTTAAAGAGCAGTGCTGCAGTTGCATAAATCAAGATACTTATTTTAGGATTGCCATAATAAGACAACTGTATTCCTCTTGCTTGGACTGGATATGAAGGAGAAAGAGGAACAGTGGTGATGGAAAATAGATGTTAACATTCAGCCATATCTCCTGCTTGCTCAGAAAAATGTTTGTTCATTGTCTTAATACAGTCTCACATGCTTTTTATGTCCTGTCCAAGACCAAAAAAAAAATACAGCTTGGGAAAACAGTGAGGCACTGTAAGAAGGGAACAGCTTGATTTTTTTATTCTTTTGTTATCTTTTTCTAGCAATAAAAATCATGTTGTGAGCAGTGAAGGTGACCTTTTATACAGGTCTTGCAAACTACAGGGACTTGGGAACCTCAAATCTAAATCTTCTGAGGAATCTAGAAAAGTTAACTCTTACCTAAATCACAGTTAAAACCAAAGAGAACAGGGTTTACCTAATGAAACACATCTGACTGTATCTGAGTCAGTTATTAATGTTCCCTCTACTGCTAACAGAAAGAAATAGGAAAGTCAGCTAAGGAAGGCCAGGTAAATCTTAGTCTGTTTCTTTCTCTTCAAGAGTAACGTAGGGAGACTGTTGGCTACCTTAAACATGGTTATCTACACTAAAGTCCTATGAGATGTATTCCAGTCTGAGTGACCACAGTTTAATCAGTTTTATCCCTATAGTTTCTGAATGATGGACAGTTTAACACAAGGCATGGAGTGTATAACTCTATCTGCTTGAAATAAATATCATAGTTCATCATTTCCCTGTTCTCTCTCAATGACTCAGCCCTAAGGGCCCAACTTGGTAGGTATCATTCAACAAAAATCTCTCTTTAATGAGTTAGAAATGAGGGCCAAAGACCTGAAGAGCCCAGAGAGGTTTCTCTGCCCTCCTGTCTTTTAACTTCTCTCCATTTTCTTCTCTCTCACCTAAGCTCTCATCACCATCTACAATTTTTAGCAGCTGGTGGCCATGATAAAGCAGATCAGCTGCTGAAATTCTTCAGATAACTTTTGACAGTCAATTTGGATCAACAGTCTACAGGAATAGTGCATTTCTGAGAGCCATACTCACTTTATACCCCAGTGCAAATGGCTAATGTTCAAATATGTCAAACAGCTCAGGATTATGTACACTGGAAAGTATGAATTTAATTTCCTCTGTTTAAGAATTAGAAGAGAAGCTTGTTTTTAAATTTCACAGTTGCAGCCCAGTAATTTCATTTTATTTCAGAGTTGTTTTTTGTGAGGTGGGGTGGTTGCTACCACACACAGCATTAATTCAACAACATACTTAAGTACACAGAGTTTTAAGCAAAGAAGTAGCCCTAATGAAGTAAAGAAATTAATATTGCATTGTCCTTTGGTAGTTAAGATCTGAAAGTCTAAAAAATCATTTCTATTTTTATCTGCACAGAAAAAGCAATAGAAAAACATTAATTTTTTTTTTTTTTAGAACCTATTCATGCAGTAACTAATGCATTGACTTTAGACTGTGGCATTGTCTTGACAAACTTTCTTTCCAAGGTACTGTTTAGTTTCCTTTAGTTTATACCAGGGAGAAAGCGAGCAAGTGAGAAAGATTGACGTGGGGTTGTGTTTGAGGCCAGATTACCCAGAGGCAGAAAGTGATGGGCAGCCCTCCTTGGGACACTGTTCCAGTGACATAGTATGTCTTTTGATTATAGAAAAACTGCTTTCAAAGGCATCATAGCAACTCCTGAAGGGCACTCTGACTTTCAAAATGGGACAGAGAGTTACTGTTTAACACTGAAATACTGTTTATTAAATAAACATTACATTTAAGTGGCAAGAAAACATGTGAAACCATTGCAAAAGTTAATGTATTTTCTTTGCTGCAGTGTTGTCCTTCATGTTATTTTTCTTGAAGAGTTTAATACTGGAGCAAAGATTCAAAAATCACCAGTAATATAAACTGAAATTTACTCATGCAGTAATACTGTGGGTTCTCCATGTTGTTTCATCACTGGTTTCAATGTTTACTCCAGAATAATTGCTTTCTGTTTCACAACTCAAGGATCTTCTCATTGGTGCAGGAAGAAAGTAAAAACTTCTCTGTGTGTGACATCAGTCTGCTGCCACAGCAATGCGTGTAATCTTACATGCAACCTTTCAGGCTAAATTCTGCTCCTAATTATACTTGATTCATGCTGTTGGCTTGCATATTTTTGCAGAAATTTAAGAGGGGGGATCTATTGCAGGACTATTATGAGTACAGTTCTGCTCCCATGCTAATCTTACTTTACTGGTTTCAACCAAGTTGCTCCTGATTTATATTAGTTTAGCAGAGATCAGGTTCAAGCATGAAAATCATCAGGAAGTTATAGACCTTTATTCAAAATAAAAATATTTTTTCTCATTAATCAGGAAAGGCTATGGAAAAAGTAAATAAGTGACTTTACATTTGGCTGATATGTGGGAACATTTGCTCAAGTACTGAGTTCCCCTTTAAAGAAAAATAACATGTGCTAAAGCTATAAAAGGAGTCCAAACAGAGGATTAATTGAGAAGATTGATTTCAATTCTCCCCACCCTAGTTTAATAGGCTTTTTCCCAACTGAGTTTTGGGAAATTTGGTCTTTCAGACTACTTATTCTTAACAGCAGTAAGGAAGAAATCTGGAAATTGATTTATTGAAAGGATTTTCCATTGTACTCAATGGACATTCTGTACTGACTTTTTTTTTTTTTTTTTTTTTGCCTACATTCTAACTAATATGAATCTGTTAGAGTTTTTACTTTGCATCTACTAGTATCATATATCTTCCTTTGACATTGAGCACAAAAGACCTGGAGCCTGTATTTAAAAAAAAAAAAAAAAAAGAGAGAACTTTTTGTAATGGTATTTTACTACAACATATAGCTCTTATTTTCAGGTTGGTTGGGATTGTGAACTTGTTAAACTGTTGTGCTTTAGAACTGCTGTGTGTTAGCTGAGGAGCACAGTGTTAGGTCAAGCCTGAGAACTAAAAATCTCCCCTAACAAATACAGCATTTGACCAAAGACTGAATCCTGGTTTGGTTTTGGGTCATAAAGAAGTAAGCCCCTCATCACTCAAGTTTTTTGAACTGATCTAATTCCACGGCATTAACTCTTAAAAGCCCCAGGAGCCAAAACAGAGAGAAATAACTCCTTTTAACAGAGGATGCTCTTGTAAGTGCAGCACCACCACACGCCGACAAAGACAGCTGTGTCCCATGCTGCAGGAGCCAGAGCTCAGGACTGCTCTGTCCAGGGAGCTACACTGACTCAAGGTCATATTACAGGTGAGGACATGCAATTGGAGGCAGCTATTTCTCCATGTTGCTCTAACCTCCTGCTGTTTAAAGCTCTGGCACAGAACAGCCTTCTCCAGCTCTACTGCAGCTCTGCTAGCAGATTTGGTCCTGCTTCAGATACACTGGTGTAGCTCGGAGCAGGGTCAGACACACCAGGCCAGATCCTTGGCTGCATTCACAGACCACACACCAGCAGGCTTAGCCTTACATAGGCTAGTAACAGCACAAGCTGGTCAGAAACGAGAAGGGAAATGCTCCTGGATTTTTAACAGCATAATTTTTAGTTGCAAAAATGTTCTTTCAGGTTTATTTAAGCCATAGGAGATCAGAATGGCAGGCAGGGGATCAGCTCCCCAGAAGAGTATTCATGCCAGGTTGGATGGGGCTTCAAGCAACCTGGTCTAGTGAAAGGTGTTCCTGCCCATTGCAGAGCACATTGGAACTAGATGATCTTTAAGGTCCTTTCCATCCCAAACCATTCTGTGATTCTATGAGGAGTACCCCAGGCACATCCCTTTCTCTCTAGGAACAGGTATGTCCATACCATGGCTGCTGACTGTGATGCAAAGCACATAATCTGACCCCCTGTACTACATTTCCTGTCAAACCTGTACCTAGAATTTATGAAACTTGGTGATCTCTTTTCCCCTGTTCTGTTTTAAATCAGGCTGAGAATTCATCTGAGCATTCAGAGATTTTTAATACAGAGATTTTTTTTCTGGTTAAGCAGATGTAAAGGTTTGTTATTTTCCCACACTGCAGGCTTTCCAAAATGTACTGCTTTTATAAGTATAAATGTAGGAAGAGGGAGAGAAAAGGGGTTATTATATCTCCTATCCTTTCTTATCAAAGCTGTGTGTTGGAAGAGAGGGAGAAATTGAGAAAAATGAGAAAGTAATTTATTGCAGATATTTCTCAGCTGAATGTCTTCCAACTAAGCTTCTTCTCCCAAACCCTGTGATTTCAAAGACTGCGTAAAATACATCTTATATGCAAAGATTTAAGTGTGGGAGTTTTTTGCAATACAAGAAAATAATATTTCTAGCCTAATTCAAATACCAAGGCAAAAAAGTGTGTTCAGTGATATCTCCCAGAACTGCAGCTGCATTGTGATTGTATAGAGATTTTAAAATGCCTGGCCTGTCTATAGAAACCAGCTGTGAAAAACAAAACAAAACAAAACAAAACAAAACAAAACAAAACAAAAACAAAACAACAACCAAAAAAACCCCCCCAAACAACCCCAAAACTATTCCTACGGTACCTGAAGGAAACCACAATTAGCGGATGTTCTCACTCTCCAAACACTATAGCATGTGCTCCTTTCCCCAGGATATATATTAGTGATCTCAAAGGGGCATTTGCCTGTCACATTACACCCTGGAGCTTTGAATCAGTGTTTGCTTACTCCTGTCAACCTCAAACACTTAAAAGTCATGACTTCTACCTTAGGCCAGTGTGTGATGAGCTCCCAAATACTTAGATACTTTTTTCTGGCTTTACAGTACTGCCAGATCCAAAATATTGAGAACACTGAGAAGTACTTTTGAAAGTTCTTTACAAGAGTATCACTTGGGAGCCACAACTGTGATCAGCTCATTGTAGTTTTGTTTGGCATTATGTCTCACTCAGTTCCATGCGAATTCAGGAATGTTCATCTCCACATCTACAACTTAACTTTGCAAGCAACTCACCCCAGAGACCAAAAGCAAGCACACACTTTCCATCTATAGATCCGTTCAGCCTCCAGACTCACATTTGTTTCTTCACCTAACATCACCCCTGATCCTTTTGCAGCACTGGAGGCTCCACATCTCATGGGGTCAGTCTAGGGAGGGTTCAGCCCTTTCCCATCCTCCTTGTCCTGAAGAGGGAGATGTCCTCTTCTGAGACAGCAAGATGTGAAGAAGAGGGAGTGGGAAGTTCCTTCTGAACTGTAAGGTCTTTTTGTGACACCTTCTTCTTCTCTCCTGTGGGGTTAATTTGGGGTTCTCTCTCTTCCACATTCCTACAGAAAATGTTGCCTGCTCATGCACAAGTGGGAAGGAGTCCTGTGGGCTGTCCCCAGCAGCCCTGCTGGCTTTCCTGTGGCTGCTGAGGACACAGCAGAGGCAGCTAGTGAGGACTGCAAAGCATGCAAGGACTGCGACCTGTTACCCCACTGGGACCTCAGTGTTTGTTGCACATGCTCTTCATACCAAGTCCTAAAATGGAACAGCCCTATTTCTTCCCACCTGTCCTGGGCAGCCCCACTCAGGCTGGTCATATTCAACCACAATAGTAAGAGAGATGAGATGTTGTGTCTAGAGCTGCTTTCCAGTGACTTCTTTAATTTCTTCAACTAGAAATTCCCTGGCACTGCCTTTCATAAAATCTCCAGTTTATCACTGTTTCTCATTGCTTTTAGTGACCAAGCCATACTTAAACATGCAGCTATCAGTTACACTCGTGATTCAACACTCAAGTAGGAAAATTGTCTAATCAATCACTCATGTGAGAGACAAGCTTCAAATTTGGCCTCAGTTTCTGAGGCAGACTTTTGTAGTTCGTAGTTTAAAATGTTTTTATATCATTCAGTTCTAACCAGCTATCGGAGTTATCCCAGCACCAGTGAGAAGATGAGGAAATTCTAATGAAAAACAATGGTTTTTCACCCCTGCACTTAGGCATAAATCATGCATCAAATTCCTTAAATGAAAACTGCACAGGATGACATGGATGTTATGAGTTAAGACAAATCCAGGGGTTCATATGAAAGATCACGGACATCATGGAAATTCAGTTTTGAGGTGAATACGGGTTTTAGATTTGAAATCAATGTGGGACAGACTTTTCATATTTTCCAATGCACCCTGTTCCTCTGTGTTTATTTTATAGTGATCTTTTGGCTTTCTAAAACTACAGCATTGCATAGGTAAGAAAGAAGAAGAATGGCTACCTGTTTATGAGTATAAATTCTACCTAGCTGATGTGCTGAAGCACAATGAATACTTCCACACAACAGTGCCTTGAAAACTAGGTCCAGCCTACCAAGTAAGACTGAAGAGGAAATATCTGAGGAAGTGTTGCTGCATCCCAAATCTCTATACTTTAGTATCTGGCAAGTTATGAAGAACATGTAGGTAGGGGAGGTTCCCATATGATTTAGAGCAAAGAATAGAGAAATCATACATGAAATCAGGTTGAAACATTCAGCAGAGTTAGGAAACCTAGCAATCTAGAGACATCTGCCTGAAAAATTTCAGGGACAAAAAATGGTGAAACAGGTTTTCTATGAAATCCGAGTAATGGTTAAGAAGTTTGCTACTGATGAATTGACTAGCAAGAGGACAAGATAGGATGGTGATGAGAAACTCAGTAGGCCCTGGTTACTCCTTTTATATTGGAGGTTATTCTTTATATACATTGTTCAATCATTTTTTCCTAGGGACTGCATTAGCAGCCTTACATCTCTCATTATTACTGTACCTGTCAAAGAAATTGTACTTAAGTTATTTACATCTTCTCATCTCTGGAACTCCTCTTAAAGGTCCCCTCTTGGGGTAACTTGGATCTTGCATGTGGGACATGAAGACTTGCAAGCACATTGGTGATTCAGGGAAAGAGTCGTGGAGAGCAGAGCTCTCCACTACGTTGATGTATAATGGGGAATCAGTTAAAGGAACCAAGTGAAATGCAACAAACACCTCCAACAATACTCACAATGGGACTGATTTTGATGATTGTGTCAAGATTCATCTCTTTGTTTGACCTTTCCCTCCTTGAATGTATTTACTAGCACACTATCTCACCCTTCACCACACCTTCTGCTAGTCTGTTGCATCAAAAAAGTATAATTTTGCACACAGTTAGTAACTCCGCATCTCAAAGGCACAAGGTCAGCTTTTTCCATTTGAATTGGGAGGGGAGGTAGATAAAGAAAGCAATGTCCATAAATTTCTAGCAGTGAAGAGACTAGCATAGTCTGTACTAGGTTCTGTTTTCCAGTCAAAATTCTGCTTTCAGAGTAGCACAGACACTTCTCACTGACCTGAGCAGAAGTCACAGGTGAGTTTGTCCTCTTGATATTTTTGTGAATCAAGGAGAGAGAAACTGGTTGTTCTGGGATTTCCAGGTCCAACTAACACACCAGACATACCCACTACTTCATATGCATTTTGTACATACATATTACCCTGCACCTTGTATGTTACTTATGTTTGTGAAACAAAACAAAACAAAAAAAGGAGCAGGTTTCTCTTGCATTCCCTTTCTGTTAACAATAAATCAGGCTCCAGAGAGCTCATAAATTTTTCCTAAAGGAGTCAGATTGATGAAAACCATCTTTTGTGGACACAGCACTGCACCCCTCATTTTTTAACGCTCTCTTCCTGGAATGGAATCTGTTAAAGAAGCACCCTGGCTCCCAGCAAGGGAATAAGGGAAAGAAAAGCCCTTTGCTTCTGCTGTCAAACCTGTATCACCATCCAGGAACCCTGTGTCCTGTTTCTCACATATGGTTTTCAAGTCATTCATCTGCAAAGTAGGAGATATTAATTTTAGCCCTTAAGCTGTGAATCGAAGAGCAACAAGGTAGTCAAGCCTCAGGTTAGTGTTCTGGTGACCAGACTGAAGTGTGAAAGATGGGAATCATGCTCTCCACCATCACCTATGGGAATCTGAGCCCGATCTTTTTCCAATTGTCATGCACTCCCTTGATTTTTGAAGCCAAGACTACCTTCTAGGAAGGACCAATGCAACTACAAATTTCCAAAAGAGACTGCTCTCTTTTTCCCCTTTTAAAATCTGTTTTCATTTTGCGTATGTGTTAGCTACATTTGATAAATCATGAGCTAGGGGTCAGTGAGATTTTGCCATGGTTTGACATAGATTTGACAAGTACTGCCTAATCCTGACAAACTTCCCACTGATTGCATTTCAAGATACAGTTTTGCCTCTGGATCAAATAATAGGGACTTTGTAAGATATCTTTATGGGTGACCAAATTTCTTAAATTAGTACAATGAGAAGAATGAAAGCAATCCCTGCTAACACAGGCACAAGAAAATACTGTTTTCTAACTATGAAGGAAATGTGCTGAAAGATTTTATGAAAGGTTTTGATTCTGTATGTTTTGTATCCAACTTTAAGTACATTGGCTCTGGTGCATTCCTTTGATGCAATTAAAAAAAGTACAGCATAAAATCATGCTGTATTGCAGAGAATCTTTAAACAATTATTTGAGTTCAAACTGAAAGAGGGAAAATTTAGATTAGATATATTAAAAAACTTCTTTACAGTGAGAGTGATGAGGCACTGGCACAGGTTGCCCAGAGAAGCTGCCCCAGCCCTGTAAGCGTTCAAGACCAGATTGGATGGGGCATTGAGCAACCTGGTCTACAAAGAGGTACCTGCCCATGGCAGGAGCAGTGGAACTAAATATCTTTGGGGTCCCTTGCAACCCAAACCATTCTATGATTCTATAATCTGAAGAAAAGTGAGTCCTGAGACTTTTTCTTCTCAATTAGTATAAACTGGCCAAGTAATTCAGTGTGAGTTTTACAAATCTGTCTTTTCTGACTCCTTTGTTTTGACTTTCTGGATTTCCATTATATCATGTTTAAATACCTAAATGCAAGCAAAGAAATATAAGGCATATTTAACTGATAAATCAGGGGGGTTGACATGCTTTCACATCAGCCTTGACAGATAGATAGGCGGAGCCTGAGAAAATGACATCTCGAAATTAATAAGGATGCTTTTTTATATCCAGTACCTCAGCTTACTTAATTGTTGATACCTCAGAGAGGCAACTAATATACAATGAACCTTTCAGGGTGGAGAATGAAAAAGTACAAAAATTTGGCAGCACTCCCAGCTAATCAGATCTAGGGAGAGACTTAGTCCAAAAGTGAGCAGTCAGGGCTACTGCAAATTGTGTTGTGACACTCCATGGAAGAGAAGAAACCTGAAGCACAGATGAGTGCCTAATTGTCAGCTGTTTGGGTTGCATCACTACTGAAGATACTTGATATTTGAATCTGGCAAAAACTGTGGGGAAAAAAAAGAACAAGCATTCAAATTCTGTAAACAATTCTGATTTTCAGAAGTGCTGCCCACTCATTATGCCCTTTCCCTTCTGTTGAATTTCTGGCTCTTAACCATCTCCAAAGAGCATCCTTTGATTATTTACTCATGGCTTTTATGTTTCCATGAACTCCCATGTTACCAAGTTTCAGAACTAAAATGCTTTCTGAAAATGCATTTCACAGTAATTTCAAACCTCTAAAGGAAGCAGAATCTTAAATTTGTCAGTATGCACACTAGCAGCATAATGTCTCCATCCAATATGAAAATAGAAACATGCTAATGCTGCCTAATACACAGGAATACCAATAATTTGAATAATGAACATCAAATACTGAAAATAAGATATGTATTTAAAACACAGAAAAGAAATGTATAACATTCTTTCAGTACTATAAATCTGAGGGTGTTCTTATTTTATTTGGGGTCTGTTTTTTTCACACATATTTTCCAAAGGTACTTTCAACAAATGTTGAAAATCATTAATTTGTTGATAGTTAATCTAAAGACACAATAAAATACATTTTAATCTAAAGACACAATAAAATACATTTTGTTTAGCAGAGAAGAGAGAGAAAAGAAATACTTCTGATGACATTACCATTTCTGCCTCACTGTAGAGGTCTAGCTAAAATGCTATTTAAATTTGATTGAATTCTGTTTATTCTTTTCATTTTTCAAACCATTTACGCAATGGAATACATTTGTCTATGTGCATGTATGTTACCTATAAACTTTGCATTTATGGCTTCTGAATTGGTTGTTACAATGCATATTCTTGAGGCAAAAAGGCATTAAATCCTGTGACACAACTCCTATCTAAATCAAAGTGCTAATCATAGCTGAGAGCACATTCCCAGTACATGAATTTCAAATCTACCAAATATTTGTGCTCCTTGTATTACTGCACTCATCCTCTCAGCATCAAAACAATGTCATGTGAGGTTATTATTTGCAACTAATAGCTGCATTCAGCTACATAGCTTGAATAATGATTACTTCTAGAGAACAGTTCATCCCTGGTGTTAAAAACCCTCTAACTTTATCAATCCTTGTGAAATATTCATTTTTTATTTTGAATAAGAAATATAATTTTCTACATAAGTGACCTTCTGGTTTACTTCTTCAGGTGGAAGACAATTTAGTTCTTTTCACTTTTAGCATGATCGTCAAAAAACTGCTGAATACTTGAAGAAATCACTGTCATATGCTGGGGACTGCTGTCATGATCAGACTTTGCTTTTACCTGAGCTGAATTGACTGAGAAGTTAATTCATTAACAGCAGTTATGATTAAGATTAATGCTGATGTTTTTATTGTTTCTTAGAGAATGTTTTTCTAGGTATGTTACATGACTGGAGACAGAAGGATACTTTCCATTGATTTAAATGTCCAGCAAGTCAGCTACTGTATTCCTGTAAATAACAAATCAATCAGTAAATTCAAAAATCCGTAAGACTTGCCAAACCAAAGTCTTAAACCCAAGTAAATTTATCCATGTTCATTTTTGGCACTTAATATGAAAAAACACAACTTAGGCTAAAGATAAATTTAGCCAAGGAATTAAATGTTTACATTTTTTTTAAGAATGTACTTTAATTTTTTTATTTGGTGCAGAGGTCACATAATAATGGAGGAGACTAAAACCTATAATAATAACAGCATCCTTGCATTAGACAGAAGTAACACATGGGAAAAAATAGAAAATATTTCAGGCTGCAGATGTCATCTGTGTCCATATATGAATAGGCTCTTTCAGATTACACTTT
This sequence comes from Acropternis orthonyx, assembly GCA_035583155.1. Lineage (NCBI taxonomy): Eukaryota > Metazoa > Chordata > Aves > Passeriformes > Rhinocryptidae > Acropternis > Acropternis orthonyx. Next base: position 28,708,960 of record JAWWEU010000040.1, on the reverse strand, counting down.
TGTACAACCATTACTCAGTGTCTTAATCAGACAACTCACATTTTAATTTCATTTTGATTCAATTGCAAGAATTGAAATTTCAAAAGAAATTATCAGTACAGAATCTGATAGTGTTTTATCTTAATTACAGCTTATTCTTCATGTCATCTATTCTTCTCTGAGGATGATGAATAATTGATTACATGATTTGCCACAATTATTTGATGAAAAATCAATGGTATTCAATCAATTTGTTTAGCGATTGTACTTTGCAATTTACATTTAAGTGAAAGATTAAGATCTTCTGCATAGTTAAGCAACAAACTATGTTTAAATAATGTTAAAACTGTAACACAGTGAAACAAAAGTTAATCAAGTTAGTGTTGTGCTTTACACTTGTGCCATTATAGAGGAGGAAAAGGACAAATGATGTGGTATATTATCCTTAACTTCTAACACCCTGGCTTCCCAAAGTGTAATTTTTAAGCAAATTGAATTTAATAAGAACAAAAGATACTTAAAATCATTATGAATATTTTTGCAAAATATTATTTATTGCCTTCTAGCAAGGCTGGATTATTTTTTTTTCTGTATAGTACTTACAAACCTGGGTTGATCTTATGAAAGAACTAATCATCAAGTGTCTTAGTGGATGTGGGATCAGACATATGCTCTCAAAGCTGTTTTATTTCTCAAAGCAGGGACAACAGAAGGTTGTTCAATCTCAGTGTCTCCTGTTCAAACAGAAACACCTCCAGGCAATGAAATGATCACCTTCTTGGGGAAAATGCTGTGAAAAAATCCATTGTAGTCTCACAGGCGTACAGCTAGGAAACTGGTAGGAATGGGAAACAGATACACAGAGAACCACTGGGTTTCTGAGGATTCATCTGGAACTAGACAAACGCAGGGAGTTTTGCCATTGTTTCTTGAATACAGCCAGATTCATCTGAGACTACTCAGAAGGGAGAGTACAATCATCCGTGGCTGGAATAGTTACAGAAATCTTGGGATGTTTTCCAAGAGCTGCTCCAAATGTCACTGCAGTTCACAGTATTGACTCCAGCTCTGGTAGAAGGAAGCACAATGCACGGCAGTAGATCTTGGAAACAAGACGTGGATTACTTAAAGGGACTGTAAACTAAATGTTGATTTTCTCATCTCAACCAAATTGCCCATTTTATCTTAGGCCATAGGAGATAATTAAGCTAGAAGAACCAATAGAGTAATCTGTGATCAAAGGTAGGGTGTGAAGCCTTCATATAAGGATGACATTTTAGCCCAGGTAGACAGGACACAGTTATACAACAAAGAAAGGTGCCTGGGAAAGAAATCCATAAGGAACATTTTTTTAGCTGGCCATGCAAGGATTCAGCTGACTTTTAAACAGAGATTAGGAAAGATCCTAGAGCTGAAAAAGTAATGGAGTCATAAGATACAGACAAAACAAACAAAACAGGCAAAATCAGCAGGAGAGATCTTACAAAAAAATGAAGAACTACTGCAAAAATAAATCAGAAAAGGAGATACTGTAAACTGGAACAATACTTGAACTGGAAAGCTTGAGAAGCCATTCCATCTCCAAAATGCAAGCATGCATTCCATCTTTGTCCTGACTCTGTAGCAGGATGTAATTCCCTCCCTCCATGCATGCTACACCCGGGTTTACATGGGAAATTAAACCAAACCTGGACACTGTGATTGAAGTCATAGTAGTCCTCACTCTGTCCTTACTTTGACTGTCTAGTGACCAGATTTCCAACTACCCTGCAAAACCACACACCACTCAGAGCAGGTGTGGATACAGAAGAGGAAAGTGGTACACGTGCCAAAGTGGGGGGTGAAACAACCTTCTTTACCAATGACATTTTGAAAACTCATTATTAAGACTGGGTTTTTTTCAAAGCCAAGTCTATATAACTGATAAAGAACATATTGCTCGGTACAAGACAAAGGAAAGAGTTGGTTTATGAGAGTCAGCATTTGAAAACTTGTGCCTAATTGCTTCTGCCAGTCCACATTGCTCTATTCCAGTGGGAGTGGCCAAGAAACACCCAACACAGAATTTGAACAAGGTGTTCTTGTTAATATTCATAATTGATGTTCTATACAGCTTTTTGTCTGAAAAACTCAAGTGCTGCATAAAGATTAACTAAGCCTTACATGACCTATGTGGTAGAAGAGAGTTTCATTCTCTGCATGCAAACAGGGAAACTGAGGCATTTCTACTGCTACTTAGAGGGACAAATAGAAAAAGAATGGCCATTGTACACACTGTGGGATCCCTTCCTGAAGAAAGACTAAGTAATAAAAAGAGAAAGTAAAAATCCAATGTACAGCGTTATACAAAGTGAGCAGCAGAAATTAAAAGCACTGTTCCTCTCCCAAAATCCCCAAATGAAGCTGGTCTATGCTTCACACCTTAGAGAAAAGCTAAATGAAAACCTTGCAAGAATTTCAAATCTTGCCCCTAATCCAACACAAATTTTGTTCTAATGCGCAGTAAAACAATCATAGACACCCTAACGTCAGTATAAAGGCTGCTATGGTTCACTCAAACTCTCCATCTCCAGGCATGGCCTCTTTCTTTTCCCCACACTTACACACTGCTTTAGTAATTAGACAACACAGTCTTACCTGTATCTTCTGTATTAGCTGAATCCAAAAGCTCTAGATCACAGGATCAGTGTTGGCAGGGACCTCTGAGGGTCATCTGGTCCAGCCATCTCTTCCAACCTCAAAGGTACATCAGTGCTAGATTTCATTTATGCTACCAGGCTAAGGAGTTACTTTTGTTCACTGCAGTTGCAGTTGTAACTCGGTGTGTACGATTTCAGTATGAAGACATTGAGATGCTTTAAAGATAATAAGAAAAATTTAAAGTATTCACTGGAGAAGGTAGGATTGGAAAAGAAGATGTGAAGGATTGCTCTAGCCATTTCCTTCCAGGCTACCTGTATGAATCTGTATGGATGCTTGACTCCTACTCCAGAATCACATAAAAACTTCTCATGCTTCGCATTTTTAAATTTTAACCCTTGCAACATGGGCCAAAAACTGCATTCCTCACATGAAATTAATGATAACTGTCAACACCACTTTCTAGAGAAAAATCATAAATATAGAACATATTTTAGAACATATTTTTCACAAAATGGGCAACAGTCTCATTCCCTCAGGAATTTGAGGGTTTCACTATGTTATAGTAACAAAGCTGGGACTCAGGCCCCTTTTAAAGTTGCTTATCAGTAGTTTATATTTTTTTTCTTACATAAATAATTTTGAAATATTCAACAGAAGTTTAAGATATACAAATAGATATTGTAACTCTTGGCCTTTTCTATGTGCAAGCTTTCCTTAAACCCTCTCACAGCCTACTCCAGTGACAGAGTAGACCTCATCCTCTAATTATCCAGACTTCCGGTGAATGAAAAGTGCATGCAACCAAAATCTGCAAAAAGTACCTGAAGGTAGAATGCAACAAAATCACACGACAGCCAAGTATCTGCCACAGAACGTGCAAAACAATTGATGGAGAATATTATAGTCCCTTCCTCAGTAATTGCATTTGTAGGTGGTATTTTTTTATATTATTTCCTGCTGTTCACAATCGGTGTGTTTTTTCTAGGACACAAACAAAGTCCTGTAGGTCCTAAAAAAAACCTGTCTGTGCTGTTTCATCAAGACTACAGTTGCTGACTTGGACAGGCTTTATTTCTGTCCATGGTGTGAAAAACAGAGCAGGCTATAACACTATTAAATCAGCTCTCCTGAATTTGCATTACAGACATGGCTGTAGAATGAGTAAATTACATTACTATAGCAAACTTCCCAGGCTACCCATATGGTTAAGTAGAAACTAAGAGTTTATAGCTTAATTAGAGGCATTTGTAAGTGAGGATCAGATAAACAGATATACAACTTAAAAGAGTGCATTGGCCATAAATTCTTTCATTCCAGATTCAGATCTGCTAATATATGACTTCAAACACCTTTGACAAGGTTATTTAAAAGCCAAGCAATCTTATTTCCTATGCCTTTGGAACCTGAAGTGGGAAGAAGTAAACGACAGAAATCACGTAATGCTGCCTGCAGAACCTAAACGTATTTAGATCTTTGTGATAAATGCTACAGAAATGCTTGAATAGGTGGCAGGGAAGGACACAGGACAAGGGACGAACAACTGATGGCCCTTTTGCCATCTTTGCCACCTTTTCTTTGCATTCCCTTTACAATTAATTTTTACAATATTATCATTTGGTTTTATTATATATTTTATAATACTTTTTTTTTTCACACTGTTGCTTCATGCTCTGTGTTTTTTCTTAAATTATCTATGAAATCCAAACTCTTTCTGATGGAAAGAGTGGTAGAGTCTAACTCTTCTGAGGTTTCACTGTCTGTACAAGTGTCTAATCTGTCTCTCTGGAAACATCCACATAGATGCAATCTGGAAGTGTTTATTTTCAGACTTGGTTAGGATTTAGAAGGAATTGTTCAGCAATGTGATGGTGATACTACATCACAGCTGCAAGGAAAACAGCAGAGCAGAGCACCCAGGGTTTGAATTGCAGTTGAAACTTTTAAGATGAAAAGTAGGTTAAACCCTCTTGCAGTAGTAAAGTTGTAGCCTTAGGTTGTAGACTGAATTTGTTTCCCAGTCTGAATTTGTTTCCTGTGAGTTACATTTTTATTTTTTTCAGATGCAGAAAGATGATTTTGACCAGATTGGAATACAAATAACAAACTAATTCTGCTAGCACAGGAAAACCAAATGTGCTTCAAAACATGATGGGAAGATTGTCATTTTCATTTCCTCATGTAATTCTGTCCGTGTTTAGAGAATCAGGAGAGACACTGCCAGACAACAGACCAAATTTCAGCTTCACATAAAACAACTTTTTAGGTTCCAGACACATTTGTTTCACCAAGCAGGGAGAGTTTGTGACTGCTTAGAAGTCACTCTGGCAAAACTATCTCATCTTTCAATTTGCTCCATAGAAAAAATACAACGTCGGGTTAAACGTCTTAATTGTTACCCATCCTTTGATGTTTCCACAGAGCGTTTAAACACTTCGAGACCACTAGAAAACCAGGAGCTCAATCCACGTTGCTCAAAGTCTGTTAGGTGGACACACCCGGCACGGCGAGGGCTCCGCACCGCCTTCTCTTCGGCTGCCTGCGGCGGGTGTGCGGGGGCACCGACAGTACCGCGGGCCGGGAATCCCGCCGGGACCGGCTCCGGCGCCCACCTCCGCACAGATGGACCGGACAAGTTGTGCATTAACCGTCCCCCTCCCGCTCCCTCGGTGAGAGCTAGCGGATCCAGAGCTCCGTCCGGCCGAGGCGGATGGGGCAGAGACCCGTCCGCCCTGCCCGCTGCCCGGCTTTCCCACCGGTGCTCCCGCCGGGATGGCAGGGCAGCATCGCCCACGCTCCGCCGGCCCGGGGCGGGCTCGGCGCGGCCCCGCCCCCCCGCTCTCCGCTGGCGGCGATTGGCGGGCGAGCGGGGCCCGCAGCCAATGGGCGGGCGGGTCGCGGGGCGGTGGAGCCCCCTTAGGGCGGGCGCGGGGGCACGGCCCGGCAGTCGCGGCGGGGGCGGCAGCGGCGGCGGGCGGTATGCGGGGCTGCGGCGGGCACTGACTCCGTGGGGCACGGCCGGCAGCGAGCCCGTCCCGCTGCCCCTGTGACGGGCCCCGCCGCCTCTCGGGGATATATCGCCGTGGTCCGGCAGCGCTGTGGGAGGGTAAGTGGCGGCTCCCCGGGGTGAGGGCTGACGGGCAGCCTGCGGCGGCGTGACCGGGCTCCCGGCGGGTTTGGCGGGGGCGCGTCCGCAGCCGGCATCGTGCCCCTGGAGGCGGGGTCCGCACCGTCAGGGCGTGCCCCCCGGGGAGCCGCCCGAGCGCGGAGCTGTGGGACGGGGCTGCGGGCTTGGGGCAGCGGCGCTCCCAGGGAAGGGGTCGCGGCGCCGGCTCGGAGCGAGGGGCGCGCCGGGGCTGCCGGCCTGAGAGGCGGCCCAGATGCGGCAGCTCAGCTGTTGCCTGTCAGTGGGTGACAACTGGCCCCTGCAGGGCAGCCCCTGCCTCCTCGCGTATCCTGAGCGAAGTGTCCGCCTCCGGGTCTTGCCACGAGCGGGGACCCTGGCGCGGTGGGTGGAACCTCGGTCTGCTGTCCCGGCAGCATCTACCGCACTGCTCGCTGTTGCTGAGGGGCACCCCGTCCTACACAGCCCTGCAGCGCGGACCTCGCCGAAGTACGTGATTTTATCTTCCTGGGTGAAGAGAGCTCTGGAAGGGCGATGGACCCTCCCCGAGCCCCTTCTCCCGGAGTATTTATGCCCGCCGCGGGATTTCAAACTCTAGCAGCCACCATTTATCAACCCACCCTCTTTGGCTGAGCCCAGGCATCTTGCTGTGGTCCCAGCCGGGTCTGGCCTTGGGCAGGAATCTGTCAGAGTCCCCCAGCGGGGTGGCCGAGGCAGGCAGAATAAAGCACCCGCCAGCCCCGGTGTGTCTGAATGCCATCAGCTGGAGCGCGGGGGAACGCGCCGGAGGGTGTTTTACGAGCGCGCCCAGAAACGTTTGTACAGCGGGCTTAAAGGTTAACAGTGCGTATTCTCTACGTGCTAAAACCTAAAAAATGGCAAGAATACAGGACGGGCATTATTGCGGTGAAGTTCCTGTGATCGTTGTTTCGCTGGTAACTCGGGTCTTTAAACTGCATGTTTTGCACGGCAAACTCAGAGTGATTACTAAGGTTTTCTAGCAGGAAGGGTTTTCTCCCCTCTAGCTCTTGTTATTATTATTTCTAGGAGGAATTGCTGTAATTTGTACTACTGCTTTACGACACAGGCATATCACAGTGGCCAGGTTTTCATCCCAAGATGTGAGTAGATCAGATTGGACTTGGACAGGGAGCGAAAAGGAACAGAGAAAGAAAGAGCAGTTACTCTGATGCAGTGACAGATTCTTTCATTTCTCCCTGCAGAGCCCCGGATGAGCTGGGTTGGTGCAGTTCTGCCAACAGCAGGGTTAATTGTGTCCTGTAAATCAAGGTCCACGGAGCTGCTCTTTTTCTGTGTAACAAAAGGTTTTGTAATGAGTAAGCCCAGATCAGTAATATAAAAATTTTAACATCAACTGGGCAAGGGAGGTGTGTGTGGACCTTACAGGGTTAATAGCTAAACTATTAAGATTGAAGTCAGATGTGGGTAAAAGCAACAGGAGAGTCTGGTTTTTCCTAATATCCTGTAGTATGACAACTCTGAAGTAGGTAATTGTTTAAAAATAATCTGTTTCAATTTAAGATTTATTAAGCAAGAAGAACCTTACGTAAACATCAGAATCCCTTTCTTGTTTGGGAAGGCAAGAAATGGCTAGAAATGTTATTTGAACTTAAAGACTACAAACTATGTGTGGATTTTCATGCATATGTGCAAGAATGTTATTAATCTCATTTTCAACTCAATTATTCTGTTTCTTAGGGAGACTGGGGTGTTTAACTCAGGCTTGTGGCAAAATGGCTTCTGTGCTTTTAGGTTCTTCTTCTCTAGCAAATGAGGTTTTTTTCTAGCATTTAATAGGAATTTTAGAATACAGGAGTAAGAGATATCAAGTGCCTTCCAAAGAAGGAGAATTGGAGGGTGCAGAAGGGGGAAGCCAAGTTTTAGTTACATATGTTGTAAGTTGGGAATGTAATATATGGGAATATGTAATATGGGAATGTATATAAGGAGAGAATCTGAAGAATGACTTGGCACGCTAATGACCTGGCTTTTCAGAACTTCAAGAGTTTGGTCTGTCTCCCCCTATGGTTATAATAAGAGATTAAACGCATTTGGCATATTTAATTAATTAGCATATGAAAATGGGATGACTTTGTCATTGTTTTTCTGTGAAACTTTTCTATGCTAATGAATGTCTACATTTTGCAGAGTAATTTAAATAGCTTTGCTTCATATTATATTTTTGCAGATTGCTTTGACTCTTTCTAATGCTGTAAGCCTTTGCATCATAGCCTAAAAGTCCTTTCCTTTTGTCATATGAAACTTGTGTAACAAGTATGTTTTCAATGCCTGCTATTCACAGCTTCTAACAGAGCAGACTGAGAGCTGCTCTTAAATTTAAAGCCTCTCTTGGCTTGGGTGCTCTGTCTTGGGCATTCCAGAGTTAATTGGATGTGCAGTGATGAAGTCCATTTAAAACCAACAAACAAGCTGGGTTGTGTTTCTGTTTTCTACCACTACCTTATCCTAAAGTAAAGAGATCCCTGCTTTTGAGGTGTAAAAACATGCTCTGAAACATTTTTTTAATAGTTGCTTTTGAGAAAACTGTTGTATGATACATTCTTGTGTTAAGAATGCTTGATCGAGATGGATGCATAGTGACCAAGTGGTTTATATCAATATTCAGTTTATTGTAATAAGCCCCCTTGTATTAAGGCTTAAGCTTCAGTTTGGCCAGCACTGGTTGTTGCTTATGCTGTTTAAACAGAGGTAAACTTGAGGTTAGCTCTAGCCATTAGTATATGCTTGGTGTAAGCCATGCATACTTAGGTCCTGCTCCTGGAAATGTTTACAGAAATGAGTAACTTTTACTTGAGTGCTTAAACTGTTTGGATTAGGAATTGTATAATGGGAAGAACCAGCTTGGAAGGATACAGCACAGCTATCACTCACCTTTTCTGCCTCCCACCTATGGCTGAAGAATGATGGGAAGAAACATGTTTTGTAAGAAACAGCACACTGAAGTTGTGGCATTTCTGACAGATATTCCCAGATAGACTATCAAATCAGTTTGCCAAAATTACATGCTTTTTTCAGAAATGGGTCTTTGGCTGCTGGTTCATTGACAAAGCATATTTCAAGCTACTGAAGAAAATATCATAGGTGGTCTGCTATAACCCTTCCTCTTTGTATTTTACTTGTTTATAATATGTACATCCTTTTTTTAGCAAAACTAAATGAGTAAATGACTTCTCAAAACGAACTGACAGTACTTCTCAAGCATGTTCTTGTGCAAGTAGGTTTTTTTCTAAATGTACAAAATGAGCAAAGTGCTCATATACAAGACATATGAGCCAATACAAACATTTTTAGTATTTTTAAAATATCTGTAAGTGACAGCTTTTTGCTAGTTTACCTTTTCTTGGAACTCTGCCTGGAAGGCTAACTCCTTAAAAGTTCTTAAATACAGTCATAAGCTTGGTGAGTTGCTTTTCAAGATCATTTTGAACCTATCAAGCTCAGTGTTTTGCTAGCTAGTAAACCTGGAGTAGACAGTCTCTCAGGCAGGCCTTTCATTTCCAGTGGATTACACATCAACAAAAGCTGGAACTGCATTATTTCAGTTGTTCTGTACCAAAGTCATGTACTCCTGTCTAAGGTCTGTGTTTGAAATGTTGATTTATAGTACCTGATAGCTCTTGCTGTTCTGCCTTGTGTACTTCTTTCCTTCATTTTCCTCCTCTTCCCTTCTCTCCCCTCCTTAAGATGTAAGAGTATTATGGAGGGTGCTTGTAGGTTTGTATCTATAACAATTTTATTCAATTGCCCCCCTTTTATTTAAGCACAGATCCCACAGCTTACAATTACTGTCTTTGACTTTAGTAACAATTTTTTATTCCCCTCCCTCCCCCCCACCCCCCCCCACCGGTTCCAGTTACACACAATATTGGCTTTGTGGAGCGCTTTTATGCTAAAAAGGCATTTTCAACTGCCATCCAAATATTGAGATGTAATTGCTTGCTTTTATATAAAATAAATTTTGTTTCTTGTGATGTCTTTTTAACCCCCTTTTTGATGTTGTTGCCTTCTAATCTTGCATCAAGTAACCCCAGTCTTAATATTACACGATTCCAGAACTAGGCTTCTCTGTCGGCAGCATGCCAAATCCCGTCTGATGTCTGTGTTAATGTGGTGTATATGAAAACTGACTTCTCTGTGGATTTGATCACTGATTTGTGTAATTGCAGCCAGCATGATTAGAAATCTGCATGTCAATATCATGATGCTTATAGTAAAACTTAAATTCTTTTTTAATACAGTGATGTTAGTACCTTAAATTTTCTTTGAGAGTCTTCATTGTCCAAACAGCTTCATTTCTGAATGTTGGAGGGTTTTAAAAAGAAAGTAGAAACATAGATGTATTTACAAATATAACAACATAGGCCTTGGATTGTGCTGTGTGGTAGGACTCTTGCATCTTCTTGTTCTGTAGGAAAGCTGCATCTTCTCTCACCAGTCTTAAAAGGACTGACATGAGAGGCTTGCATCTGAATCTTAATGTATCTAGACAGATACTGCTATATGTTTCCTCAAAGTGCACATCCCTTCTGTATCCCGATGTTCCCTGCTGGAGCCATGTAAATCACCTCTGACACAGGCACTGTAATTGTTCATCTTTACCCGTTTACCCTCCCCTAATCTGTTCATTAACAAAGTGCTGCTGTGACAGTGTAGTGCTAGCTCAGCAAGAGGCTCTGCCCAAGCACCCAGGCACTCTTGCTCAACCTGTCCAGCACATGGGCTGATCGTACACTGTCCTCCCCCATGGCCCATTTCTGTGGCAACACAGACACACAATAAGCATGGCACAAATTGAAAGCCACCTTGCACTTTCAGATGTGGATCAAGTTGTCTAAGAGCAGTAAAACCTGACTTGTTTTCAAGTATGGTAAAAATTAGTGCATGATTAGTGAAGATGTTTATTAAGGATCTCTTTTTGTAATCAAGTGTTAATCACCCAGTTCAAAAGTGTTTATGTAAAGAAATTGCATGTGTTTGTGTGCATACTTTAGGACTAATATATTTTTATTTCAGACTCTTTGCAGGAATTGGTATTTTCATATAAAAATAAAGGCTTCACTTGCTGAGATGACTATTCAAAGTATGAATATTTATGTACTTTAAAATGAATTTTATGAAGGCACTGCAGAAATGTCTGAACCTAGCATATTTGCATCTCTATATACAGACTGCAAATGAATTATGCTAGGTCTAGAACCTCACTGGTGAATTGCAGATGACTTTTGTAAAAGTGTACATACAGCTTTCTGAGAGCTTTGAACTGTTTTCTCATGCTCTGCTCATCAGAAAGATCATATGGATAACTCGTGAAAGATTTTTTGTTTTGTTTTTTTTTCCAGTCTTGTTTGCAAAGCATGGTGAATCTGTGTGATAAATATTGAGTTCTTATTCATCCCAGTAATGAAATGGGTTCAATCTGTGCATATGGAATATGAGAAAGATATATACAAAGGATATGTTTATATTTAATAAAATTAATAGCATAAAGTAAGTGCAAAGCCTAAACAACTTGGCAGGCCAATAGCCAGCAAATGTCTTAGAGTACTGCCAAACATGTAGAAAGCAGTCCAGGCTGTCATCTGTTCTGAGGTACCAAGAAAGTATCTAACTTCCAGCCTCCTAAGGAAGTCAGTTACCCAGGATGCAGATCAGTAGATTTGGATTTCAGCAGGTACCACTGCTACTCAGGAGAAATGGGACTGCCTAAACAAGCAAGTAGTTGTGTTAGGGCAGCTCTTCAAAGCCCAGTCCCAGAGGTCCCCTTTTACAGGACATTGGCCTCCTTTTAGGAGGCTCTGGGGAAGAAAGCTGTGTTACCAGGGTAAAGCTGGAGAGAACATCTGCATGGTAAGAGGGAGTCCTGTGTACTGGTGGTGTGCTCAACAATAAGCTGCTGAAAAGCTGTGGAAGTGCTCTCAGCAAAGGGTGCTGCCAAGTAGGTTGGTGAGCTCAATGGTTTCTTTAGCTGTTTGTGAATCCAGTAAATGTCACTCTTTACACCCTGACCTTTCATAGAGCTGCTCTGCTTGGACAATCTGCACAGGGGATTTCAGGTGGTGTGAAGCTGTAGTTCAGTGGTCTGGGCTAATAGTCCATTTTGTTCTCAATATATGGTTTTCCATTTGCATGAAACTTGATTTCATGCAAGAAGAGCTTATATGGTTTTAGAGTAGCTGTTAATACACTGAAATTGAGCAATGCAGGTATTTGATTGAACTGAAGTGACCACAGTGATAAGGAGACATCTGTTTCATTGCTGCAGATTTATTGCTTTTCTGATTCCTGTGTGAAATGTCCCCTGACACTCAGGGCTCTATTGTCTAGTTCTCAATCTGCCACCTTTTAGGCTGTAATTTTGGAAAGTTATTTTTTTGATGTCTCCCTATCTTCTATTATACTGTGGCTGTTCATAAACATTTTTAACCTATTAGTGGATGTCTTACTAGCCTGGAGTTCATGCTAATATGATGAGCGCTCTTTCACAATGGTATACTTAGTGGCCTTATTTTAGGAATTGAAGAGATACTAGCTTCCAGTTATTTAAGGCTTTTTTTTTTATAACTTTGTGTAAGTCAGTGTTCAACATCTAAATTCTAACTACAAAATACTCAAAGTTGGATATTCAAGGGCATACGTTTGTTCTTGCGTCTCCTTCCACATTCCTGTAGCCTCTGGAAGGAGATTTATGCTTTGAAAGTACAGGTCTTGTGAAAATCAAGAGGTACATGTTGAATTATGTAACATTTTTTCTGCAGGTGTAAGTCATCCTCCTTTGTGCAGTTCTGTGCATTTACCTTCATCCTGCTTTGTTGTGTACTAAATCAGCTGATATATAATGCAACTGGGGGAAGATAATCTAGGCTTTTTTTTTTTTTTTTTAAAGGGAACTGTTGGCATGTTATTCTACTGGAGTGCAGGGGGAGACTTAAAAACCAGTATGTGGGCTGTGACACCGGTTGTGCACACAAGTGAAAGTGGGGGCAAAAGCACTTCCGAACAGGTAGTTACAGTCATATTCTGTCAGTGTTGGACTTGAAATGAGAATTAATTACTTCAGTCTTGCATTACTGTGGTAAATAAAACCTGATAAAACAGTGAATTAAGACTGTATTTCCTCTGTAAAATACTCAAGCTATTTACCTTAAACTGTTGCATAGTTTTGCAGGCACAGCTTAAATGGGGATGTAGAGATACTTTGGAAATATTTGGGTGCTTTTTAAGTGAGCTTCCCAAATCAGCCTGAACAGTACAGTGACTGTGTTCATGCACACTGGGGTGTGGTGAAAGGGGAGCTTCCTAACCATGTGCCGTTACCAAAAAAACCAAACCCCATAGCCCATAAAGCTGTAGCTTTTGTTCTGCCATAGTTCCAAACCATGAAGTGATTTTGTCACCTATGTCACCTCTAGTACTTTTTCTGACCTGAGTTTCAGTTTGAAGTGTTGCTCTGTCTAACCACTGTAATATTAGTTGTTCAGATGATCCTGAAGAGTTTTGGAAGATCATCTACTCTGGCTTAAGTATGAATAATGGTTAGGCACTATTTCTAGCGATGCAAATAGTTCAGATCTCTGCTTTCACTTTCCAGTTTCTGGGAATGGAGAGTCTGTGTCCTTCACAAAGAAAACTCTCCTCATTTTAGAGAGCAACTGTAGGAAAATACAAATCAATTATGTCTGTGTGGAAAAAAAAAAGTAAAAAAAGCAATATTTATTTCTAAACTTTATTTTAGAAGCCAGTTCTAACAAGTCAGTGACTGGGCTTCTGGTTTCCCCTAACACCAATCCCAGGTCTGAAAAAGAAAAAAAATAAAAAAAAAGGCAAACCCTGGCTAAGCTGCAAGTTCTCTTCACCCCCAACCCCCAGCTAGAGAGAGCCTCTTTGCCTGCCTTTGCTTGTGTACTCTATTGGTTTCACAGTTCATATACTTATGTTTTTTTTAAAATCTCCCCCTGCACTCTGGTGGGAAACATGTCTGCTGTTTCCTTTCAAACACACAAGGCTTGATTCTCCTCTCACAATGGCATAAATTGTTAAGAACTCTACTTGAAATCAATGGAAGTAAAGACATGTAAAATGGGGTGAGAGAAGAGCCCAGCCTCTGGTTTCTATTTTTAAGCGAGTCTGGTTAACCTAAAATTGTTCAATGCGCCACTGTGACTTTAGTTTGTAGATATCAGTTGCTATGCTTCTTTCTTTTCATACATAATGTATCATTTTCATATATAATACATCATAGCTAGTACCCCTAATCATGATGCACGTCTTTGATTTAATACTTTGGTACTACCATGTCAATTTTGGTAGTTAATAAGTAATATGTATGGTAAATACTAGAGTCAGATCCTGCGAAAAGTCTGGGTTATAACTGTATTCCTCTGTAGTTCCCAAAGAAAAGAGGGCTGGATTGGCACTCTCTCTACAACCTAAACTTTTTGTGGTTTTGTATTGCTTCAGTAGTTTTAATCTGTGAATCTTGCTCCCCATTATCCAGGTTCAAGATACTAATTCTACATGAACAAAACTTTCTGTTATTGTTGTTTTTTCTGTATTTGTGAAATGTTTGGCTCCATTCTTATGTTTTGTACATGCTTAAGAACTTAAAACTTCAAATTTTCTCTGAACAGGGAAGTACTTTGTGATAAACCTGGAATATCCACACACAGTTTCTGCCACTGCCCAAGTTTTGGTGGTTGTACACATTTGTTTATTTTTTTGGCAATGGATTATGGTCCTTAATTGCCATCAGTAGTCAAATAACAGAATGAGATTATACAGCAGTGCTGTAAAAACTGTTCATGCTAGCTATGATCTGTACATGTGTGGATATCTTGGAGAACAGTCACCTCATTCATTAAGCAGTGCAACAGACTCCAGCTTTACCACTGTTTAGTTTTTGAAATTAATGCAACGTTCTCTACCTAACTGAAACGTTGCTTTGACTGCCTCTTTCTAGAGTTTAAAAAACTCCCAACAACTGGTTGGTTCCTGTAAGGTATTCTAACCTGGAGTAAACCTATTGGTGTATTTGAACTTTCATTTTCTGCTGGAGTAGCAAATCACAGGTTCCACAATGGAGTCTCTTTAAATTTGAATAATATAGTAGGCTTACTATATCACTTAAAATTTATCTCTAATTTTATTATGATGAGAGTGAAAGCCCTGTGATATTTAGCAGTTGGGTCCTTGAGCTTTCCCCTTCCATTTTAGTCCACCAGCCCATCAAAAAGTCAAGAGGTTGCTTAGCCAGTGTATGGTGGCCTTATGTACCAGGGACAGAAGGTGCTGCAGAAGCTTGCTGTGCTGCATGTGGTTGTAGTGATGCAGATGTCAATGTTCAGTGTGGCACAACTGGCTTCTGACCTCTTGACTACAGTTATGAATTCCAGTAGCAAATTCTTCCTTGTCACTGCTAGGCTTTGCATTGCTTACCATGGGAAAAATGGTTTGTCATGGTAAATTCATTGTAGCTTTAACCATGGCTTTTTTGAAGTATAATTGTCTGACAGTGAGGTGACATGGTGGAGACTAAACTGAGATGTGGTATTCACTGCTGCTGCTGTGAAGTGCTGTGGTCATGTGCAGCAGTGCTTGCCTACAACTGATGTGAGGAGTGATGGGGGCAGAGGAGTGTGTATGATAGAGATACATATGCTTGTTGATGAAATGAGCTTTTCCTACCTGGAAGCTGGATACTTCTCAGCTTTGTTCAGATAGAGCAGTCCTTGTTTGGAGTAGGGAACTTACTGCCTTCTGAGCACAGAGGTGGTCTTTCTGGTAGCAGGCTTTACTCATTTTTAATCTTATGGCTTTGAGTCTTATTCTGTCATACCATTTTTGGAGCATTTTTAAGCTCTTCAGAGACTTACTATTGTTGAGACTGCAGTACATGTTTGGAAGAGAAACTACTTTTGGTAGTGTTTTTAAAGGATAAGGTCTGGTGTGAACAAGTCAAGAGAAATAGAAGGTTCTGTGGTTAGAGTATGAAAATCTGTGGTGAAATTAGTCTCTATTGCAAATTGGTATATACAGCAAGCATGAAGAAAGACTGAAATACTTGCCAAGGAGTATGAAGCACCTTATTGATTTCATGGAAGAAGCAGCTTCCACTGAAAAAGATACAGGAATAGAAGAGTAGGCTTCTGGCTCTTTATTAGTTGTAGTGGTTAAGAATGAATCAAAGATAATGGTGTGTAATAAGGTTGGTGCCTTAAAGGATCTGAATGAACTTAAGTAACTTTCTGCCTGTTGTGAAACTTGTTATGTAAGACTTGACCTCAGGAAATGGAACTGGGTTTGGAGATCCAGAGCTTGAGTTTGTTTATAGGTTGTTTTGAAGAGTTGTTACCACAAAATACAGAGGTGATGGTGCCATACTTCTCCAAGACACAAATCTATTTTGGAAGCAGCAATAAGCCCAAGGCAAATTTTAGAAAGCAGTCCTTCTAGTAAATCATTCCAGAGCCATTTCTTTTCAGTCTTGATTTGAATTATTGGCATCCTGAAAATTACGACTGCTCAGTAGGTTCACTGTGTACCTATTCCAGCTGTCTTTAAAAGCTACCTTTTTTCATATGCATGCTTTCTGACAAGAGGCCTTAGGTAGATGCTTGGCACCCATGTCTTTTGTGGCAGAAAGCAAAAATAGATGGCATCAGAAGTGGGAATAAATTGCTCCTGAATAATCCTTCAGTTATAGGTCTGTGTCTTGACATACACTGTAAGAAAGTGTTTAAATCTCTTTAAAAAGATGCATGTATTAAGGACAAATTGTATGTGGTGGGGAAGAAAAACAATGTTTTACATAATGCCAGCAGGCTCTAAGTTTTTATCTGACTATGTCCTGTTTAAGAAAGGTAAAAATTATTTAAAATTGGTGCCCTCTGGAAGGGTGCATAGAAAATATGTATTTCTTGACATCCTTCCAGAATTACTATTTAAAGAAAATTTTGTAATTATGTCTAACAGCATTCTGGTAGCCTTGGTCTTCTTTCCCATGGGGACAGTTCCAGCCCTCACTTACAAATTAGCTTGCTCTGTGATATGCTATGGAATAAAATAAATATCAGGAGAACATACTGCAAAGCATTTATGCCTAGGTTTCTGACCAAAGTATGCACACAGCTTGGTTACAGCTATGGATTTGGCCCTTAAGAAAAACATTTTGGAAGGCACCTGGTCATGTGTGCACATGCTGGACCTGTATCACAATAGATGGACACTAAGTACACTTCTATAAAGAAGCCTGGGAACCACTCCTCTAAAGCTGAAGTGTTTCTGTAGCTGTTAGGCCAACACTGGAAGGTGCGCTATGAACATGGAAAGCGGAACATACCAGCTTGAGAAGGTGCTTTTGCTTATCAAGTCTGTGCTGTGACAGCTGCCTGCGGGAGAAATGCTTGAGAATAGTCACCCTGAAACTGCATAGATGAAAAATATGCAGAATTAGTGACAGTCCTGGGCACTTTAACTAAAATACTGAATTATGGGGCTTGAGCTCTAACTACACTTCTGGGTTTGCAAAGACAACCAGAAGTGGCTCAGCGCTCTTGCAGCTGATGACTCCAGGGAAGCTTTGAAGGGCAGGCTCTTGCAATGAGGAGGGTTACAGCCTAGTCTGGACAGGCAAACACCAAATACAGACTTGGAGATAACAGAAGGTATACTAACTGACTGGTCGGGTATGGGAAGCTTGTGATGTTAGGGCTCTGACTGCTGCTAATATCCAGTGCAGGCTTCCCAGTCCTGGTGGAAAAAGGCCATATGCTCTTACCTCTCACCAGTGAGGGGTGCAGTGGAGCTGCAACCACAGAGCTGATGTGACTTGTGATGGTGGTTTACTGTATAGCTGAACAAAAGGTGGTTGAAGTGTCATAGAATGGCTTGGGTTAGAAGGGACCTTAAATATAATCTTGTTCTAACCCCCTGCCCATGGGCAGGGATACCTTCCAGGTTGCTCAAAGCCCCATCCAGCCTTGCCTTGAGGACTTCCAGGGGGAAGGCATCTACAGCTTCTCTGAGCAACCTGTTTTGGTGCCTCACAACCTTCACGATAAAAGATTTCTTCCTAATATTTAATCTAAATCTGCCTTCTTTCAGTTCAAAGCCTTTGTTCTATCACTACATGCCCTTATAGAAAGTCCCCCTCCATCCTTGCTGTAGGTGTTGGAAGGCTGCTCTAAGGTCTCCCTGGAACCTTCTCTTCTCCAGGCTGAAGAACGCCAGCTCTCTCAGCCTGTTTTCATAAGAGAGGTGCTTCAGCCCTCTCATCATCTTCCTTGCCGTCCTCTGGCCTTGCTCCAGTAGGTTCATGTCCTTGTTGTGTTTGGGGCCCCAGAGCTGAACACAGCACTCCAGGTGGGGTCTAATGAGAGCAGAGCAGAGGGGCAGAATCACCTCCCTCGACCTGCTGGCCACGCTGCTTTTGACACAGCCCGGGAGACATTTGGTTTTCTGGGCTGCAACTGCACGTTGATGGGTCATGTTGAGCTTCTCATCCACCAACACCCCCACGTCCTTCTCCTTAGGGCTGCTCTCAGTGCATTCTCTGCTCAGCCTGTATTTGTGTTTGGGATTGCCCTGACGCAGAGGCAGAAGTTTGCACTTGGCCTTGTTGGACTTCACGGGGTTCGCACAGACCCCCCCTCCCGCTCCAGCCTGTCCCGGTGCCTCCGGACGGCCTGCGGCCCCGCCCGCCCCCGCCAGGTGGCGCCCGTGCGCTCCCGATCCCGGTGCTGCTCCCGATCCCCATCCCGCTCCCGGCCTCGAGCCTTGCGGGAGGCGATGGCGAGGAGCAATGCCGGGCGCGAGGGAAGGGCATCTCTGCTGCCTGAGTGTTATCAAGGCTAAAATTATTCCAAAGACGGGTCGGCAGTGACGCCAAGAACAAAGCAAAAGGGTGCTTTTCCATTTCCCTCAAATTGTCATCGTTCTGCTTTAAATGAGAGAAATTAAATGGATTTAAAGGACAGATGATAACCTACCAATGGGAAAAAAAACAAAAAACAAACAAAACAGGACCGGCTCCTATTTTCTGCTCCTCTGCTTGCTATCTCTCTGTTAATTTGCCACTGTTCAAAATTATACCGAAACCCAAAGGAAAAGGGCACAAGCCTGAAGGTCCCAGCCCATATACACAAAGATCTGTGTAGTTGTTCATTTTTTGGGGTGACATCTTGCTTCATTTTTTTCTGTCAGGAGAAGATGGACGTGACTCTGCAGGTAGAGCTGGAGAATTCTGGTTGCCCCAGCTGGCTGGAGGGTACAGCAGGAGCCTGGCAGGCTGTGGTGCTCCATGCTTGGAGAGTAAGCTCTTCCCCACGCCAGAAGACCCTCTGGCAGAGCAAGTATGTGTGTTGCCTGTTGTGGTGGCAGCAAAGGGAGGGTGCAAGTGTCTGAGTATGGGTACATAGATGGAGGCAGGAGCCTTCTCGCAGCCACTCCACAAACACTGAAGACAACAGAAGAAATCCAAGCACTTTGTGGTTCTCTGGCACTCTGGTAAGCTGCCCAAACTAGTTCAACCAGGCCCAGAGGCAGCAGAGGGAGGAAGAAATGGGCTCTGCTGAATAGCCAAAAGAGCTTCCTTATCACCCTCATTCCTGGGGAACTTTTGTACTGAAGTGAGGCTGTCCTGAAGATATGGGAGTGAGATAATCCTGCCTGAGACTGATGGAGAAACACTCTGTTCTGTTAATAATTGTGAGAAGGCCATCAGGGGTCATAACTTGGTTCTGCTTTTTAAGGAAGGATGGGCAGGCACTACATTCAGGCCTGCAGAGTAATCCTGCACGGGATGCAGGCTGTGACTGACACTGCTTCCCTCTAATGGCCTTGGAAGGAGAAAGGGCACCTCAGGAGGTTGCTGAGACTTCAGATGGGTTGTGCCTTCAAACAGCAGCATCCATATATTTCCGTGGATGCAGGATGACTGTCAAAGAGGGAAGCATGTGACTCACCTGGCAAACAGGAAAGGGTTGAGAACCTGTGCAGGCTGCAGACAGATTTATAGATCAAAGCCTTCAAGCACTGTACCCTGATCTGCATGTATGGAGCTCCTCCACCTGGATTAAACTAGTCTAACTGCAAGAGAATGAATGAAATAGTATTCAAAAAATTCTCTGTAGAAAAAAAAATTGAGAGGAATTACTGGCACTGCAGATCTTGGGTATTGGGCCAACAACCAAAATATTGTTTTAAAATAAGACAGTGGTGTCTCAAAATTTAGGTGAGTGGTTTGAGAGTTTTTAGCTAAATCCTTGTGAGCATTATCTTGTTAATATAAAAAATGTTAGTAACTTTATAGACTTTCTGATAGGGCTGTGAGAGAGGGGTGCTAATGGTGAATCACCTGAGTGGCAGCTGTTGTAACCATTCTCAAATAGACCAGAAGGCTTGTTTTCTTTTTTTAATCTACTACAAATAGTGATTAGTCCTACACCAAGTAAGACTTGTCTCCTTTTGTACTCTCTTTCCTACAGGAAAAAGAAAACATTCTTTCAGGAGCAGGGGGGAGGGGTTTGTTTGTTTGGGGGTTTTTTGGTGTTGTGCTTTGGGGTTTTTTCTATGTTCCTTGACTTCAATCTTGGGAAAGGAAACTCAGTGGTAAATAATTGGGTAAGGAACTAGCAGGATAGGCTTGCATGAAAGTGCCTCGTTCAGTGATTCGTCTCCCTTCTTAATTGTACAATGGACTTTCTCAGCACTGCTTCCTGGTATTCATCCAAGACCTTCAGCTCTGATACCTGTAAACAATTAGCATTCTCCCACATGGCACACAAGCACTTGATCAGTGTTTAACAGGGTATTTGTGTGTGGCAGCAGTTTAACCTCCTCATGGAATCTCTGTCCTCCTGTCTTTCTCTTCTGTGTCCCTTCATGCCAGTTGTTTGTTGCTGATTTATTCAATTTATATGCATATTCTAAATGCAGCTGTTTCTATGTGATGCTACTCTCTTCTCTCCTCTAAGAAGCTATAATTGCACAAAAATGTCAGTTTTTTATTGTATATATCTAGTAGTCCCTATCTCATGTTTGCACCTACTTTTTGGTCTCTTATAGGAATAAGCTGCTGATGGGAACATGATGTTCCACTCTCTCATACTGGAAAAATGAAACGGTTCCTGGGCCTTCAATGAGGTTTCTTTTATTGCTGTCCTCATCCTGTAACTGGGTTGGAACAGAGTACATTATTAGTTGCCTCTTGACTTGCCAAATGCACAATATAGAGATGTGGAAGCAAGAACTCCCATGAAACGTACACTGCCTACTGTTATATAGCTTGGCCATTGGGTGACAGGGCGTTAGACCTGTGGTGCTGAACCTCTTATAAGGTGTTAAAATGTATTGAAAGTCAGCATGTAGTGAGAAACTCTTAAAACTACACTTCCAGATCACAGGACTTACTGGTATGGAATACGTACAAATGAGCAGTCTGGGGACTCCTCAGCCAATGGTGAAGGGTCAGTAAGTAAAAGCAACCCCTAGCTGAAAAGTAAAAATAGTTGTCTTCCATGTGTTTCCAGAAAGTGGAAAGTCTCCTAAACAACAGCTTTCTTTAAGGGAAGCATTGCTCAGCCCTGGTGCTAGTTTTATTGTGCAATCATGAGGCAAGAAAATTGCTATATAAAAGTGCTCAGTGCTGCAGGACTGCTTTTAAAAAGGAAACCAAGCCCCAAATTTTTGAATGTTGTTGCATTAGCTTCCAGTTTTAATCAGATAATGCACGGCCTGAATGATAAATTTACAGAAAAATACCTTTTCTCAAGTGTGATGAAGTAATAGAAATAGCATAATAGCATCTGAGATGCCAGTCCTTTGGACATCAGCTGCAGCTGAAGCACTTCAGGATTCAGTGCATAATGCCTGTGATGGTCCTGGTCTTTAGCAAGAAATTGACTGCAAGGATCAGTTACCCTATTTTACACTAAAAGGGTGTGAATAACAAATAGCTAGAAATTTACCCATCAGTGAGTATTTATTTGTCAATAAAGACCTTCAGAACAAGGGAGAAATGGGACTGGCTCTTGCTTTTTACAGTTTTTTTTCTTGTAATGACTAAGGTTTCTTAACCAATATGCTTTGCTTTTAAAAGTAGAGATACTTTTCCTAGCAACTTAGAATGTGTAAGTCTTACTGCAAGTACTAACCGAATGTTTTGTCTGACTGACCATTTCTTGTTCATTACAAAGCTATAAGTAGATTGGGTTGATAAAGCATAACCCTGAAGCTGCTTCCTGTACATGATCTTTAGTGTTTTTAAAATTCTTTTCCTATCACATTCTCATCATGTCTGGGATCATGACACATGCCTTTAGAGGATGACAGGCAGTGGTCCTCTGGGATTTTCATTTAAGTTTCGTTTTTCTAGCATAAATGTTAGGAAGCTTCTGTTGACTAGGTAACACTTTCAACTCGTCCGTAGCATGCTGCCTGTACCCTGTCATGTAAAGACTAGCACAGGAAAACAAAACACTGACGTCACTGGCAACAGTCTGAAGTTGATATTCTATAGTTCAATGTTTGTGCTGTGACCAGAGTAAGCTAGGATTTGGCAGGATTGTTAGCTCAAGGAAAGCCTAGTGAAGTAATTAAAATTCTCAGTGTTGCTTCAGTAAAAAGTTTCTTTAAAAGGTAGACAGCTTTCGTCCTTCACTGGAGCTTGAACTGTATGTTGAAGTAATTTCTTGAAATAAGACAAAATGCACTGAAAAACAAGGACAGGGTGGTTTTGTTTGTTCTGGGAGCTCATGTAAGTTTACTGAAGGGCTGACATTTACATCAATTACCACTGCTGATTGCTGTTTTCACACAGTACCTCTTTGAATCATAAAACACATTTTTTAAATGAAAACCGAAAAATAGCTCTTGTCCCTTTCTGTAGAATGGCTCTGGTGCCACTAGCTGTCTTTTTTGTTTGTTTTTTCAGTAGAACTGAATTCATTTCATGGACCTAGTTTGTGAGCTGCTTCTGTAAAGCCACCATATGGTGCGTCTGGGCAGCATCTGAACAAAATGCTAGCTCATAAAACAAGTGAAGATCTGAAACACTGGAAGAGGCAACTCTTGAGCAAAACAGTCAGTTTTAACTATTTTGTACTGCTACTGCAAAGTCTTTGGAAGCTTCTCCCTTAAGACCAAAACAGTCTTTAATCAAAGATCTGTACACAAATAAGGCAAAAAAAGTCACTTTAAAAATAATTTGTTTTTCTTGAAGTAATTGTACTCAAATTTATAGTTAATGCTTAAGGTGTATCTGTTCATCCAACTTGCTTTTAGTTTGTTCAGTAAAATGTTATTGCACTGTTGCTGTGGAATACCTTAAATTATTTGAATAGAGGGGCAGGTATTGATTACTTTGGCAGATTTACACAAGATTATATTTATTCCATCAAAAGCACTAATTCCGTCTCTTTTTTAATTAAAAAAAATTAGAAGACTATCAAGTCTGAATTTTTTCAGCTTTTTTCCCAGTTATTTTTTCATATTCGTAGAGTCTATCAGGAGGATGTTTAGAAAATTAAACTACTTATGTAGCAAGTCTCATTTCCACTTAAAGTATTGCATATATTCTCTCCTGCTATTGGTTAACTTGGTCCATATTTGGGTCTACTCTTCTCCCACTCAATGACTTGAGTCCTTGATGACTACGCTGGTGAATACAGAAGGAAAATGCTACTCAAGGGAACATGGAATGTGATAGGTAAAGAATCTGGAGACAGAAGAAAAAGTAATTACCATACCTATTTTTCACACAGTTCCTATTTTAATTTGAATAGAAATAGGCTTATAGTGACCCAATAGAGCTGATAGTGAATGGGCAGTATAGCTCTGACCTGAGTGGGAGTTCTTCACGTAGAAGGATAACTTGTGTGTTGTACTTTTCAGGAAACAGTTATTGTCTGAGCAGTGTGTGTACATCTCTACTACCTAGTTAGTTTGCTTAGAAAAGAAAATACAATGGACATCACATTCAAAAAATGTTACAAATTCATTTTATGGAGGATGGCAGTGCTGTAGCACTTTCTCACCAAATTAAAGAAGCCACTGCACTGGGTGGGAGAGTTTGATCACAGCTGTAAAACATGATTCTTCACACCCATGGATCACTGGAAAACTGAGTGTTGGACCCTTAGTTTTACTTTATTGTTCATGCTTATTTGTGTCAGGTCAAACCCAATACAAATCCTGTGTGAGAGCTGGCACAGTTACTCACTGTGTTACCTCCAGGAAACAGTACAGGTGTTCTTGTAGAATTGTTCTGTTTGGAAAGAACCTCTGGAGGTCAGTTGATGTAACATTTTCTCAGATCAGGGTCGTCTGAATTCAGACCACCCTGTATCAGTGCAGCATTTGGATTTCTGCAGCATGCAGCAGGTCTCTTAATAAATTAGCAAGTGTTTCTATGAACTGTATTTTCATCAGTTAGAATGCCTTTAGTAAATCATGTGTTCCCACTGGAAGAGGAGGGATAATATAAAAATCCCAATTTCTTTCCCTTGTGTGTAGAGTTACTCTTCAGGGGTGCAGTACTGCATCATGATCAGTTGCAAGAGTGTTTTGACCTGTTTGACTGGCTTCCTTCATTTTTCGGATGCCTGATTGCTAAAGTAGTTGGTTGCATGGTTGACTAAGTGGCACTTGAGTAACAATATCTTCCAGTGCTGTTATTTATGGCCCATGAATGGTCAGGGATTTGTTCTCAAAATTTTTGCAAGATCCGGAAACTCTTCAGAAACAGCTGCTTGTGAGTACTGGTCTAGAGTACTTCCAGAGGAATACAATGTGCAAATGCAAAAGAAGAGAGAAGTTCAGGGTGTCACACGGAGTTATGAAAGTGGAATCGCTCAACATGGGTACAGCAATAATGGTTTGAGAACAGCAAAGGAAAAAGTGGTCACAGAGGGCCCGGATTCACTGGCTTAAAGCACTGTACAGGTAAGTACTGCTGTGGTCTGTCTCTTGCATTGTAGTGGCATTCTTGCTTGTCTAACCTCATGGTGAACTGGTTTAAAAAATTAAATCAACAGGAAATTTCACTATTTTTTTTCTCTTTTTCTTTTGACAGTTACTTTTTTGCTTGTTTAAATTCCTATGCAGTTTCACCATGAAATCAACTGAGTCCCAGTGCTGGCACAGTACCTTTGGTCTGCACAGAGGAAGGCAGAGTCCACACAGCATCCCAAATATCAATGAGTTTCAGTTGTGTCTTAAAAGTCCCCAGTTATGCAGTTCTTGTACATCTTGTTTTGTCTTGTTCTTCTGTTACACCTGCTTCTCTCCTTCAGGTCTTATTTACATGGCTCACTTTTATGACTTCACTAATAGTGAATTGTTCCTCAGAAATGTTGGCACCTGCTAAAATAGTTGGGAATGCTACTGCCTGTAGTTACTGCTCTTGGTGGGGCAAAGATTATTAGGGATTGGAACCCTTTGCCTGCAGTTTGCGCATCACCACAGCTGTCACCCCTGGCCTCTGCCAAAGCTTATTGCCCCTCCCCAGTCGAGGTGTAGTGTATGGAGGGTTGAGGAGGTTTCAGTCTAAACCAGGGATAGAATCATAATTACAAATCCAAATGGTAGGTAAAAAGTACATGCCCTGGGAGGGGGAGAAAAAAAAAAAAAAAAACCACTCATATCCGTAGGTCTAAGGATGAGAGAAGTAATTACAAAAGCTGAGGTCTCCTATATGGCAGACTCTTATAAAACATTTTCCTGTAGATAAAATCTGAGAAGGTTTGTCCCTAGTGCCTTTTTTTTGTTTTGTGATAGGCAGTGAGGTGGAATTAATTCCAATTACAAACAAACATTTGTATGTAGCTAATTGTGTTTAGATTTTAGTTTACCACCCAGTCTTCTGAGTTTTTTTCTAGGGTACTATATCATATTTTGGTTTGTGGCTTTTTTGATCGGTGTTTTGATGTGGGGTTGTTTGGTTTGGTTTTATTTTTAAGTGCCAGAAGAAGAGTCCAAAACATGAGTTCACATTTTTCAAAGGATTGGTTTTGTATGTCTCACTTGTGTCATAATGATCTTCTTGCAGATAAGGACAGCAGTGGTAAGAGATTTAAGAATGCTTTACAATAATTGTCAACCTCTAAAAATTTCTGGAACTTGTTAGATCTTG
Organism: Acropternis orthonyx; assembly: GCA_035583155.1. Classification (NCBI taxonomy): domain Eukaryota; kingdom Metazoa; phylum Chordata; class Aves; order Passeriformes; family Rhinocryptidae; genus Acropternis; species Acropternis orthonyx. The sequence continues at coordinate 28,683,050 of JAWWEU010000040.1, read as the reverse complement.
AATGCTAACTCTCTTCAGTGTAATTGTGCTGTATGGTTTTGTAATTATCTCCTGTGTTTGATTCATCTGCCTTGTACCCACAAATACAAACTCAAGTCTGGTGTTTATAAACAGCTGCTTGTATACATCAGGTGTAGAAAAGCAGAAGAAACAGGAAGGCATAACAAAAACCAAACCCTGTTTAATGCGTTCATTACTATGTGTTCACTACTGTGCTCTGAATGAGGACTTAAGAAGTCCCACATCTGAGGGCTTGTAGAGAGTGGTGTGCTAAATTGTGTGTTGCTTCCTCATTAAGCTTTACTAAGTACTGGGTTTTGGTGTTGTCAGAGATGAATTCTTTGAGGAAGGGAAACGTTATAGAGTATTAAAGTTAATTGACTTATTTAAAAGATGGTGCTCTGATCGTTGCTGACAGCAGCAGTAGAGGTGGCAGTGGCAACCAAGGCACGCCCGGGGTTTGAGCTGTCGATGCAAGCAGGGCAGGGAGGTCCCCGAGCCCAAGGACACCCAAACAGCAGCCCCGGCACCAGCAGCTCTGGGCAAACAAATAGGCGAGCCAGGACCATGTGCAGCAGAGTTAAAGGGCGATGAGGAGAGTGGCATGGCATTTCGCGCAGGAAGGGCGCAGCCACCCTCCTGGCTGCTGGTGGTGGGTTGTGTGTTAGGTGTGGTGGCTTTTGTTTTTGGGGGTTTTTATTTATTTTCCTCCCCAACTTGACTAGGTCCAGCAGTGGTTTACAAGTGGTCCAAAGCCATTGCTGCTGCTGGCAGCAGGAGTGTGGTGACCCAGAAGGACACAGCTGTCCAGGTCACTGGCTGCAGGGAGTGTCTGAGTCTGGCATTAGGGCAGGACAGTGCAAAAGACACCTGAGTGCGGTGTGAACAGGTGAATGATCTACTCTGTCTAGTAGCAGAGCTTAAGGAAGAAGTGGAAAGGCTTAGAATTATTAGGGAGAGCACAAGAGCAATAGACTGGTGGAGTTCCACCCTTCCAACCCTGAGGAAAGCTCAGCAGGAGTCAAAGAAGCCCTGCCACTCTTTCCATCAGGCAGAAGGAGGAGACATAGTAGATGGAGGGGAATGGAAACAGGTCCCTGCTCGGGGAAGTAAAAGACCCCCGTCACCTTGCCAGTGCCCTAGCAGAATAGGTATGAGGCCCTGGATCTAGAGGGTCAGGCAGATGACACTAGAGAAAAAAAAAAAAAATCTATCTGGAGGGTCTTCCAGTTGTGCTCCGACTACCAGATGGGTCACAATCTCAGGTATTAGGAAGAAAAGAAGGGTAGCTGTAGGAGGTGACTCCCTTCTGAGGGGAACTGAGGGCCCTGTGTGCCGACTGTACCATCCTACAGGGAATTCTGCTGCCTCCCTGGGGCCTGGGTAAGGGATATTACCAGAACTAATTCAGCCCTCTGATTATTACCTACTGCTGGTTGTCCAGGTTGGCAGGGATGAGGTTGACAAGAGGTGTACCAGGGTAATTAAAAAGGACTTCAAGGCCCTGGGTCAATTGATTGATGGGACAGGAGAGCGGTTTGCGTTCTGCTCAATTGCTTCTGCAACAGGAATAAATGATGAAAGGAACAGGAAAACCCATGTTACCAATAAATGGCTTAAGGGATGGTGCCATCGCGGGAATTTTGGTTTATTTGGTCACGGGGCGGTTTTTATGGCACGAGACCTGCTGGAGTCAGGTGGGGTTCATCTGTCTAGTAAGGGGAAAAAGATTCTAGCCCATGAGTTGGCAGGGCTGATTGAGAGGGCTTTAAACTAGGTTTGAATGGGGAAGGGGATGAAACCAGGATCTCCAGAGATTTCTTGACTGAAGTACATTATTGTGAGTTTCAAAAACTGGTGATGATAAACTTCATAAATGTTTGAACTAAAGAGCGATTAAGCTGGATTTAGGCAAGTTGTGGCTATGAAGTACTTGCCAAAAATTGTTACTTCATTATATCCTGCTCCTAGGGAAGGGAGATCCTGATTGCAGTGGTGTAATAAGTAGGCCACATCATGCTTTAGCAAAGAAGCCAAGAATATAATGTATAGAAACAAGTTCATTTGAGGTGATAACCTATAGTTATGTGAAGAACTGATGTTGAAACTCTTTATTGCCATCAATTTGTGTTGTTCTGTGTTTAAATTTTCCTGTGTATTCTAGTAAATATAGATCTTAAGAATTAAAACAAAGGCATCAGATTTATTAATGCAACTAAAAAAAAAAAGGAAAACAGTCCTTGTGTCTTCACATGTGGTCATTGGACTGCTACATGATATCTTCTACTATTACACTGTGTGTAGAAAGAGTCTGGATGTTTAAGACAAATTATCAGACTAAAGAGAAGAGGCAAGGACTGGAAAATAAAGTTATCAGATTCTCCAGCTGCAGTAAGAAGAAAACTCAAATGCTAGTTGCTGAGGTTTTTACAGTGCTTGGCTAATGTGTTATCTTGCTGTATTCTTGAGCGGCTATTGAGCTGAAGTGTGGGTCCCGGCTGTCAAAGTCTTTTCCCACTTGCCGTGTCCAGGAATGGCTGGAGCTCTGAGAGAACAGATTGTCTGGCTCTGTTTTTCTTTCTTTTTAGCCAACCTTGTTTCCAATCTGGTCTGCAGATAGCAAGCAGCGACTGGCTATGAATAATATCTTTTACTTAAAAGTGACATCTGTGACTTGCCAGACTGCCTACGTGAAATGCTTCCAATGATCTAGCTCATGCACCCCTCTAGGAGGGGATAGAAGCCTTAGTGCAGAACCAGAGTGCTCTGCTTCACTTTGTTGACCTCAATCACATGCTGCTGTATCCCAAGATCCTAAATCCTGGTATACGTGATCCACTTTAAAATGGTGCTGATACTGGAGCAGGGCCACACACCACTCCTGTTGCTAATGTCTGTGCCTGCTCCTGCTATCCTACAAGTGGTACTGTGCAGGAAACACAGGAATTCAGAAATCCTGTGTTCTGACACTTCTTCAGAATGTTTCTTTTTCCTAAAGAGCTTATATATTGGGGTTGACTCACAAGGATTTAACAGAAAAAGCTGAATTTTCACTTCAAGGATCAAAACATGGATCTTTTGAAAGTGATACTATGGACAGTAGATCATCCTGGTGGTGGCTGAAGAGTAAATTTTAAGAGACTTCTGAACTTCATCTGCCTCTAAGAAGGGAACAGGATAGTTGCTCACCTGTAGTTAAAACTAGGATCTAAAAGGCTGTAGTTCCTCTGAAGTGCAGGCTTACATAGTGCAATAAAAAATAAATTCTGATTCAAAGGGCTGTAGTTGCTTACTGCTTGCACTCATGGTCTGGAGAAGATACTGAAGACAGATTGCTCTCACTGCCATGGCAAGTTCTTTATTCCACTGTATTTCTTGAGGCTAGGCTTCAGCCTAGTGATTGTGGCATCTTTCCCTACCTGCCCTAAAGTGTGTGTAGTCTTTGTTCTGTGTATGTTTACAGGCAGGTCAGTGTTTGCAACCATTTGGAAGAGATGGAAATACCTTTTTTTAGGAGGGAGGAAAAACTAACAAAGATGGTTAATTGAGCAAAACCCACTCATCTGTAACCTCTCACATCTGTTAGCTGTCCTGAATGTTGATTTAACAAGGAATCTAGAAATACACTAAAGTACTGCAGAAAGCTTGTTTGCCATGCTCACATCTTTCTTCTTAGTTGGTAAAAACAGGAAAATAACTCTCACATATGGGTTGTAGTTTGTTGTGCAGAGAAGTGATTTTAGAAAGAGTTCTCATAGTGCATTCTGCCTAAGAGGCAATAATTACAGCTTTGAAGCCTATTGAAGCAAATGACTGAATGCTGTCTAAGAATAGTGTTGAGTTGGACTTGATTCTTGCGGATCACTACCAACTGAGGATGTTCTATTATTTTTTTAAAAGCAAATCCACAACATGAGATACTTAGAAACTTAGCAAGGGTTAAACTCATCAACACCAATTAGGTTGGTTTGTTTTTTTTTTTTTTTTCCTTTTTATCTCAGTTTCTGTTCAGATGGCATGTAATTAAAATACCTTATAGCTTGGGTCATGTTAACTTAGTAGCATAGCCTGAAAACGATCCCCACAATGTAACTATTACTTGTTTTTACCAATTGATTGTGAAAAGTCAAGTTAACTAATTTTAGTTATGCCGAAGGAAATCAGACGGGGCTGCAGAGTAGGATGCCTTTGCACACAAACTAGCCAAGTTTGTGTGCAGTTTGTCTCCTGAACCCTGGATGTTCTTCTGGAACTTCTGTTACAGGCAAGTCAATAAAGCTTTACTGCTGTGTCAGTGTTTTTTAAGCCCACAGGAGAGGTTTAGGGCTTGGGGTTTTGCTCCAGAGTTGCTGTTAACTTCATGTCTATACTCTCTAAAAACGTAGTAGCCAACAGGATGGGTTGTTCTCCATCATCCCTGTAGTTACTAATTGGTTGTTTTGAGGAACTATAGTATGCAGATAGGAAGATTATCCTTTGAAACCAACCCTTGAATCTGTACACAGGGTTTCTCTTGCGATGGATGAATAGCTTGGTCACAGATGTTAAGGTGTGTATTTACAGAAGTTCTGTTTCCTGTCTAGCCAGGAGATGGCTCTGTCTAGCCATTCCCAAAGGACATCAAGATTTCTGAAGCTAAAGATAGTAGGTATTCCTTGGCAGAGGTGGATTTAAAATTAGTGTTTTATGCATCTGTTTCATGAATTTCAGAATACCAGTAGGGAAAAGCTTGAATGGGAAGGAATTCTGAACAGAATTACAGTAAGAAAAATGGATACGTATGGACATGATTGCCTGTAATTGGAGATCTGTTTGTAAAAGGTCAAGATAAAGGCTTTACAATAACCAGAACCTGGCTAAAAAAACCTGGCAAGCACTCAGAGAGTTGTCTTGCTACTGGAAACACAGCCTTTGGGCTGAAGCATAAGCAGCTGTGGAGCATGGTTTTCTTATTTCTCTCCAAGTGTTGTTACACCTAGTAACACTTTCCTAGTTACACCTTTCCACTGATCTTAAAATAAAATAAACTAATAATGGTATGTGCTGAGTGGCCTCGTGCTGTTAAGCCACTGATACTTGATTCCATATCAATCACAGGAAGAGAGAGAGAATGGCTGCTGATCCTGTTTGGTACTTAGTGCTCTGCTACAAGACTGGGGGACCCAAGAGTAGGAATAAACACAGCCTGTTTTACTAAATTCAAGCACCAAGACAAATACTTGAGAAAACCCGTCAAGAGCAGCTGACCAATTGGCTTCATGTTCTGCATAAAGTGAGGAGAGCACATCTCAAGAGTTTCATGTGCAGCACAGATTGAACTATCACATGAAGAAAGTGTTACGTGTACATAGATTTTGTAGTTAAAGGACAGGTACAATCTAACTGAATTGTATTTTTGACCTATTAATGCAGATGATGATAACAATCTTACAATTCATGCTCCTGTGTCATCTAAATATGTACAAGTGAATCCTTGATGATTAGTTCAGGTGAATTGATTATGGGGTGTCTTGTCTACCTTTCAAGCTTCTTAGGTCAAAGAAAACAGTAGTATTTTTCTGATGGGCAGTAGGTTATTAACTGTTGCTTTTTTCTAACATCAAATTAAAATCAGGTAATTGGATAGTAGAGAACTTCTTATTGCTCTTGTGTTGTCTTCTCTGTTATACTGCAGATGACTTGCTGAATTTAGGCCCACATTGACAGATCTATGGAGTATTCACCAAACATGGGCCTCTTTAAACAGAAGATTTCAGCCTAATTGTACTCTTTACTGGTAACAAATGTTGCTTAGACTTTACATAAGCAAACATTACTGAGAAAGGAGGAAACTGCCATTTCCTGACCCCGGGGCTTCAAGTGAAGTCTGTGTCAGGATATTTAAGTTCCAGGGAAAAAAATGCCATGTTTGAAAGTATTGTTGTAAGATTGTCTTAAAATGGCCAATATTTTGGTTTCATTCTAAATATTTGGTGACATTTTCATCAGTGTTTAATGCTGAGACATCAACCTTCAATTTGTAAATAAAAACCTAGACATTTAAACTCAGGAAAATTTCTACTGAAAAGAGAAAAGGAAAATACAAGCGTTGTATAGTTGGAATAATGTTGGTGATGTGACAGGTAGCATCTGTTTTCTGGAGATAGGACTCAATTAGGACCTAAGGAAGTTGATGATGGAATGTTTTGAGGTTTTTTTATTTGCTACTTCCTTTACAGACAAGTTGATTTGCATTTTTCTTGATGCTGAGATGCCTATCTGATCTTGAGGTAAGAATCTCAAATTATTCAACACTTCTGGAAAACCCTGACTAGTAAATATTAGTAAGTTTGGCGTTATTATTGTCCCAGCTTCTGAAAAGCTGGACTTCTCTGTGAGTTTTCGCTGTGGTTGGTTTTGTTTCGGTTGGGAGAAATGTGAATTTAGTTGTTTTGGGTTTTTTCCTGGTGGTTTTGTGGAGCTGAGTAGCTTTTGGGCACAGAAGACTGACTTGTTTGGATATATGGTGGTTTGTTGGGTTTTTTTAACCTGATACTTAAATATTTATAACACTCAAGTGTTTCTGACCACTTATAAAATCTGTATGGCTGAATGATCTTCTATAAATGTTTTGCAGTGTAACAAGGTGTGAAGATCTAATCAGTAGAGGGAGCTGTGTGCAAGACCAGTGGTTTCTTGCTGTTTGTGGTCCAAGTTCTGCAAGACAAGATAAGATTATTTAAAATGGTTTTGAGAACTGGCTGACTTTTTGTAGAATACCACTGGCTGTTTACTTGAGGCACTGGTGAAAACTGATGTAAATGCTTTAGGGAAACAGATTTCTATACAAATAGGTATAACTGCAATTATCCTTTTTCAGATGTTCATGAAACTATAGGCTGATCATAGGAAAGTTAATTTTGAGATGCAGATCCCAACTTGGGCTATACATACTTTGAAAAACAAATTGCAAAAGAGATTGGAAAGCACCCATTTTAAATTCCCTTTACTATCTGTGAGGCTCCTCAGTACAGGGAACATCTTTGTCTTAAATTTTCAGAGCTCGTTTACACCTTCCCACCTCACAAAAGTCAGTTTACTTGCGTGGGGGGGGGGGGG
>JAWWEU010000040.1:28624273-28674084 GCA_035583155.1 Acropternis orthonyx | reverse complement strand
CTTGGTGTGATTAATCGTGTGGAGTCCTCTGTTCTATTAGCCCCAGATATCTTAGTTTTCTTTTTCAAACTAAGACAACAGTAAAGAAAGTGAAACAGATGGACCAAGTGGTTTGGCAGAAGCACAAAGTTTTATTGTTGGAAAGGATTAGAGTTTAGGAATTTTGGTTTAGTGGCTTGCACACACCCTTCTAACTATGTACTTATTAATTTTTTTTAATAAGGATGTGGTTTAAGATGCAGAATTTCTTGAGGGGGTTTTTTTGAGGGGTGGGGAGGTAGTCTTTCTTGACAATTTAACTCATATGTGCTTAATACTATACACTGGAAATGCAGCACAGATGAAGCTCCGAAGATGAGCTCCAGAAATCTCTCTCTTGCTGGGGAGTGGAATATCCATGATTTTTTTTTTTTTTTCGCTCTAGTGAAGCAAAATGTGGTCACAGATACGTGCTTGCATTCAGGCTTTCCAGTGACTGGAAGAGTTGTGGTGCAAACAAACCAGATTTTCAGGCCACTCGCCAGAACGAGTGTAAGCCTGTTTTGGGACTGGCAGTGAGAGAGGTTAACTTGTTTCTTCTCTATTGGTGAAACTTTATGAAATGCACATTCTGTTGATGGATCCTGGTCCCAGTGGATTTCTTTCTCCTTCAACAGTCCATGTCTGGCTCAGGGTTTCGGAGTGCAGCAGTTCAGGAAGGTGGAAGACTTGTGTCACCTGACTACTAGGCTAGCACTTTAAGAAAAGCAGTCATGGCTTTACGCAAATTATAGGTATAGCTATTCCAGCTCTAACCACAGAATGAAATGAAGGAAAAAAACCCAGCAATTTCAGGCTTGTTAAGCTTGGCAGGGATTTCAAGTTAACTTACTTCATGTTAAATGCCACTTGTACCCACAAAAATAATTAAGCAAGTTCTGAAGTCAGTTTGCGTTAATTACTCTGGAAACAAATTTTACTGAATACAAAATGAATTATTCCAGCATAAAATAGATGGAGGTACTTCTTAGAATAAACTGCTTTGCATCTTTTAGCTGTCAGCGTGCTCTTTTAAGTTGTACTATTACTTACTTGTCTCAACCTGTCTACTGTGGTGTCCTTAAGTGCTCTGGAATCATCTTGCTTGCTTACAGTCTTGCCTATGTGTGTGTATATATATACATAGACATACATGTAGCACGTATCTTGCATGTATGTAGAGCGAGAGCCTGCAGCTGAGTGTGTCTGCATTGTAGCTCACAGTCTGTGTGCTCTGCTTCCCTGTTGTCTTGGTTCAAGATATTTCCCTCCCTGCGCTTCAGAGTCCTGTCCTGAGAATAGCAACCAAACTGTTGAGGGAGAGGAAGTATATCTGAATCAATACTGCAATGAAGTTGAATAAACTGAGATAGCCTTGGGAAGAGAAATCCCAAGGCCTTTATGTGTCACTTCAGATAGTAAGACAGATGATGGGGCAGTTTTTCCTTTTGCCAAGCAGACTGCCAGGGATATTTTTGCCATCACAAAACAGTTGGGACCTGAAGCTCCATTAAGTTCTTAAACAGAAAGAAACTGAATGCAAAATCCAGTGGTAGTGCTAGGTGTCCGTAATTCCTGGGCAAAGGAGTGAGCCCATGGGAGGTGCTGGGCTGCATGTAAACCAGTACATTCTCCACTGAGCAGCTCACCCTCTCTAACCATGGCATACCGTGGCTTTCTACCTTGCTCCTCTGAGAGCTGTGCCTTTTGAGGGAAGGTCGCTCTGCACCAGCAGTGTCTCAGCTGCAAGGGCAGCCTCTGGGTGTTCAGATGCTGTTACTGAGCCTGCTGCTGCTGTCCCTTTCCTCTTTCTTCCGTGGGATCTCCTGGCACTGCTGGAGCCTGGTGGACCAGAGTCCAGTCTCAAACAGCCTCCAGTGCATGGTCAGACATCTCAACCCAGTACTTTTCCCTCCTGATAAGCAGTTTCAGTGATTTATGTGGTTTAATGGAAGTTGTCTTCTGTTACCTTTCCCTTCCCTTTCTTGCTCTGCACAGCAGTGCCTTGTGTTTTGGCCTAGGGCTATGGGCCTCCCTGAGATGCTTTCCTCCCATTTTCTGAGTCCCAGCTCAATCTGCTGTGTCGGTGTTGGCTGTTTCCCAACACTGCCAGTGCTGACTGTGCTGATCCCTTTGGACATCGTTAAAATAAAGTTTCAGTGTAATTTTTAGGCTATTCAGTGGATCAGTGCTGTTTGTACCTAAGCTGTCATATTCTCACTCATATTCAGAAGTTTAACTGATAGCAGCAATCCTTCCTGAGTTCTGTCAAGTACTGAAGTCCTATTTAAAACTTACCCTTAAACATCTTTGCACTTTGAACATTTTCTTTTTCCTTTGATATCTTTTTTTCTTCGATGAGCATCTGTTTCCAGATCCAGACTGCTCGTGTTAGCTCTCCTATTCACCTGAATCACCCCTTCTGCTCGTGGGTATCAGAGCTGCTTGTTAAGATGGGGAGTGGGGATGGGGAAGGAGGTTGGTTGTTAAATCTCTGTGTCCTTTAGCTGGCAGGAAGATGGTGATTCATCCTGTTAGCTTTCACTTGGAGCATTTCTAGACCCCATATGTGTGTTCTCAGCGCTCCCAGGTTGGCTGTACTTCCTTAGAAGCAGAAGCTATGGGGGAATGCAATAGAGACATCCAATTTTAGTGGCACAAGAGCTATGTAAATGCAGCTGGCTCAGGCTACATATCCAGTTGCACTGCATCATGTAGCTTTATGAGCCTGTGTCTCTACTAGCTCATGAGTCTCTGTTTCTGATCTGTTTCTTGGTGTAGGCATGCACATCCTTACAGATGTGTGCACTCAAAGGTCCAGTCCAAGACTGGTTGTAATTCTTTATCTTACCATTTCAAGTACTGGCTCTTGAGTTGTGACTGGCAAGGAGCCCAGCAACCATATGGCAAAGGGCATGCTGCCCAATGCTGTATTCTTTTCACTGACTCCCTTTGGAGTCATATCTAAGTTTTGAACCCTCTAAACTTTTGGATGGATTAGCCTGGCCTTCCACTTTGAAGCACTCTCTCAGGAAACAAGTGGGCAATTGTGATCCTTAAACTACAAAGGAGGAGGTAAAACTTTTTTCTTACTAACGGCATGAAATGACCTCTCCAGAAAGACTTTTCTCAGGGACATGTACTTGGACTGTGATAAGCAATATGAGCAAACCCAAATGGGTGATGATGGAGAGACTTAAGATAATAGCATTAGTGAAGGGATCAGCTCTTCTAGGTCAGTTGCAACTATTTTAAAAAACCTAATCTGTCAATTTCTGAGAAACATTTACACACTGAATCTTGCTTTGTTTAGCTCCCAGGGTTGTCCTGGCTTGCTTGTTTGTATGTTCCACAGCAAAGTTAAGCATGTGGTATTTTTAATAAATGCTTATTCCTGTATCTTGGTTCAATGAAGAGATGCTTCAGAATAAGCTGAACCTTAGAAAACCTTATTTCCTGTTTTCTTTTTTCTCAAGGAACGTTACAAAATGACAGGGTGCCTAGCAGCTAAAGCAGTGTTGTCTAGGAAAGCATCTAGATATTAACTGACAAGATCATAACTAAGGTTTTCATGATAGAGCTGTTTTGTCTTTCAGGTCCGTGCTTATGGAAGAGTGGCAGTAAATTAACTGTTTTCCTTGAGCTAAAAATTACACTTCCATCTTAGCCTGCTGTCCCATAGTTTTCTACTATAAAATTTGCAAAAATCAGTACAGAATGGCATGATGATTAAATCCACTGTAAATAACTTGTTTTAATCAAATGTGTGTAGCATAGGTAGAAACTCATGCCTTTGCCTTGCATGTGGTACTTGCTAAACTTGAAGTCTTAACTCTAGCTTTTTTCCTCATGTAAAGCCTATTAAACATTGTTAGATACATGAAGATCATGGATAATTTTTTAGCAATACTGGCTTCAGATTTCTTCTAAAGGGAGAAATTAATATGCTCCATCTAATTGCTAATGGATAGAAATGACTGAATAGTCCCTAGCAACCACTTGAGCAATATAACCCTTCCTTGGACACAGGTTTAGAGCATTCTCTGTCAGAGTGCTGTCATGGGTGGGTTGGGAAGGACAGCTGATGGGGCCAGGTACCTGACAATGTTAAAATGCTTTCTATTTCGAAGTGTGTACACCTAAAGCAACAACATGTTTACAGGTTGCCTCTGATGCTCAAGTTTTGAGGTCCAAAGAAACTGGGCAGCTCCAGGGAAGGGACTGCTGGTGTATATGCTGGTTGTGTAGGCATACCAGTACTCACCTGGAAGACTCAGGCACAGCTGCTTGCTTTTAAACTTTGAGAGAATCCTTCCTGAATGTATTTGATAGAAACAAGTAATGTTTTCATTATGGTTTGCTAGCATAAATATCTAAAACATCTCCTACTTAATTCCTCTAATTTTGTCTTCTCTGAAAAGATTGTTCCTCCTGGAGAGCAGGCGGGTACTAAATGTTTATAGGTAAAATATCACCGAAGATCTCAGAGAACTGTGTGTTTTGCTGTACTCCTGTGACTAATTGAACGATAACACAGTAGAAGGGAGGGGTGAGGGAGAGACCCAATTAGAGGACGAGAGCGATTACATGTGTGCAAGTCACAACCACAAGCTGTGCTACTTTGGTGCTGGGGGCATGGAAGGCAAGGGCATATAAATGTAAACTGAGGTGGAATAAAGCCCTAAGACAAAACTGTTTATAACTTGTGTGTTATCACACATCAGCCTGTCAACAGTAGAGATTAGGGGTTTATTTTGTCTTGGTCAGTTTTATTAAAACTACAGTGTACCCTGTGTTAGGGTTGTGCGCTGCGATGTGTCATACATTGGTGTAAACTGCTCTTGCAGCTTTGCTGCTGGGACAGGTGGAAAGTATGTGGGGCTCTGCTGGTATAGTGTAACTTGCTGGGATTTTATAATAGCTTTCATTTGCAGCCTGTGCTCTTCATAATCATTCCTGCAGAAACTGATAATGGGAGGTCCAAGTGAAAGTTTCTTTTTCCTATCTAAAGGGAACTAGAGTAACTAGAAAAAGGATAATTCCTTCAGTGAAGATTGAACCCTATTTGAGTTTAAACTGATTTCTAGAATTAAAACTAGTTTAACTTTGGTCTGTTTGTGCTTTCAACAGACATGTTGTAGAGTAGATGACCTTGATTTGCTGTGGCTCACATGTTTACTCCTATGTGTAAACTGTGGGCTGTTGATCAGACAGGAAATGTTTTGGTTTGAAAAGCTTCCTGTCATGTCCTCATTCATGTGAAAATGAAGCTTCTTGCTGTTACAGTGCTTTCTGGCACATCTTGTTACCGGTGTTCCCAAGGATTACAAGCTAATGCTTTGAAGGAACTGCACTACAGACTTTTGAAAGAGATTGCAGCACTCTTTCCACAGGATGCTGCTTTTTCCAAACAGATGGTTGACCTGAAGAAACAAGGCTGGGACTCTGGGCTATTTCTCCAAAGAAACCGGGGAGAGAGCTAAGTGAAAATCATTTTTAAAAGATAAATGACATGCAAACTTGTTGCACTCAGGGCAGGAGATCTTCACTTAAAACATACGGTTTATGTGTGAAGGAAGGGCACAGATCAAATACTGGGAAAGGTATGAGGCAAGTCATCGAAGATCTAGATAAAGGTACATGCATCCAGCACTAATGCAAAGTAGCAGATGTGGGATGACCATGTATGCACCTTAACATGCATCATCTATAGCACGTGATCCTCTATAATTGGAGAATGGCCAGTCGGTCCATGCTGACTGTGCCCAGCCTCCTCACATTGAGTCCATATAGCAAGCTAATGAACAAACCCCGCGTCTCTAATCATCCAAGGGAGTACTGGCTCTCCTGCCTATGCAACCAGGTCAAAATGAATCCAGGCTGGTGTGTTGGACAAGCAGCTAATCAACAGATCTGCCCTTCCAAATGTCCACTCCTCTAAGTCTTCCTCCTCCGTAGTACTGCTGTCTGTGTGTTTTCTCCTGTGGAAAGGAGGGTTGCAGGTTTATGGGATATGAGCAAGTCCTGCTGGGCCCGGCTTCCTGCTACAGCAGGTTTTGTTGAATCTGATACTATAGCAGTCTTGTTTCTCTCTTGTCTAGGTATAGGCTTCTGTGTACCTAGGAAAACAAGGGATCCTGCTTTGGAAGTAGAGGCACGTGATGGATTTGCTGCATTTCACACGACTTATTTTATTATCTGCTTTTCATTTGTCTAGTGAAGACAAATACCTCTGCATGAAAAAGTCTGTTGGATAGCGATGGCATAGAGAACTTGGCAAAACCAAAGCATTTACAACATCTGTATCTTTGAAGTGCCTGTTTAATAGTACCATTGTCATGCCAGTTGAAGGCAACACTTCTCCTTGCAATTGAAAGGCTCAACAGAGCTAGCTGATAAGCACTGGTGCCCTGCTGGGAAATTGACCCTTTGAACTGGGAAGAATCTCTGCAGATAAGCCAGTAATGGAATTTTTACCAGGTCTTGCTTTTTACTGTAGCATGTTTAGAGTTGTCAGTCTTTTTACGTTGCAAAAGTGTTTTCTCTCTTGTCTGGTAGGCGTGTGGGTAATGTAATATTCACAGTCTAAAGATGATGCTTCCAGGCTTGGAAGGGATAGCCATGCTGAGCTCTCACAGAACAGAAAAGAAGCAATGACAGTATAACTTGAATAACAAACGTATGTTGATTTAAAAGCCAAATTTTCTGAGCATCCTAACTCCCAAGGAAAGGGGAGGAATTTTGAGGATACTCCTTAACATCTTTGTGGGATAGATACAAAGTGGTTTTTTTCACTGTTCCTTTTTTTAAAACACAAAACAAAAACAAAAACAACCCCACACAAACAACCAGCCAGGAAATTTATTTAACAAACTTCTGTTTTCATTTCACTATAGCGATAAAGGCTCTCTTCTACAGTAAACCTCATGGATACATTCTCTCTAAAAAGATAACATTTGTTTCAACAACATAACAATGTTTGCAAGCAAAGGACTGTTAAGCACCAAGTTTCTGTGCGGGTGAGAATCTGCTTGCATTTAAAGCAGGGATCAAGCTTTTCGAGGCTTTTCCTTCTAAGCCTTAAAATTGAACCATTAGACTTCTTGTCTCAAATGTCAGTACCAAGAAAGCAAAGAGAAGGAAACAAAAATTCAGGCTTGCCTTGGGTTTGAGCCTGGTTATGTCGCTGTACTGGACTTTGATATTTCCAGTATGACCATTACAGGAAAGCACAGCGTGGGTCTTGTGAAAGGGCTGCTGTCGCCTGTGGGAGTGTTTGAGTCAGCTTTGCGTGTTCTGAACCGGGATGTTGCATATTCAGCCCGTGCAATCTGTTTGGCAAAGCAGCCGTCTCCGGCAGGCTACACATCCAATACAGATGGTTTGATTTGAGACAATAAGTGAAGTTTCAGACAATAACAGAGAAGAGATGGCTCTATTAAATATCTTGATTTGAACAAATTCATCTGGTGGAAGACCTGCAGATCAGAAGAAAGCTGTAAGGGAGAGTATAGCGAAACTATGTGGGAAGCTGCTGCCATTGCAGTGGGGGACGGGACATGTTGCTCTGAGTGCAAATTAATCAAGTTCAGGCTGACATTCCTTCGTGTCAGGTTTCCCCTTTGGTCTCTCTAAGACACTGCTGCAGTGGAAAACCTTTCTCTCCCAAGTAGTTTTATACCACTTAATTGCTCTTTAAAATGTGCTTTATTCCATACTTACGATATAGAACTGCTATGCTATATTAATGAATTTTGTAATTTAAAGAAGGGGGGCTGGGGCTGACATATGGCAAATACATGCTTTAATTCTGGTACGCACATGATTCTGAAGATAAACAAAGCTGTTTCCTTATCCTCAGCATGTACTTATTTTGTTTTGCTGATAATAAAAAATTAACAGTGTTAAACATGATTGGAAACAGCAGTATCTTTTGAAATTAATGTCTGTGTGAATGGCATTGATAGTCCCTTTGCTTCTTTGCATTTACTCTAAACTGGAGTTCATTTATAAGGGTGAGATGCATTAAAAAAATCATCCTAAATCAAAAAAGGAGTTTTGAATTTCTCTAATTTTGTTTTCAGTCTAGTGGCAATGGTGTTTTTGCATTTACTTCTCAAATGTGTATAACTGAGAGCTATTTCTATTAAAAATTGGGTTCTATCGAAAAGTTTCCAAATGTTGAAAGAGTTTCTGAAAGTATTTTATAACATAGATGTTTTACATTGAAGTTTGTAACTACTTCCAGCAGTCAGGCTGGACTGAATCATAGTTCCAATTTTATTTTTTTGTTTAATTAAGGAAGTGTTTAAAAGATATATAGATACAGCACTTGGGGACATGCTTAGTGGTGGACGTGGCAGTGTTAAGTTCATAGTTGGACTTGATGATTTTAACCTCTAAATGATTCTGTTATTCTAAGGAAAGTTATGAAAACCTAAAAATTGAGGGAAGGCAGCAGATACTCTGCTATTCCACATTTTAAGCATGTTTATTAAAGTCAGTGGAAGACTTCTCAGAAGTCCAGGACTATCTGGACAGTGTTTCATTTAGCAGTAAGTGGTCCCCTGACTCTGAGACCAGATGCCAGACCGCCCAATTCCATTGCCCTTGGCCATAGTTGCCCTGCACTGTGCACTGCACCACACACGTGCCCTTCTCAGAGACATTGGGTGGATTGTCTTTTTTTACATTCAACCTGTTTGAAATACTCATCAGGGAGCTGAGAGTGTGTGTTGCATGTGCAGGGGTACTACGTGAAAGCATGGGCTGAGCATTCAAAGACTCTTTGAGCTAGCACTGGAGGACTGTGGAGGGAGGACAGAGAAACCCAAGTCCAATCCTTTCCTGGCCCACCTGACAGGAACAGTTCATGGCCTTTCCTGTATCCCACTCACAGTGTCAAGTAGTGCCAGTTACTCAAAACCATGCCATGGACTGTACCACCAGTGAAAGGGTGTGAGTGGCTGCAGGTTGGTGCCTGCACTTACGCCCTGTTTAACTTACTAGTGCAGCGATGGTTGGAGTGTCCCTTACATTAAAGGAGGGCTGAGGTGCTCAAAGTGCCAGCATTTGGGGCACTGGGAGTATTTGACACTGTGCAGGCTCCAACTGTACCAAAAGCTTATGGCTCACGTCTCGCTGGTCCTCCCAACCCACGCACTGATGTGACTGCTCTCCCATGCCTCCTGGGCTGGGAGCTGAAGGCTTTCAGCACTATCCTCTAGCAGAAGTGCTCGGCGTGACCTACTCACCCCGCCTGCTCGGGGCACTTCATTTATGGTGACTCCCTGTCTCCAAGGCGACAGTGGGCCAGGAGGCCTCAGAACACCACTCTGCAGCTACAAGGTATATGTGCAGATTATTCTGTGTATGTGGTATGTGAGAAGTTCATTTAAGGTGTAAAAAGAAGAGCTGGGTTGAAGGAGTGCCATGATGGGTACACTTTCTGAGACCAAACTGAGATCAGTGATCTGTCCAGAAAAAACTTTGGCACTGCTGCCTTGCAATACTGTTGCAGATGTAGCATCATCTCTAACTCTTTACTGAGGCATTCTAGCAGGGAATCTCATTAAGCTCATGGGAACGGAGGCTGATGCCATCAAAAACGAACTAATTTATAAAGATCTCTGGCATAACTTAAGTCTGTTCTCAGTTTAAAAGATAAGACCCTTCTCAATACAAAGCCCAGCCTCTGAATTGACATCTCTCCACCAGATATGAAAAATGTCCTTGTGCCCTTGAGTTGTGGAAGGAAAAAGAGGAGAGCATGCAATTTGGAGACCTTCTGTGATATTTTTTTTCCCTATTTCTTTTAAAGTAGAGAGGTGATCTATCCCTTTTTATCTGTTTCTATGGACTCAGCTGTAGATGTAAAACTTTTTTAACCCCTCATTTTTAGTAATGTGATGTTCTTGTACAAAATGACTCTATTGTGAATGGTACAGAAAAAGCAGTGGGTTGTTTTATGCTTCTTCAGAATTCTGATTAATGATGTCTAGTTTCTTCTAACACCTCTCACATGAGGGTTCTAGCTCTGCTCTTTGGAACACATGTACAGCTGTGACAGTAATTAGATAAACTCCAGTGACTGAACTTGGCACGCACTTCCCAGAGGGATTCTCCTGTTTTGCTTACATCACTGCCCAAGAGCAAGAGAGCACCATGCAGAGCAAAACATGCTAGTTAGCTGGAAAAGTGGATTATGTTGCGGCATTGGTCTTCTAGAGAAAAGATGTGCATGATGAAACCTTTTACTAATCAAATTCTAGTCCTTTAGAACAAACCAAGCTAATTTTTTTCAGTATGTCGTGGATGCTGCTTTGTGGATGAGTTGATGCAGCAGTGCTTTCAACATTCTTTCATCATTACCCCTTATCATGAGGCATGTTTTCTTGTAAAATAACCAAAGTTTCTCCATAAATTTGAACAGTGTGACTTTAATTTCTCTACTGTGGCAAAGAGCTTTTCGTTACTTCCATTTAATGGTATCAAAGTAGCAAAATGTTAATAATATGATGATACACTATTTTACAGTATTATCAAAGTGGCATTTAAATAGCTCAATAGTTCAAATAAGTAATGAATCTTTGCAAGAAAAGGGTGGTATCAGCCCATGTTTCAGATAAGGAAAGCTGACAAAGAGTGCTGGTTGATGTGTTAGTCACAGAAAGGTTATGCTATACCTTGATCCATATCTGAGGAGTTTAGTTTGTATGGTGCACTCATTTTCGTAGCTGCCCTATCTTCCTTTAGGTGTTCTGCAGGAGTCTAATGATACAGAAGCTTCATTCTGTCTCATAGCTCAGAATTCAAGGGTAGTGCACAAGTATCTTCCTGGAAAATGTGACAAGATATTATTTGGCAGGGTGTACACTTGGTACTGCTCTAGGATAACTAATGAAATGTACATTTCTGCCTCAGGTAGTCAGCACTGTCCCAAAACAAATGCCCACTGTTCAAGGGATTCAGTCTTTCCCAAAACAGACCATGGGCTTAATTATTGCCTTGGTGTTCAGAGCAGAGACTGGCTTTCTAAATGATGGGATTTGCTTTGAGTTCTCATTAAATGTTGTATGCTGTAGTGTGACATACAATATGCCCTGCAGTGTGTCATGTGCTATGATGCTAATCAACATTCAACACCAAAAGGAGGAAAGCAGCTGCTCTGCAGTCAGCATGTCTGAACAGTCCTGCACCCAGCAGGGTATCGCTTAATTCACGTTAATGGATAAAGAACTGGCCTTATAAGACTTCCGTAAATGAGGCTAATGATCAGGGAAAAAATGCAAACTAGTTTTCATTTATTCATAGAGATAGGTGTAATTAGAGGTAACAGCTGGATCCAAAAACTTGCTCTCCAGCATTTATTTGTTGATAGTACAAAATGTGAATGGCTTGTTCCACTATTTGTCTCTTGTGAAGTTATTAACTTCACACAGAAGTTGAAATATGTATGCTCTTAAATTCTCATTGAGAGAGTTACAAAAGCTACAGATAATTGCATCTCTTAAACTTACCTCAGTCATTTTCACTGTGTGGTAGCGGATCTCTGTTGTAAATCCACTGCTGAGCAGATCAGCTTATTGCCTCAGTTTTTTGACCTTTTTCCATTAGCTTCACTGTCATCTGTAGATTAGAGAAATCAAGAGACAGACTGTCCATTGCAGTTATGGCAGCTGAGGAATAAGGTTGTAATTAGGTACAAAGGTCTTACTTTAGCATCTAAGCTGTAGAGTACTAACTTCCCTTTTCCGTTTCTCCTGGCTTTCTTCCTTTTCCTACTTCCTGAAGTCTGCTGTTGTCCCAGTGGCACAGCTGATGCCACTTTATCATTCATGTATTGAAAAATTGATCAGTCACTCTGACATAGTCTAATGGTGTCAAGCAGAAGTTGATCTACCTGAAATTTTAGCGAGTCATCATCTACTTGGATTTGCCAAGTAGTGCCAAGTGCATGCTTCTCACCCTGCTCTATGCTCTGGTTTTGACTATGCAGATTTCTCCAAAAGTAGTCTTCCCATTGTGGTGGGTAGGGAAGAAGTAAATCCAGCCTTATATAATTTAAAAGAGGAAGCTGAGTAACACTAAAGGCCAGTCTGGGTTTATACAGGCATTCCTTGTTTTCTGTAGTTTAATGTTGTGCAAACTAGCTACATAAAATTCTGTGAAAATAAGTTTTACTCCCCCTGAGCAGGGCACTCTCTGGACCTTTGCATGGTAACTAAGTCTTGCAAAATTTTAGGCAGTATCTGACCAGTACACCAAGATTTGATTGAAAAAGGATATTCTAATCCAGCTTGCCATAATGGCATCAGGTTGGTTGAGAAAGCAGTAGCAATGCTCAAAACAAAGTCGGGATTCTCCACTCTTATTTCATTCATTTCTTAATGAAACTGTAACTAATTTAACTAGATGATGTTTCTTTCCTTTCTTTTCTTTGATGTGCCCATTAGTAATCTCTTAAGGTCCTCTTTCTCCCATGGAGCTTGTGCAGCAGTCTGGAGGGGTGTGTGTGATATCTGCTGACGAAAGCAAATCATCCAAACCTAAAAAGTATTCTTGTCCAAGTCGCCATCCTGCTCTCTGTTGGAAAAAGTGGTTCTTGCTTTAAAACTTGCAGAGTGGAAGGTTCAGAGTACCTTCAGAAGACTCCAGTTCTTGTTATCACGTGGAAGAGAAGTCCAGACCGGGTGTCATTCAGTTGCATTTACAAAAACAATGTAATTGTCACTGACTCATTGTTTCTGCATATCAGAGAAGGAGCATTATGAAGGAGTACCAGTAAAGAGAAAGTAGTTGATGACTGAGGAGGGAGGGATGTGTGTGTAACACAAAAATCCAAAGATTACATTAAACTGGACTGTCAGGTGTATATGGCTGTTGTGAAACATTTATTGTTATCTTTCCCCTGCTTACTGATTGTCTGAGGGTTAAACCTGTCCTAGTAATATTTGTTGTAGACAAGAAAGCAAGTCAGGAAAATATGCAAGTTTAAAGGGATTAAATATTTGAAAATTTAAATTCGTACTAAGCATACATGACTTTTTCAAAGACTCTCTATGTGACTATTGCTGTTTTTCAGACCTGTAAAAATGCCATGTCTTGACAAGTCACCTGTCAGATATATCAGAAGTCATACCAAGCAGCTCTGATATTCACAGGTTTTACTTAACAAAACCTGGTTTGTCGAAATTTAGGGTTTTACCTCGAGTTCACATCGCTATCTCAAGTATATGCTTTCAAAACCTGTTTAAAAGATAATGAAATATCATGTAGGAAAGGTTGGATGTTTTTCTTCTGTCTCATGCTGAGATTCAATTTTTTTCTTAGAAACTACAAAATTTTAGAAATTAGTCTTCCACTGTCTTTGTGGAAGTGGCTTGACACATCAGTAGATTAGCTCAGCCTCAGACACTGGAAGTCATAGCAATGGTAAAATAGTTCACTTCATAGTGGCCTGCATGTAAAGATATTTTAAGAAATGGGGGTGGAAGTTGTTTATTCTAGAAGCATATGTTGTCTATGGCCATAGATTGCATTAGCACTTGTTAACTTCCATTAAATTCTGGTACTCCTTTGAAGCTAGACATTATTACTTCAAGAGTATGCATCTGAAGGAATCCAGCCCCTCCTGAGCAAGCTGCTAAGAAAAACTGGGACACACTGGCAAGCCCAGGTGGGTGTAGCTTAAAGCTCAGCGGCTGCCAGATGAGTATCAGGTATTGTCAAGTAGTTGCTATTCCAGGAAATGACAGTACCATGAGGACTTTAAGGATCAATGGATGCTTGTGCAAATGTCATTAATGTCAAGGGTACCAGTTGAGTGCTCTTTAAGCAGTCTCATTTGTACTGTTTGCTTCATATGTAAGGATTTTCGGTACTATGAATGATCAAAAATATTTTACCCCTAAAATATCTTTATGAAGCTTGGTATGTAGGGGATTTAAAGTGATTTTCCCTGTTGCAGTTACAATTAATTGTCTTGCCAATTGGTGTGGAAAGGGTAATGACTGCTAGCTAAGAAACATAATTAACAGGATTTCTATTTGAATATTTGTTTAACTAAGGTCTTCAATATTATCCTACTGAACACACAGACATAACTCACATCTTGAACAGACACTACCTGCCCACTTGGCCTTGCAGTCCAAGCGCAGTGGAGATGAAGAGAAGGAAAGGAACACTTTTATATTTCCAACCACCCAGTCCTAGGCATCTAGCTCTGCGATGAAGAGAATATTCTTTTGTTGCATCATCATAGAATGGTTTGGGTTGGAAGGGACTTTAAAGATTATCTTGTTCCAATCCCCCCCTGCCATGGGCAGGGACATCTTCCACTGGAACATGTTGCTCAAAGGCCCATCCAACCTGCCCTTGAACACTTCCAGGGATGGGGCATATCAGACTGTTGACCGCAGCTCTTTGAGTGCCACAGTCCAGCCAGTTCCTTACCCTTTCAAATGGCTGTGGACTGTGACTCTGCTAAGTCTGAGGTTTTTATTGATCTAGCACTTCTTGCCTGATCTTTCTCTTCAGTTCATAGCTGAGTGTCTGTAATCCTGAGGGTACTTGGTGTGCAGCTGAGAAGTGCTCTTGAAGCCATCTTCCCTGACTGCCTTTTGATGTGGTTTTGATGTGTCAGTGTAGTTATGATACCTAGCTGCTTATTAGGAGTGGGACCATCCCTCTCAGCTTTCCTCCAATTCCTAATACTGACAATTGTGCTCAACTCGTCCTGCAATAAGCCAGTTCTGTGAGCTAAACCAGCAGAGAAAAGCTAATCATGCCTAGAGGGCGGGGGGGGGAAGTGAAAGAAGCAAAAGGAGGGAAAAGAACCTCCAGATCAGCATTCCTGACTGTTAAAGAAAAGCCTCTTTGGGTTTCCCAGGAAATGTACTGAACTGTCCCCCTTGGAGAAAAAGAAACAGCAAGTTTCAGCCGTGCATGTTTGCCTCATATCTTTTTTGGTCGTACACTGGTTAATGTTGGTGAGGTGAAGTTTATACTAAGGGTAAAACCCCCTTAACACTGATTTTTAGTTGCCCAGGCATGTAAATGGGGTCTGGTTTGGTGCCTGTTTTGGAGTAATGGGTTGCATTATAGCAATTCCATTGGGAAGCAAGACATTGGGAATTTTTTTAGCAAAATCTCAGCATATGGAGTTTTACCATGCATTTAAGAAAGACATGGGGGAGTGAGGGGGAAACCTTCGTGACTCTCACTGAAGGAACTTCAATTAGGTAGAGGACTTTTTTTTATTCCTCTTTCTTTTTTTATCCTTCCTATTAATTTTGTTTCAGCATTGAGAGAATGAAAAGGGAAATGAGATTTCAGTATAATTTTTGTTTTAAGGCAGCAGCAAAGTATGGGAACATATTTCCAAACTGTATGTCTGGAGTCAGGGTGTCATTTGGATGCTGCCTAACCCATGACAAGCCCTCTTAGGTGTGAAGAAAAGGAAACCTTATACAAATCAAGAAAGCTACTGTAACAGTAGTGGCAGAGAGCATGAGCTGGCTGGGTAGAAGAGCAGTGAACCTCTGATGAGGTAAAAGCCCACCAAGCTTTGAGACAGGGTTTTTTTGTTTGCTGAGCAAGAAGTGAAAGGACTGTTCCCAGTCTCACCTGGCTCAGATAATTATTTAGCCACTGATCTTTCTGTGCAAAATACTGAAATACTTATCATATTTTGGTGATGCGTTTTAATAGAGCTTCATGGCCTTCAGTCTTGACAGCTCATCAATCAGGTAGTGTCTCATGCAGCTGCTGTACGAAGGAAAGCTAATAAAGGTGTAATGCATCTCCTTATCCACCTCACATTTTTGCATCCTTCTTGAATCACTTTCTGCCCTGACATTGACTTGGAGATTAATGTGGTAAAATGAACTAATCGTTAATCTAGGCATTGTTCTTTCACCTGTATTTGTGGTGCTGTGCTTATGGCTTGTGGAAAATGGCAGCATAGAATTGTGCAGGGTACCTGTTTCACTGGCTGCTGGATTTCCCTCCTGCAGATTTTAAGCAAGAGAAGGCTATCACAACCTTTGCACATCTCATCTTTGTCTTAAAAGTGAGTTTTGTTTTCCCTGGATATAATGCTGCAGGAACAGTGATAAATCCCCCATGTCAAACTTTGCCTTCACTTAAACTCAATCACTTGTGGTTTTTTCCTGAGTTCAGGCTGTTGAAAAGCATTGCCAGTGACAGGGAAGACTGAGTGTAACTGGAGCATCACTTGTGCAATAAAACCGTACTCACAAAGGGTTTGAAATTTGGTTTTAAATACTAGTTCATCTATTTGTTTGAATTATTAGTTTATATTATTGTTGTTGTTGTTAGTATATTAGTTTCTTTACATGGATGCCCCTCTCTTGGTGTAAATGTCCCTTTGTGTATGTGTATGAATGTTGATCACAGTAGAAGATCCACAGAGTTCACATAATTTGTTTTTTTAATCTAAATCAGTTTCCAAACCGATTTAGATAAGTTGTGAGGAGTTCTTCAGAGGCAAGGCCTGGGAGCAGAGCTTGACATGGATAAGGGTGACATCATTCATCATCTGCACAGGCTTTGGCACAATACTTGACTGAAATTCCCTCAATAAGCAAACAGTGCATTAACACCGGCTCTGCAGCACCGTCCCCGTTGCATAATGGTGTTTGTGCTGGGGTATTATTAAAAACCCAGGCAGCGATTCCACCCTGCCTCAGCCTCTGCTACTGGCAAAGTGTTGCAGGCACACATTGCTGCAACACACTTTGTTGTGCCTTGTGCAGCCCAGGAACGGGGCACTGAGTAACCGAGGGTGTCCCTGTGGGCAGGGGAGCCCCACTTGCACCATCAGCCGCTGGTTGTGGTGGTGGTGTGGGCACCCAGGCACTTACCTCTGCCCTGTGTGACTGTGGGCTGTGCAGAGCCAATTATGATAAAATCAAGATCACTGTCTTCAGAAGAGCATGTGGGGTTAAGAGTTTCCAGATACAGCAACAGACCTGTTGGTTCAGGAGCAAGTCCTAGCCCGATCTGACAAGGAAGGGCATTTTAATGAAATTTTAATTCTTTGCTGCTGAAGCAAAGTAGGATCGTGGTTTTAGAAGGTGTGTTGGTCTTCAAATCTGAGAGCAGTAAGGAAAGGAAATAAATCTCTCTTAGTGAAGCATTCCCAACACACAGTAGCTGATGCCAGCCAGTCCTTAGGCCATCTGTAGCTGGTATAGCTCTCTGTAGCAAGTTGTAGGCACTGTTTCCCTCCTTGATGCCTGGTTGCTTGATGCCTCAGCAGATCTATGTACCACTGGCAGGTGAAATTGAAAATTAGCTTTTATGTTACTTATTTGTCTAGTGCTACTTAATTGTCTCCTGTTTTGTTGTCTGATGTTAATATTTCCATTGGATGTATTGACTTTCTTTCTAACGTTGTTTGTGGCAGTGTCCCCTCTGTTGACACTGAGGAAGGCAGAGGGCAAGCTGTCAGGATCAGAGGGAATGCAGCAAAGAGGAGAGTGGAAACCAAGCACCCTCACTTAATCACAAACTCTTCCTGGGCAAAAGTAATCTTCTTATTTTTTTGACTTGTTGCATTTCACATGCATGCTTCCCTTTAATCTCTGTATTCTCCTCCTGTATTGCATATCTCTTGTGTTTTACCAGCATGTATCCTACAAAGCTGGTTTTCTCTGGATTTTAAATATTAAGTTTTATTTTTAAACATTATTTAAAAATTGGCAAAGATTCAGATTTTGGAGGCATCAGAACTCACAAGATGATGCCTCCACGCCCTTTCTCTGCAGCCTCAAGAAAGGAAATACAGGAAGACACCAGTCAAGAGGCCTTGATATGTTGGTAACAGCACTGGTTTGCCTCTGCTCCCACAGCACGTAGGATCCACTGTTAGTGCCAAACTCCCCCATTTGGGTGGGCAGGAGGAAGCAGTGTTGAACTGGGAGAGGTTTCACCTATGGCTGTAGGTACAAAGTGGCACAGAGAGGGGTGGCCTTGGGCTGGTGGCCCACTGGTATCCTTCAAGGCTTGAGCTTTGCTTCAAAGACATTGAGTGTGTCAGGTGTCTCCTAGTGATTGTATACAGTGATAAAATAGTGCAAACTGTTCCCACCTATGAAAGCTCATATCCTTAACCTGTGAGAGGAAACATAGGGCTGAGTTTGACAAGACATTCCAAGTACCTAGAGATGCAGGTGGACGTCCACAGGGGTTTCTGAACACACCAAGACAAACACGGTTAAAAGTAAAGGGCTCTGGAGGTCAGGCCATTTGTACACCAGATAAGCAAGTGAGTATAAACAGCCAGTTTTCCCAGAAGAGAGAGGGAGCAGACTGGCAACTGAGCCTGCAGCTCTACAGTCAGTCATGGTTTTTCCTTGTGCTAACACTGGCAGGTCTAGGGACCAGCAGTCCATTTTTCACTGGATTGGGTTTTCCAGTAGATCATCTCAGATCATGGTGAAACTGCTTCCCTTGTTCTGGTCTCTTTGTTCCCTTGGGGCATAGACCTGGGGCCACTGACTGTGGTGCTGTAAATGCATCCTAGAGCTCCCTGTGCTGTAACCTGCAGGCAGGACCATACATGGTTGGGTCATCCTCCCTGAAGTTCCTGAAGAGCATATCTGCCTGCCTGCGTCAGAGATTGGCTTTGATTTTTGCATAACCATCCCTTGGGGAGCAGTTGTAATTCCAGCTCCATGGATTCCTCCTGTGCTGT
This sequence comes from Acropternis orthonyx, assembly GCA_035583155.1. Lineage (NCBI taxonomy): Eukaryota > Metazoa > Chordata > Aves > Passeriformes > Rhinocryptidae > Acropternis > Acropternis orthonyx. The sequence goes on along the minus strand of JAWWEU010000040.1, from coordinate 28,655,345 downwards.
CAGATATATGGAAAACCTTTCCTGGTTTGTTTTATTTCAAAACAGGAAACCTGGTTTATTTTGAAGAGTTTTCTCATTGACTTTTCTGAAATAATTATTACTGAGATTTTTTTCTTGTTGGTCTAGCTTTCATCCACCTTACTAAGCATGCTTTTACCTTTTGTAGCTGACTTGCGACTTTTTATTTTAAATGAACTGGTGAGATGATGCTTAATTAAAACTCTTGGGATGGAGGTGGTGATCATTAAAAGGTGATAATGCAGAGGGTGAACTCCTCTATTTATCCACAAAACTAATCGGGCTTGAGAGGTGGGTGTTAAGCCACTGTCCTGCCTGGAGAAGCTGCCTCTGAAGCACAAGAGGTTATTTCATTTTCTGGTCCTTGGTCTTTCTTCTGTGATTGCTGACAAAGGTAGCAATTACAAGGTTATCTCAGGAGATGTTCCCTGATGTGGATAATTTGGAACTGGGAAACCACACTGACAACTCAGCAAATTTCTTACAGGCCAAAGAACACCCCTGGCCTGGTCAGTAGTATAAGAAAGTTGTTACTTAGACTAAATTTGTGCTAATACCTTAGGACAAAAGGTTCCATGTCCTTTACAGGTCTCTTGAAGCATTCAGTTGTTTGAAGGATCAGCTCTACCCAAACACAGTCAAGAATGTGGTACATGCTATAAAGGGCGAGTTGGTTTGTGCCTGTCTTTTTAGTGTCTCTTTTTTTTTTTTTTTAGGCAACTTCTGTAATACAGTTTATGCTTCACATAACAAGTATGTACGCTGTCATATTTGTTGTATAAAAATAGAGCAAAAAAATCACAGCAACACATTTGTTCTTGTGGAAGCAGCCTGAATCAAAGGAGGTGGTTCAGGAATGACTTTCACAATTTGCAAATGCCTAAGGGGAGTTACGATAGTTGGTTCCTTAGCCTAACGTTCAAGGGTACCATACAGTCAAGTGTTTGAGCACTGAAACACAGCAATTTGAGATTTAAAAAAAAAAAAAAAAAAAGAAAATTAGTGTCAAATAATTGACTACTTGAAATAATTTAACAAGGGCTGTAGTGGATTAAACAGGAGTGGTAGTGGGTTTTTCATAGCTGGTACTTTTGAATCAAGATCAAATGTTTTGTTCATGCAGACAGTAATTGTAGGAAACTCCTATGACCACATTAGTTCAGACTAGAAGATCACAATGGTTGGTTCTGGCCCGATAATCTATAAGTGCATTGTCCAGAACAATGCAGTAATTTCTGTGCTCAAACCAGGAAAGTCCAGAAAGAAAAGAGCCATGCAGCCAACTACTTCTGTGTGCCCTCTGACACTTCGGTGTCAGGGACAGCATTAGCAAAATGGGGACCAGTTTGACTGACCAGTAAAGGGAACACTTCTTTGGCTTCAGTAAACTCTCAGGAAACTTTGCAAACTTCAGCCATTGAGTTGGTTGTGGTGCAGAAGTTCCCAAGGAGATTCTCATTTTTGCAATGTGCTGTGCAGAGGTGTTGAGCCCTTGGTGTGGGGAGCTGCTGAGAAAAGGTCAGGCACCTCTGGAAAAGGAGTAGGTGATATATGCAAATTGTTGGTATTTATTCAGTCGTGTAGTGGGAAAGAATAAACATTATTCCTGACATTTCCATTTTTGATTAATGATAAATGGAGTTGGCAGATGTTCAGCTGGCCGCCAGATGGGGTCTGCTCAGTCCAGCAAAGAGAATAGGAACAGTCTCGGTCTCGTAAAGCCAGCACTGACAAAACCTCTGACAAAATCTCTAGTTTGTCCAAGTGATACGCCAGTTTTGACCTCAAAACGACATAGCCGTTTCAGCATGGAGGTAGTACAACCAGCGAAACTGCTTATGGAAGTGAAATGGGGTGTGGAAGGATTGGAGCTGGTTAGTTTGGTGGTGTTTCAGCAGGTTTTTTTCTGCCGCGGGAGCCATAGGCTCGGGCTTTCATTCCTTGAGGTTGGATCCGCGCAGGGCCTCCTGCATTCACCCACGGCTACAGGTGTAATGGTCAGGGCTCCGGGCACATCTCCTCGGTTGGCGCTGGGAATCGGCAGCTTGTAGCGTCGTCCTCAGCCCGGGCATGGGCTGTGAGATCAGATACCCCGGCACTGGACCTGGTCCATCGGCCCGCTCCTGGCGATGGGGAATCAGCCCAGGGGAGGAGGGGTGTGGGCTTTTCCCGGCTCGCCGTGAGACTCGCGTGTGCCGGGCCAAGGGTCAGGGGCAGCCCGCGGGGACAGGCCTGGGGACAGAGTTGGGGACAGCGATGCTGCCCTGAGCGCCTCGGCCCGCGGCAGCCGCCTCGCCTGTACCCTTCAGCGCCGGCTTCCCTTAGCGCCCTGCCGACAAAGCCATTCAAATTTAGAGGAGTGAATTTAAATCCATGCAAATTCGGTTCCTGGGGGAAGCGATAAGTGTCTGAGAAGTGCCCCGTTTCGTCCCGCACTGCGGGCCCGGGCAGATAAGCCGCCGCGGGACCGCGGGTGGAGACGGGACAGGACTCGGGGATGGGTCAGCGCTGCCCCCCTCGCAGGGGAAGGGGGGTGGCTGTGGGGGGGTGTGTGTTACCGCTTTGACCCCGAGATGCAGCGCAAATAAATTCCCTTTGATAATGACTTCCCCAGGGAGACAAAAGAGCGGGAGGGAAGAGGAAATTTGACCGCGGTGTTCACGGTTACACTGGCGGTGCCGGGGGCAAGACGGCCGCCCGCCTTTGAAGCCGAACCACCCGCCTCTCGGGGCTCTTTATGCCTACGGGGGTGGGGGAAATGGTAAAAGCGGGCGCTGGCAGCTTAGAAAATGCCCCGGTGCTACATCTCTGTGCATAAACTGGGGCTCGGACACACCTTTCTCACTTGCGGTGTTCCAAAGGAGGCAGTGATCGACGGCTGCTCGCTGTGGTCCTTGGCTTCAGATTTGGTTTATTATTTTATTATCTAGAACAAATGTTTTCCCATCCTGATCCAAGCGCTTCCCGTCCCGGTGCGCGGGGCGGTGGTGGCCGGGCCGGGCAGGGTCAGCCCGGGGCGGCCGGAGCGTGGTCAGGGTGGGGTGGGAAATCTATTTCAGGCGTAAACACGAACAAAAGCGCTGTCCGTCGTGTCCTGAGCGCAGAATTTATTGCTTCTGCAGGCGGCAGGGCCGACGACCCTTCCTGCCCCGGGACCGGTGGTAGGAGCCGCTCCCCCTTCCCTCGCTCCCTCTCCCGCTTCGGGCAGCGCTTGGGACGAGGATCGCCGGTGGGAGAGATTCCTCCGGCCGCCCGACGGAGCAGCGGTGAGGGGCGGGCGGCGCTGCTGGGGCACGGCGGGGGCCGGGGGAGCCCCCGGGCGGGGCGGGAGGCGCTGCCGGTGCCAGTCCGGGTGAGTTCGGGGAGGAGCGCTGGGGAAGCTGCTGCCTCCCTGTCTTGGCGCCCCAGGGGAGCGGGACGGAGGCGGCGCAGGGATCGCTCCCGCTGCGCTCCCACCGGGCGGCACGGGGAAGGGAAGGAGGAGCCCCCCGCCGCCCCTTCCCTCGGCGGGGTCGTGCCTGGCGCTGGGCGCTCCTCCGGACCTGCCGGGAACGGGAGGCAGCCGCGGGGAGCTGCCGTTGCCTGTCCGGGTGTGGGGTCTGCGCAGCCCCGGGTCCCGGGTCTGCAGCGGCATCGCCTCTCCTGCGCCGCCCGCCCCGGCTCCGCAGCAGCCTGGCCGCTGTTCTGAGGCCGTGCAGAGGTAATTTGTGGTTACTTGTATCCGCTCTCCCCGGAGGCAGCTCCGCCGGAGGGCAGGGTGAGTGGATGCCGGTGCCGTCGCGCCTCCGGCTGCAGAGCGTGGGGACCCGAGGGGCTGGGGCGCCTCTGCCCCTCCGTAATGTCTTCGAACCTTGGTCAGGATCGATCAAATTCCACCTGTCCTTCAGGGAGCAGTGCCTGCTGAGAACGGCACCGTCCCGGCTGCCCCGAGAGCAGCGCTGGCGGCTCGGCGGGGCTGTCAGGGCACACAGGGCGAGCCGCGGAATTTTTTTACTTTTCTGGTATTTTACAATTCCAGCCTTGTGACTTATTGAACACTTTCTTCAAGTGTTTTCTCTGGAAACTTGTCTCAAATGAGGGCTGTGAGCCCTAACAAAGAAGGGTGTTGTTCGAGAGCCAACAGGTGACGGGGTGAAACCTGAGTATATGTGTACATTGGAGTAAAGTCTGGCTGCTGTTTAAAATAGAATTTGAAAAAAATCAATGGGAGAGTGTAAAAGGCAAGATTTCTTTCTTTCTAAATCTGTACACCCTCCTAAGGAGACTGGGGGGAAGCATCCGTGAGAATACCGCTTCCTCGGCTGGAGGTTTGGGTCTTGCCTTACTGCAGCGTGCGCTTGAGTTTCCATCAGCGCTGTACAGTGCCAAGGATAACACGGCCAAATCAGATGTGTTGGCGTGGGGCGATGCTTTGTCACGGGGCTTCCTCCTTTTGTTAATGGAAGTAGCCTGTCTTTGCAGTGTGGCTCGTCAAAATACCCCGAGAAGGATCGTTCTGACTTCCAGTTGGAAAAGTGATCTTTGCACTAGGATGCTAGAGGAGGAAAGCAGTTAACTCCTCTGTCAGTCCTTGTGATGAAGGGTGACTGATGAAAAGGGAAAAGTTCTTACTTCTAGGGCCCATTATTGTTGAATGAACAAGTAGACAGGCTCCACTCATTCCATCTCTGCCCTGGCTTCTTCATTACTGAAAGGACTCGGCTCGAAGAAGTCACTGGTGCTGATACAGATTCTGCTCATAAACTGGATCCAGATTTCCCAAGGCATAGAGCTGTAAAGCTCACTCTAAATATGTTACTTGTCCTGTAGCTAGGGAATGGGACGTCCTGATCATGTGCATAATGCATATTGGAAATAGTATTTGAATTATTAATAGGTTACTTTATGGTTGTTTATTGCTGCTGTATTACGCCCTTCCTCTTCTAACGTAGTTATCTTGCACCAGGGATTAAATAAGCAGGTGAATGAGCTGGCCATGCTAATCTTAACTCGTTGAGCCTTCATTGTGAATGGATGCATGTGATATGCATCTTGTATCCCCTATAGCCTTGTTAACAAGCCTTCTAACAAAAAAAGTTGTTTAAACAGTTTGCCCTGCAGGACAGAGTAAAACAGCAGGGGACGGGCAAGGAGATGTTTGTCTAACTGTGCTCACAAATCATGACCTCTTCTATCTGGTCAGAGGGGAACAGAGCTGGAAATCCTAGCACGGGGATAAACTTCATGTGGGCTTCAGCAACAGCTTTGCTCTAAGTTGGATATCCCAATATTTTTTGTACCCATAGGTTTGTAATTAGGAGTGTAGTTTGTCTTTGCTTCTAAGGAATTTGTCATATTATGGCTGTTGTAATTCAACAGTGGAAAAAGCACATTGTTTTTCTTTTTAAATCGAATTTAGCTGTGTAATTCAATTATGTTATTCATAGTTGTCAACCTGCCAGTGAAATACCTCCTTGTAGACTATAAAGTCTTTTTTAAGAGGTAGTAGTTGAACAGAGCTGAAACCTCAAAATGTTCCACAGGCTTTAAGAAAGTAAAGCAAAACAAAACATCCTTGCTGTGTTCTGTAGAAGTCATGGCAGGAGTAGAAAAACCACCTTTCTACTCGTCCCTCAGAAAGCACTTATTTTTTCAGCTGTTGTTTATATTCATTTGAATCCTCCTTAGGATGTAATCATTTTAAACAGATCACTTTGAAGGATAAGTGAGGTTGGGGGGTGGGGAGGAAAACCCTGTAGTTTTAAAATGCAAACCAAATCACACTTGAGCAGGAGAGGAAGAAGAACTCCTAAACAAGCAATTGCTAAAATAGTTCTGGAGATAGCCTGCTGTTAAGCTCGGCTGGACTAGAAACCTTTCTCTCAGCAACATCACAGTATCTGTGACATGGCCGTATTAATACACTTTATAGCTGGAGTGTTTTTCTTTTAAAGTGAATGATCCTTTGAATAATCTCAGCTCGTTGAAAATTTGTGGACCCTGCTTTGAACATTTTCAATCGCCTTATTTAGGGAGGAGAAGCCTAACTGTAAAGTTGCATTTTACAGTTGGAGGTAAGGTGTATTTTTCCTTTATTCTCTATCAGCCAGATTTTCAGCAGACCTGTATGAGTGGAAACTGGACCTGTGGGTCTGTGGTTTCCTCTTGTTGAAGCTGGTGTGTGAGCTCTCTGAAATTGGTGGGTCAGAGGAGGCCCAGGCAGGACCAGTCTCTCTGGAAAAGCAGCCTGGTCTCTCTCTTACCACTTCCCTGTCTTCCTTAGGAATTAGGCAACACTGCTATTACTTACATACCTTTGCTGTAGTTGAAATCCTGATGTTGTCCAGCGCTGCTTTTTGCACTATGGAAGTAATATGTAGCTGTAGTGTTCAAAATACTCAGGAAAGTTAATAAGTCATTTTGCATTAAAATTTTGGGTCATTTCCTTGCCTTTCAGGAGAAGTCAGAGAAATTAATCTTTGATGTTGCAGAGAGAGGGTTTTGAACAATCCATATGAAGTAATTATTTACCGGTGGGCTGAGTGTTTGGTGTTGTGTGAATGAGGCAGGGGTACACTCTGCTCAAGTGCCCAGGCACTTCCAGAGCTGAACCGGTCTCTTTGCCTGAATTATATTTCAAATCTGCTTCATGTGGTTTGCAGTTGAGGTCAGGCTGCCTAATGAAATACTGGTAAAGATCTTTCACCTATTGACTCCTTTTATTCCTGGGTTATTGGGCAGGAGTCAGTTCCTGGAAACTGGCTGTTTGACCAACACAGGTTCTTGTGTAGTGATGCCTTAAGAATTGGAAATACCAGCTTAGGTGTTGGTGAGTGGCATATTACTGTGAGCCAGATATCTGCCTATTTCTAAAGGGAAATGGTAAAACAGTTCATGTGCTGCTAAGATAATCTTGGAAGAAATTCTCAGTGGAAGGGCTTCTCAATGATACTCATGGTGACTTTTTATTTAAGAGGCACTTGGATATAGATGCTGCAGGACACAAGCTGCCAACCTGAGCATCCCTATCCATCAGCAACAGTGAGCACTGTTGCCTTTTTCTGCTAGAGTGATTTCCCAACTGCAGCACTGGCATTCCTCTGTCCCTCCTTCCTCACCAGTTTCATGCAAGCAATAACAAAAACATACCTGATGCTTGACTTTACTTCCACTGGTAAGTGGAGAAGGGAAGCAGTTCTGTATCCCTTGTCTTATCATTTGTTTGTGGAGGCAGCTAATTCAAGGGATATAGTACATACCAGAAGTCTGTCTTTCTATTTTAAATATATAGGATTGAGTTTGGTTATACTCACCTTCCTTGAGAAAGATTGTGATATGGCCATGTTCAGCTCAGAAGCCGTTTTGCTAATCTTCCGTTGTTCAGCTTGAGTAATATTTCAGACATGTGCCTGACAGCTCACCAGCCTGTTCTTAGAGGGGAAGTTGGCAGGTTTGCTTGCCCCATCAAATACTAAATTAATCTTTTATTACAGTGCAGTTATGAAGTGTGTTGGCATCTTAGCAGCGCACCAAAAATAGTATGTTTTTGAACCAGAAGGTTTTGGAGTAAAGTTAAACAATTTAATTTTTTTGAGCACTAGCCCAGTGGAAGAATTAAGTAATGCCATCTCTTTTTACTGGGTGTGGGAATGTATAGATGTATTGAAAATAGGGGTAGATAAGACTGTATAATACTGGATATTGTAATTTCTCTGAGTTTGTTGCTCTGGATGCATGTGGCCACTTTTTATGGAGCAGGTTTAGTTTATGGTCTGAATAATCAGAACCCGGCACTAACCAGTGCCTCATGCTTGAAGGAGAAGCTTCAGTTGAGTAACCAGCAGAATACTGGGGTACACAGTCTTAAATCTTCCACCTGTGATCTATCAGCAACTTACTTTCTCTGTTACGGTGGCATTGAGACTGGAAATGTAATAATGTGGGACCCACCACAAGTTTTTAGCTTGCTGTTCCCATTAGACCCACCAGCAAGGTTGTATGTCAAGGAGATTAGAATTTTCTACAGCTCAGATCTAGCACTCACAAAATTGGATCTGTGTTTAGATAAATAGGTGAAAGAATGTCCCAAAATGGCTGAGGCACAGCTCATGTGTAATGTGGTACTGTAAGAGCAACCTTGTTCATACCCTGAGTGGTTAGGGGGTGCCATGTTAGGATACATCCTTTGTGCTTTTGGTTATCTGTATTTCATTGAAATTCCTTGTCTGAATTTCCTAAGAACTTCTGCTAGAATTAATGTAAGATATTTATCTTAAGCTTTTTACTGCAGACTGTTGTGGATCTTGGTGAGAGCCTTCTTTGCCAGTTGTTACTCAAAAGGATCCTACTGATATTACGCTTTGCAGGCTTCATGAATCAACAGAAGTATCACCCTGTAGGGTTTAAATTGAACAATCATGATGTATTTTACAGAGACTAATCTGGCATAATTGGATTTCAGATATTAGGAAGGACCAACGCCCTTCCGCTCCCATAAAGCTAAAACCAAGTTCTCAGAGGAATCCAGCAGATGCTTGCTGCTCTGTGCCTGCCTTGTGAACAGTAGGATGCTACTTACACAACCGGCTTTCCCCAATAATTTCTTTAGTTTTTGACAAGTGGTTGTCATGTCTTTTGTTTTACTAGATTAGTGGTAGTAATGACTTCAGGGAAGAGCTCGTCATTCCTCGTTAGTATCTTCTCAGTGAGTCTTTCCTAGATATGTCTACATATAACTGGTGGTGTGGAACAAACAGAACTGTAAAGTGTGTCAAGCGTTAATACTGAAATACATTGCGGTTGCCAGATGTGGTAGTGTGTGTCTAGGGTTTTGTTGGTTGGGGTTTTTTTTCTTGAGTAGTTTTATTTTTCTAACTCTTTTAAGCACTTTTGAATTGCTTATAGCAAGTTGTAATGAAGCTTCAATAATTTATTGTTCCGGGCAACACAGGGAACACTGAACTGTTTTCAAGTAATTTATACTGATAATTAGCTGTTGCATGTTCAAATTTATTAAAGCTTTATTAATATTTTTCTCCAGATCAATTGCTTGATGAGCTGCACCTGAAATATTTAACGCTTCACACTCATGCCATTGGAGATGGAGTCCAAAGCCAATAACCTTGTTTTTGGGTGCCAGCGAAGCTCAACCTCTGACGATGACTCCGGCTGTGCCTTGGAGGAATATGCCTGGGTTCCCCCAGGCCTCAGACCAGAGCAGGTACCAGCTATGCTTCTGCATTTAAAAATAAGCTTGGTAAGGGCTATCTAAGGGAGTGACGTGCTGCCTCTACAAGTCTAATTAAATTCTTATAATGTATAAAACTGTAACTAATTTAGAACTTTTCACCTTTTTTTCCCCTATTCCAATGAGGCTGTGTGTAGGGAGCTCAAAATCCTCAACCCTGAGGAGTTTTATGTTCCAAAAAAAGTTCCCAGTCAAGGTTTTTCACTAAGTATGTGCCGCAGAGGTATGTATTGTCAAGTCTAAAAGGAGCACAGAAATTTCCTTTTTCTTTGAAAGAAGTTACTTGGTTAAATTAAATCTTACGGCATACCTCATGGCTTTGTGCTCTTTGGTCAAGTACTTCACTGCACTTGTATGACTCTTTAAATGATTAGGTATTTGACATTTAGAACATGGATGGTACTACAGTGCAAGTAAATGAAAGTGTTCTGTCACTGTGACAAGTAATAATGTTTAAATGGTTGTATGGCTGTCACTTGTTCATGCCAGGATTCCTCTTGCGTGGTGTCTGGAGCTGGCACTCATGGGTTGGCTGAGCTGTTCCTTCCCCTCTCCCTGCTCCCCTTTTTTTGTATAACATCACAGTAATGGAAATAAAAGTGAAATGATTGATGAGCAAGTTGCTATGGGAGATCAAAATGAACCTTTCACCATATTCATTTACTTGATGATACTACAGCTGTGCTGAAGTTGTGTGCTCAGTAATATCCAGAACTCAGACTTTGTGTTAAATGACCAGGATGGCTTTGCAACATCTGCTAAAGGAGGCAGAGCAATCCTGGCTAAAAAGTGCAGAAGATGTCTCCTTTTTGCAATGCAGAGACTTTTTTAATCGTGAGTAAAGTAACAAGTCAGCAGGAATGGCAAATAATGGGCTATTTTTAGGGCAACCTTTTTTATCACTTACTTAAGCATCTATAAGAATCCTGATGAATCAGACCTTAAGGCAAACAGCAGGCTAACATTCTGCCAGCTCAATTAAATGCCCTAAAATATCCTTATAATCCCAGCTAGCTCAAACTCCCCAAAGATTTTTTTTTTCCCAAGAAGAGTTACTTCTTATGAGAACAGTGCAATAAACTTGAGAAAAGGGCATAAAGTATTTTTAAAGCTTCACTTCTTGCTGCATGTTATCTTTTTCCAGAGCTTCTTGAAATACAGTCAGTAGCAAGTGGGCTTACAGTAGACTTCAGCTGTTTAAATTTTGGTTAAATAAAGACCAAGTCATGTTTTGTACAACCTGTATCTTAATAATTTTGATCACTTCCTGACTTAAGTGACTGATTGCTGCTTCTTTTTTTTATCTGTCTTGCACAGTAATAAGCTGTTGACCTGAGCATTATTTAAATCTGGATGGCAAGTAATATTTTTGCCATAGGCGGCTTTTATTTACAGCCCCAGGCCTTGTGACAGGCTGGAAGCTGCATAGGAAAAACAATAAATCTGTAGCTGTTCCACAAAAATATTTTTTGCCACTGGGCTTTGTCATAGTGTTCATTACAGCTTTCCCGTCATAATATTCTTCTGAAAAAAAAATAAAGAGTGAAGAATGACACAAAAACATTCATCCTATGAAAATTCTGTGGTTAATTTGCACCCGATTGAAATGTGGCTGGATCTAGCCTCCTCCCAAGGGAAGGATGTTTCCACCTTCTTACCAAAGCCCACATGGAAGCAATGAAAGCTGATGCTTTGGGTGAACCTGGTCAGCAGGAGACTACAAAACAGCTTTTGTCTCAGCAATGTGTAAAATGCAGAGAGCAAATTAAATTTGTTTATATAGCAGCTGTTTTCTGGAAAGCTTCATGCCTTGTGTGGTAAATTGCAGAGGGAAACCTGGAATTTCACGGAGTTGTTGACCAGCCCTAAAGGGGGTGGCAATAATGAGAACATTAAATGTGCATAATTTATGATACCCCCCTAATTGTCACTCCAAATTGCATTCCAGAAAAGCAATTCAGCAGCTGGGTGCTAGTTTTATCAGAGACAATTCAGGTTTGCTGAGCTGGTTCATTTGGGTTTTGTATTTTCAACACAAACCCTGTCACAGGTCTAATGTAGCGTGACTTTCTTCCTTCATAAATGAGATCTGAGATAAAATAGTAGCTGAAGGGGCAGTGCTTGGGTAATGCATGTCCCTTTGACTGAACTCTGCGTTTCTCCTGGTCAGGTCCAGCTGTATTTCGCCTGCTTGCCCGAGGAAAAGGTCCCTTACATTAACAGTCCTGGAGAGAAACATCGTATTAAACAACTTCTGTATCAGCTGCCACCCCATGATAATGAGGTAAATACAGAACTCAGGATGAACTGTCAGGGCTGAGGGTCTCCATGGTGGCTTTTACATGGAGAATTACCTGCCTGTGTATTTATTACAAGCCTAAACCGTGGCCTGCAGTGGCACTGAGCTATAAAGCAGCATGGTGTGTACACTGAGTCCATTGTTCAGCTGTCCACTTGGCCTGTGTGCGGATAAGAGCTGTCTGGAAGGACACTGCTTCTGCTTGTTAGGGAGGCTGGTGTCACTGCAATAAACTTAACACAAGTTGGTTTTATAGTGTTTGCAGCCACCCACCAATTACCAGGAACCTACAAATTCCTGAAATTGCATTGTAGCGCACAAAAAGGATGCTTTGTGATAGTAAAACGTTTGCATCTCAGTTATGCAGTGCAATTTGGAGTAAATGTGGAAATAACAAACAAGCTCTTTGTAAGGAAAGGGGCGGGAATGTCAATACTTAAGATCTTGTGTGTACTGCAATACTTTGTTGTGGGCACTTTACCATAAATCTGATGCTGATTTGAGTTCATTGTTTTATGATAGCAGCAGATTTTGGGTTGGCATTTAAAAATCTCTTTTCTTTCCTAAGCAACTCCTTAGTTTACCATGGTGGGGTTTTTTCCCCTGTAATGCAAAATCTTCTCTCTGTACTGCTTTTGTGTTATGCTGTGTTACCTAAATATTCAGATAGTAGAGAAGGCAAGTTAGAAAAGTTTAATGATGACTGACAGCATGCCTGATGAATTCATTGCATATATGCTCTTACTTATTAATCTGTTACTTTAAAGGCTCAGTGTCTATAATAAATTCTCCTGTGTTTTCACTGGAAGGTGAGATACTGCCAATCTTTAAGTGAAGAAGAAAAGAAGGAACTGCAGATGTTCAGTTCTCAGCGCAAAAAGGAGGCACTGGGCCGAGGCACAATTAAACTCCTCTCAAGAGCAGTGATGCATGCCGTTTGTGAACAGGTAATACTACTGGTGCCACAAGGCAACCAACAGGCTGAGGAATAATCTAAAACTAGTTTCTCAGTATTAAAATTTAAGCTTAACTCTCTATGTCTGAAAACAACAACAAAACTATGATTTTTTTTTTTTTGAAGCTGCATGGAAGAAAAGAGAAAACAGTGCTTGCTTAAGCAAAACAGAGCCTTTGATACTGGGAATGAACTGAGTCTTTGATGTATTTCCTACTCAGAAAAACCCCCAACCTGATGCTGACTCAAAGTATTGAAAAATGAAAAACAGACAAATGCTTCAAAGTGTTATTTTGTATAAAATGAACTTATATTCACAAAATGTTCATTGAGACACAGTTTGTCTAGACCAAAATTGATTTTTTTTTCCCCTCTTGTCAGAATTTTGGAATAAAATCTCCTTTTGGGTTTGGTGTTTTGATTTAGTTTAAATGCAAGAAGCCAGTAGTTTGGGATGGGAAGTGTGTTCACTCTCTGGGTTTGTTCCTAGTGTGGTACAAAAGTAAATGGCGGTGAAGTTGCAGTTTTTGCCTCGAGAGCTGGGCCTGGTGTGTGCTGGCACCCCTCCTGCTTTGTGTGCTTCACATGCAACGAGCTGCTTGTTGACCTTATCTACTTCTATCAAGATGGCAAAATTCACTGTGGCAGACACCACGCTGAACTTCTCAAACCTCGATGTTCAGCCTGCGATGAGGTAAACAATTCACATTTTAACCCAATCTATACTCCTGTTGTTCAGTGATCAAACTGCAGTTGGGAAATTCCTAACATCAGATCCAATCATTTAAGAAGTCAGGACTGTTGCATGGATGTGTTTGAAGGCTGAGGGGTATTTAATGTCTTGTCAGATTGGCAATATTGTAAGCAATATGATGGTATTTAGAAGGCACAAACCTGTTTGTGTTTAGAGTTGAACCTTGCAGATTGAGTAAGTATCTGTATGAATATTCTAAAATATCATCCTTATAGAAGCCTCTTTAATGGTTGAGTTCTTTGGTTCCATATTTTTTTGTTGTTCTTGCAGAAAAGGTTGGAATGCCACAGTTGCTGTGGGAGATTATTGTTTCTATCTTAGCATTCAAAAGGTGGCAAAATAAATTTAGCATGTGAAGTGCAGAGTTAGGATATTTTACATGCTTTAAGTCCCAAGGTGAGGTTTTGGCCGCTTAACTAAGAATATACTTTATATCTCTGAAAAGATAATTTTTGCTGATGAGTGTACGGAAGCTGAAGGTCGCCACTGGCACATGAAGCACTTCTGTTGTCTCGAGTGTGAAACAATCCTGGGTGGACAGAGATACATCATGAAGGACGGGCGACCATTCTGCTGTAACTGCTTTGAATCTCTCTATGCGGAATACTGTGAGACCTGTGGGGAACATATTGGTAAGTGTGTCCTTTTTAAGCATTAAACTTACAAATTAAGGGAAAACAAATTTATGAAATTATTTCACAATCCAGAAGTATGAATTCTGCAAGTAATTTTTTAGAGAAACCCAAAGCATTGCTTTTTCTCCCTTTCTAGGTGTTGACCATGCTCAGATGACTTACGATGGACAGCACTGGCACGCCACAGAAGCTTGCTTTTCTTGTGCTCAGTGCAAGACCTCCTTGCTTGGCTGCCCTTTCCTTCCAAAGCAAGGGCAGATTTACTGTTCAAAAACCTGCAGCTTGGGCGAGGATGTTCACGCCTCAGATTCTTCTGATTCTGCGTTTCAGTCTGCTCGATCCAGAGATTCCAGGAGGAGTGTCCGCATGGGAAAAAGCAGCCGGTCAGCCGACCAGTGCCGTCAGTCTCTCCTCCTGTCGCCAGCCCTCAACTACAAATTCCCTGGCCTTTCAGACAATGCGGATGATACTCTTTCTCGCAAGTTGGATGATTTAAGCCTTTCAAGGGAAGAGGCAAGCTTTGTTAATGAAGACTTCTGGAAAGGAAGAGTAGAGCAAGAAATGCCTGAAGACCCTGAAGAATGGGCTGAACATGAAGATTACATGACTCAACTTCTTCTGAAGTTTGGTGATAAAAGCCTCTTCCAGCAGCCCACTGAAGTAGACATTAGATCAACTGAACACTGGATTTCTGATGGCATGGTCAAGAGCAAGTTGGACTTGAAAAAAAATAATCCAAGCCTTGCAAGTAAGAAGTATCAGTCAGACATGTACTGGGCCCAGTCACAAGACGGTTTGGGAGACTCTGCATACGGCAGCCACCCAGGCCCTGCCAGCAGCAGGAAAATCCAGGAGCTAGACATGGAACATGGGGCATCAGGATACAAACATGACCAAACACCGTGGTATGGAGGTTCACTTGAATGTTTGTCTGACTTGAAACAGCAAGAACAAAGTGTTCGAGACTCAATGGATTCCTTGGCTTTGTCCAACATAACAGGTAATGGGGAAATAAATGAATGGTTTTGAGGCAGAGGTCAACCAAAGCATGCGTGTTGGAGTATTTTGAACAAAGATTTTTTCGTTTTTATGATTTCTATAAAGCTTTAGTAGCAAGAGATGTAAAGTAGGCAACAGCTTTTATAAAGCATAAAATATTTAACAAGATACGTTTCTGCTACTTAAATTCTATTAGACTCTCCTCCTTTCTTTTTGAATTCTCTGTCCTTTGGTTAAAGCAAAAAAATCCATGTCAGGCAGAGTAAGAATGGTCTTAAACTATGCATTTGTTATATATAAATCACTGCTCTAAGCAAATGGCAACTTATTTTTTCCATACCTTAAGTACAAGAAATTGCATTATATATTAGGATAATATTAAAGCTATTCTGCAGAACACTTAAGATAATTTCCTGATTTGCTTGTAAAAATATGTAGCAAAGTCTGAAAGGATGTTAAAACTTCTCAGCCTTAGGAAAGTAGGTTTACGAGGTTATCTTTCTCCATTAACTAAGGGGAAACTGACAATCCACTTTTGTGAACCTCCTTGTCAAACGTGACTGAAGTTACCCAAAAGGATAAAGTGCGTGTTAACCTTCCTTTCCTATTTCCCTACAAAACCCCCAAACCTGGGAGTTAGAGACCCATTTTAAAAGTTGTCAGATGATCTTCTCCATTCCCTTCCTCCTGTAGCTTGAATTACTGGAGCTACTCATATAGCTCAGGCCCAGCCACAGGCTGGCTGCATTTGCCAGGCAGAAATGAAGGAACTGAGGAGGGGAGCTTATTTCAGGGGGCACAGGAGGAGCAGGAACTAGAGGTGTTGCACCTGGGAGCTGTGGGCACCTGACACTGTGGTGGGAATGGAGGGTCAGTGGACACAAGTGGGGAGTACACCAGGCCAGCTTACTGTTGATGATTTTTGGAGCATAAGGATCCTTCTGTGCAAGGCAGTAAGCTTGGCTTTCCTGTAGCAACAGCTGGAACATGGATTTGGCAATACCAGAATCATGAAATATTTTAGCCTTAAAAAATGGCAGGCATAGACTGCAGAATAATTTTAAGTAATCCTTTCTTCTTAAAGGCCTAGCTGTATTCATGTTCCAAAATTTTAAACTCGCTGGACTTCTGCTCTTGCTGTCCTCATGTTAACTAATTCTTTGGTAATCAGAGCTAATACTTAAATATTTTCAGTCAAAACAAAGTTTAATCTTCTATGAAGCTGATCCTTTTGGTAATAGTTCTGTAAAGCACTAAGATTTTCTTTGCTGATAAGAAGTGTTTCATATATTGTTGTAGTACTATTCTCTTTGATTCTTCTCTCATTTTCCTTTTCCTCCTTTCTCCATTGCCACCACAGGGGCTTCAATGGATGGAGAAAGCAAGCCACGGCCATCTCTCTACTCCTTGCAAACTTTCCAAGAACTGGAGGTGGAGGACTGTGAGAAGATGAGCAACATGGGAACTCTAAATTCTTCAATGCTCCACCGGAGCACAGAGTCCTTGAAGAGTCTGAGCTCAGAGTTATGTCAGGAAAAAGTCTTACCAGAGGAAAAGCCAGTCCACATGCCTGTATTGAGAAGATCTAAATCCCAATCTAGACCACAGCAAGTGAAGTTCTCAGATGATGTTATTGATAATGGAAGTTATGAGAATCTTGAAATACGTCAGCCTCCAATGAGTGAAAGGACTCGTAGGCGTGTTTACCATTTTGAAGAGCGTGGAAATCGGCCTTCTCACCATCGTAGAAGAAGTAGGAAGTCTCGTTCAGACAATGCGCTTAACTTGGCCACAGAAAGATGCTCTCCAAGAGAGAGATTTCGTTATTACTCCCCTCAGGATCACGAAAAATTTATTCAGAATAGGAGCTCACGTGAACTTCGGGCATATATTCAAAATGCAGAACTGTATGGACAATATGCCCATACTAGGTCTGACTATGCACTGCGGAATCAGGTGGTTGATAAATTTTTTGGATTGTATGGTGAGGAAGATGATTCCTGGTGTTCAACTTCATCCTCATCATCCGATTCTGAAGAGGAAGGGTATTTTCTAGGACAGCCAATTCCCCAGCCACGGTCACTGAGATATCCATACTATACAGATGATCTTTCTGGCCCAACTACTGCGTTATCTACTTCTCAGTTTGGACAAAGGACAACCAAATCAAAGAAGAAGAGGGGGCACAAAGGAAAAAATTGCATTATTTCATAATTAATTCTTAATATTTCTTAATTGGGAAGACCAGTCAAATCTGTAGCTACAGTTTGAACCACATCTTTTTATTTTAATAATTGTACTTAGGCAAGTTGCTAAAGTTCTTAAAGCTTTGCCAGTGTAAATGATAACCCTGCCAGAGTTTACACTGTACAAGTAACATTCAGAAGTTACCATGCCAGATGACCTGCTCAGATACTGCTAGATTTACATACTGAGTTTCAGCTGTCAAAATACTGTTACTGCAGTTCTTGATACAGACTTTTTGTAGACATTTTATTTTATGCTTGCTACTTACACTGAATTATCTGAGAGAGGATTCAACAAAGATCAGTAAATAAAAATGTTAGTCCTGTGCTGTAGTTATATCCACATAGGTGATCTTTGACTTTTTCCCCTTGCTGCCAAGAAGGCTCGGTGCTGTGTCCTTTCTTCATTGATAAAGCTTGCTCTTCCTTTTTCAAGTTTCCCTACAAAAACTGTTTTTTTTTAATTTGGGAAAACGCTCCTTAAGGAGGCAAAAATCAGCATGTGGGAGCTGAAATGCTTGAAGCCTTGATGTATCCTAAAACAGCAGTAAATGATTTATACATTTAACTTTCATGGGTTTTCCTCAATAATTTTCTGAGAAATTGTAAGGTGGTTGTTTTGGGGTTTTTTTGTGCCTGTTTAAAGGAACATGTTAATTCAGCTGCTGGAATTGGATTTAGCTGCCAATGAGTGGTGATGTTTCTTCTGCCATACCCCCCACCCCTCAGCAGTGAGAGAGGTACAACTGCTGGAGTCCTTTGCTCAGGCATGTAACCCCATTTAAGTCAATGAATCTACTTACGTAACAAATATTTTCATAAGGGCTTAAAGGATTAAGCTCCAGAATTGTGTCTTTTCACATGCATTATCTGGGTTTTAAAATGTATTAGCTGCAATTCTAAGTCAAAAACATTGATATTTATAATGTAGTATTTCATAGGCTTAAATGTATTCATAATTTAACAGTGCAAATACTAATGTACATATTGTACAGTTAAAATTTTAAAATCTGAATATTTTTATATCCCTGAATTTGAAGAAGTTTGTTACAAGATCAAACTAGATTTGTTAAGGGTTTAACAGCAGCATTATGGATGAAATATTGCTTGTATTTTAGTCAGGGGTTTTAAGTTGAAAAATATTGAAAAATGTTCAGTGCAAAACAGCTTAATTTTGTCTACTAGGTATTAAAAGCTCTGTATGCATGGTGGGGCTATGTAAATACTCTCTATGGCCCTCTTAATCTTGCAAGTGTTATTTATGGGTCAATCAAAATGTAAACTATATAAATGTAAAAACCACACAAGCTTGGAATATATTACAACCAGTATGCAACTCCTGTGGATGTGGATTTTTTTTACTTAACTTTCTTCCCCCTCCTTTCCCAAAAATAATTTCTGAAGTTTGCTTACAAAAGGAAGGGAGATACTGGGTAGTTCTAGAAGGCAAGGTGGCAAAAACTATAAAGTAGTAGGTAATCTCAAAAGTTTGAACTCAGATGTGGAGCAGGAACTACTTAAATTATAATAAACTACTTCCACTGTTTTAAATAAAGGGCAGAAATTTGTTAACAGTGACATCCACTAATTAATATAGTAAATGCTAAAGCCATTGGCTTTCTGACTACCTGAAGGAAGGAAATGAATGAAACAGTAGATGTTTCTTACCAAGAAAGCCTGTCAAATTGAACTAAGTTTGCCCTTCTTGAGGATACAGAAGTTTGGAAATAAAAGCAGCTAGAAGTAAGGAATGGACAAATGAGCACGGGCTTATACCAACCAAAGAAAATGAAGCTATTGCAAAGGCTAAATCAGACGAGCAGTTACTTGCTTGTATTTTTCAGGATAAAATGCACAACAGATCCTTTACTCCCAGGAGCGGTACTCACCATAAAAGTCACTTTCCTAGTACAAACAAGTCTTGTGTACGTGAAAGCTGATCAAAGCAATGCGACCCTGCCCTGTAGGGGCCAGCGGGTGCCTGGGGTGAGGTTTCCAGCTGCCAGGCTGCTGCCCTGGCTCGGGCACCGTGTGCTTCCCTAGCAGCAAAGTGCCTGTTGGGCTAAAGCATATTACAGCCACCAGACTGCCAGGACTTACAGGGATTGAGGAGAAATGCTGACATGTTAGTACCTTCCCCAGGATGCTCCAACAATGATTAGGCCCTTCCCTTCTTGCCTGCGTTTCCAAAAACAGGAAACCAGGATCCTCAGAAATAAAATGTGGCTGTGCCACCAGCGCTATGTCCTTTGTTGGACCAAGTAACTGTCTCAGGGAGAAGTGTCTCCACCAGTATTTCTTCTGATCTTACACATCTCCTGAGATGCAGCATATGTACCCTCCCAAAATGCAGTGTCTTACAGAATATTAGATGATAAAAGTTCTCCATAGATTGCTAGCTGCCTCTTTTCTTCTTTAAAAAAAAGCTTGAAGATGACTATACAACTTGGCTTAGTTTTTTTCAGCTTAACATAAACAATTTCTTCTTTATTATTTCTGACCAGTTCTTATGAGAAATATTTCTATTTGATTCTTCCACTTTAAATATAAAGACAATGGTATGGGTTATAGGATCTGCAACCAGCACAAGACTCAGATACAGTCACCAAAGCTCTAAATCATGGTTTGTGTTAGTGGACTTACACTCCAAATGCCTGGTAGGCACCTACATCACACAGGTGCTCACTCACTATCCCTCAGTGGGATGGGGGAGAGAGGAGTAACAGTAAGGAAACTCATTGGCTCAGTTAAAGACCATTTAATAGGTAAAAATCAAACAAACAATAAAAAACATTAAAAATCATCCTGAAGTGATACAAAAACCCCGCAGTTGCTCACCACTGACCACGTAATACCCAGCCTGTCCCTGAACAGCACCAGCCCCAGCAAACTCCTCACCCCTTCCCCCAGCATGACGCTGTATGGTCTGGAATATCCCTGTGGTCACTTGGAGGCCAGCTATGCTCCCTCCCACTTCTTGTGCCCAACCAGCTCCTTGCTGATGGGGTGGTGTGAGAGGCAGAAGAGGCCTTGACTCTGCATAAGCTCTTCTCAGTAGTAGCTAAACATCCCTGTGTTTACCAACAGCTTCCATCACAAACCTGAAGCACAGCACCTCTGCACCAGCTGCTGTGAAGAACATAACTCAAACTCACTACAACCTTTATGACAGTGGGAAGTACTAGGGTACAACATTATCATCAAAAATCCTGCACAGACAACAGGGCTACAAGGAATTGGTCTTTCTCTGATACCTGGCATTGCCTCCTTTCATATCCATAGTGGCTTTGTTGCTGATTTTCACCCTTACTGCTTACATTGTCACTCAAAACTGCCAGCTCACCCAAGTGAGGTTACAGAACCATTCAGGACAATTCTAGCCTGGAAGATAGCACAGAATTTCCATACTCCTTTCCTTCAATTTCCACCTCCTTTTTTACTCTTCTATGGGATCTGCACATTAACAAGTGCTAGTAGTAACTTCCAGTTTTAGGAGCACTTAAGGTAACAAAGAAATTAAATTCCTCCATCACAACATTTCCTTTCACCAGTGCTCTTCCTGCCACCTTCCAGAAGCCCCACTGAGGCTGTCCAGTACACCAGACACAATTTTTTTTTTTACATTGATATGAAATAAATCTGAACTACATGCTTGTTCTAAAGCAAGCAAGACTAAAAGCCATCTATCACTTATGAATGCAAATGAAACCTTTCACAGAAACAGCACTCAAAAAAAAATTAAAAAGACTTCTTAGTTCATGAGTAAAATTCATTCAATTTTAAGAAAAAAGATTAAGCAAAGGACAATGTAACAAAATTTTGAAAGCTCTTAACGGACCTGCTGGCTAATATAAAAAAGCCAAGAATACCAGCCAACAAGTTAGGCTCAAAGAATTATTGTAAATGGGGTTACCTCAGGCTGGCAGCTGGTCACCAGTGGGGATTCACGGGGATGCACTTTGGGGCCAGTGCTCTTCAATGTTTTTATAAATGGTACAGACGGAAGTCAAATGTACATTAACTAAGTTTGCTAAACGATACTAATTTGAGAGGAGCTGTGGACTCCCTCAAGGGTAGAGAGGCCCTGCAGAGAGATCTGGATAAACTAGCAAATTGGGCAATCACCAACTGCATGAGAGCAAGTGCCAGGTTCTCCACCTGGGACTGGGTAGTCATGGTTACACATGCAAATTGGAGAATGAGAAGCTGGAGAATGAGAAGCTGGAGAGCAGCCCTGTGGAAAGGGACCTGGGGGTCCTGGTGGATGGCAAGTTGAATCTGAGTCAGCAGTGCCCTGGCAGCCAGGAGGGCCAACCATGTCCTGGGGGGCATCAGGCACAGCATTGCCAGCCGGGCGAGGGAGGGGATTGTCCAGCTGTGCTCTGCACTGGGGCAGCCTCACCTTGAATATTGTGGGCAGTTTGGGGCACTGCAATATAGGAAAGATACTAAGCTCATAGAGGAAGGTAATAAAGATGGTGAAGGGCCTTGAGGGGAAGGGTTCTGAGTGTCTGATGCCACTTGGCTTGTTGAGCCTGGAGAAGAGGAGACTGAGGGGAGACCTCACTGCAGTTACAACTTCAAGATGGACAGTGGAGGGAGAGCTGCTGATGTCTTCTCTCTGGTGACCAGTGACAGGACACACGGAAATAGAATGAAGCTGCATCAGAGGAAGTCTGGATATCCGGCAAAGGGTTCACTGAGAGGGTGCTCAGTCACTGGAACAGGCTCCCCAGAGAAGTGTTCACAGCCCCAAGGTGCCAGAGTTCAAGGAGCATCTGGACAATGCTCCTAGTCATGTGGTTCATGTGGTTTTTTAGGGTAGTTCTGCAGGGAGCAGGGAGTTGTACTCAATGATCCTTATGGTTCCTTTCCAACTGGATATACCCTTTGACTGTTAGCTTAAGTCTTACTTAATAGAAAAGTACTTGAAAAATCAGATACTTTTATCATAGTAAATTTAATCAGGTTTCTAACAAAGGAAACTCTCTAACAAACTGTACAGTAACAATGGAGATTTTCAATCAAAAATATATTAAACACAATTTCAGTACTCTTCTCATTAGCATTTCTAATCCAAATCAGAAATTCTGATGTAACACCCTGAAGGCTCTCAGTCCTGTAGACAAGTAGTGAAGTGCTCTAGTTATGCTTCTGCATCAGAGAAGACTTTGCCTGTTGTTCAAGGCTGATCTTGGTAAACCAGGTTGTTGTCAGAAGGGGCGAGCCAGGTCTCACTACTGTGTCACAACAGGTTGCCTCTCTTCCCCTCTCTCCCTCACCAAATTAGGATCCATGAGCTGATTCCCACTCACTGTGCAGCTCACACATTCCCAAGTGCCAACAAGGCTAGTTGCAGGTCATCTCCTTTGAGCAATGTAAACTCTTAGAAACCAACAAAAGCCAAGTGCAAACCACACCCTACTGACATGAGAACTAACGAGGAATCTGATGCAATGGATAGTTAATATACCATACTGAGATTTGCATGTGCAAGATGCTGTGATACATACACTTTCTTGTACATGCAAAACAACTGCTATTTCATTTATGTTTCTGCACCCCATTCTGATGAAATCTGGAAATGGTGAGTTTGGTCACTAGTCCTTTTACAGAATTTCACATGTTCCTAAATGCAAATGTAGACAAAACAATCATGCTTATACTTACCTCTTTGTGATTATGACTCACATTATCCCTTTCCTAAAACGTTCATAAAAAACCAGTACCTTAATAATGGTATTCAATAGTCAGGATTCCACAAAAAAGTCCTAAATATTTTTCCCTGGCAGCCTCTTGACTTTCCTCAATCACTGCCCCCAAAATATAAATTGCTCTATCAGGTAAAAAGTGGTGCCAGACACTGCCCAGAATCACCTAGGTTTGAAATGATAGTGAATTTGGGGCCTTAAGAATCAACTTGGCGTTACACCTCATCCAAAGCAACCTGGGCTTACTAAAGAGATGGTTCTGCTTGATTTCCTTGCCCATCTTTGCCACCCCAATTCCTGCTCCTTCTTGAAATCAGAAATGAAGATTACACACAGACTCCTTATTAAAACTGATGCATGAAAAGTGGTGAAGAGGTGTAAGTGGGGAGAGGGACAGGGTAGGAAAAGGGGCCTTTCCCTGCTCAGTGGCTGCCTGCAGTTACATTCTGTATGGTGTAGTCAAACACACAAATACAAACAGTAACAAAAACCAGAATCCATCCTACATAATACTGCTTACTAGTAGTGAGTCATGATATGGAAAACACCAAAATTAAAAAGGCATTTGCAGAACCTGCAATTATAAAAAAATACAGCACTTTTTAGGTCAAGTAGTTAGAGTTGCTCTAGCAGTCAGAAACTAGTTGTAATTTTGCAGAATTAATGTGAATTTTTAAATTAAACCAAAATAATTAATTTAAATCATAATTGTGACCAATTTTGCAAGTCTTCCGTTCCGACAGTATATATGAAAACCAGACATATTTCTGCATAAGCTGAGGAACGAGAACTGCTTCTTGTTATTTTAATAAAAATACAATGTTTGAAGTTACACTTAAAAGCATCAAAACATGTGTGCATACACTGGGATGAACATTTTTTCCAAGCTAACTGTGTAAAGGTTTCAAAAATAGTTTGAGCTTTACAACATTTCTGAAAAGAACATCCTTTAAAAGAAATATATGTCAACAAGTACAGGTAGGAACAATTCAATTGGGGAGACCACAGTGAACAAGGGAACAGCCACCTGAGCTACTACTAAGAGTGCAGGCCTTGGGTTCGTATCTTCAAGATCTCCTCTTTCCCTGCAAAAAGCGGATTTATGTAGTATGGCATACACAATGAGAGGATCCAAAAGCATATTTCTGTCCTTAGTATGAGCCCTCTTTGAAGGATTCTGATAGATCTTGATTGGCAGCATCATACTGAGCAATGAAATGTTTGAGTTCTTCAATGCATCGCTCACCTATTTCATGTAAATTCTGTCTCAGGGCAAACTGAATGGACTTCTCCAATGACGGATCTTTATCAATTAGCATCTTCACTACCATGCCAAAGGTTTCACAGTCTTGTCTGTAGATCTAGAAACAACACATTTTAGAAAATTATTAAATGTAAGACTCTTTACATAAGCACACTGAATTAGATCCAAATCAAACAAGGAATATTGCATTTAACGCGAGTTGCAACTGCAAAGCTTATTGGCATTTTCCTCTCTTCTGACTTGTGCTAATATAAACGTAACTAGCTCAAAACTTTGTGGATACCAGAAATAACTTTTATTGGATGAAATGCCTTAAAAGGAGAAATTAATTTCTTTCTGCAGCAATATTTAATAAATAATGGTACAGCAAAGTGCAAATGCTAAACCAGATTTTCATTTCATTTCAATATATTTAAAATTAAACTGTGGCATGACTAGCAATCTCAATTTTTATACAAAGCATCAATAACTTAGTTTGTATTCTTTCCTAATATTTTAAATACAAGTTGTGTTTAAATAATTTCACCAAATGTTGTTTGTTTGTTGGATATCTGTTTCTTGTAGAAGTCATTGACAAATATGACTTTTAATTACTTTGGGTGCACTGGTGATTCAATCACTCAGGACTAGAGAAATCCTGGCAGTGGTTTACTTGAACCTGTCTGACCTTGTCCTTCAGGGAATGAAGAGTTTTCAAGTCAGTTGTGTACCACAGGTAACTTCTCATTATCACTGCAACTGTTTTTCTACATCTGACTGTGCTCTTAGGCGGTTTTCAAAGCCACTCAGTGGCATTTCAAATTTGTTGTTTTCCAGATTCCAGCTAAGTTTATTAATCTAAACACCCAGCAAAAAAAGAATTTGTCAAAGTCTTCCAACTGCCAGATGCAGTTCATTTTCACACCTCTTTGGCCAACTGTCATTTAGAAAATACATCCGCTTTTTAAATGAAAGTAAGTGAGTAGTCAGTTTTCTATCTATGTATATTTTTTTTGAGGGGAAAAAAAGCTAAAGTGTTGATATTCTTCAAAGTATGATTATCTTTTAGTATTGTGTACTTTTCTTAGAACTTGTTTTTCACAGGAATGTGCAACCCTTTCCTCCCACATTTGTCTATATTGTGGACACCAAGAATACAACTGCATACAAGCAATTCTCCATTACTAAAAACAAAAGAAAAAACCAACCAGAACACACCACACTTTTATTCATAAGAACCTTGAGTATATTCATGTCAGAGGAGCAGTAGAAAACCCCAACATTCTGCACACAAACTAAACTATTCTCAGAAAAACAATTATTAACATGATACCTTTAATAAGACAGTTCTCAACTGTTTGAAAGCGCATTCTAAAACAAGACCCACTTTTCAAACACTGCTTGGCAAATAAAAGAAAACTTTTCAGAATAAACTGATTTTCAGTGGAGATTAACAAGTCAAAAAGAAGAGTGCAGCCCAAACTAAACTGGAGCTAAACATCTGGGTATGGAAACATTGTGCACGTGGCATTTTTTCAGAGAGGGGTTTGTTTCATGCTTTGTATGTTTATTTCCTTGGTAGTGAAATACCAGCACAAACTCCACACTTTGAGAGCTCATGCTCCACAGCAAACAAAACATGGTACCTGCTAAAAGAACTTCAGAGTAAATTTGGGTTACTTTTTTCTCTGACTCTTTCTGAAGAATCACTGTCTCTGCTTATCCACGTGACAGACAGATGGGGTTTCACTTTCCATAACTCAGGCCTTTCAAGTACTTGCAGCATGCTTACTAGCACCTTCACAGAATGACTTCTGAAACATTTTTTCTTCCCAAAGGTATTATGCTTTGGGGGAAATAGTTCAATTTTTTTTTCCTTAATGCATGTCTATTTCTCTTATTTTATCACCTTGAAAATGGTCAGACCAAGGATGTGTGAATGATCTTCTACAGTAAACAAACCTGGTAACTGAGTCTTCAGAGGATCCTAACACTAACAGGCAACACAGATGTATTTGTCCCCTCTTATGCACAGGAAGGCACTCAAAGCTACAGCTGAAGGAAACACTCTACTTTTAACTTGTCTTCAAATGAATGGCAAATAGTACTGTCTGCTATTTCTCTCACACACCACAAAGAACTAGCCCAGATGTAATTCTCTGACCCTTAGCATATAAATATTAGCTCGATCTAAGCACATTTTTCTTCCAAACTTTCACAGAAGAAGAGTTGGAGGAGAATCAAGGGAACCATTGTCGTCACTGAATCTGCAGTCAATAGTTTTTTTCCTGTCACAATAATCTGGAAACTAAACGCCTTCATACAAGAGATGAACATTTTCAATACTTTATGACAAAAGACTTAAAAAAAATAGAATTGACCTAAATTAGGGGAAGAGGGCTAAGGTGGAGCAGGAAGGCAATTCTAACAACAGAAAACAAAGGAAACAGCTCAGCTCCTCTAACAATAATTGAGCAATTTTCCCTCAACAAGCTTTCTGCCCCAGCTGCTAATTCTGATCCTCCTGGTGTAATCTGCCTCCTTCCCAATTGTGCTGATAAACCTATTTGTATAGCTGCAACATAAATTGCATCACTGAGATGATCCCTTTTAAAATTACTTCCCCCCCAATTAATGTGATTCAGAGATTCAATTCTAAAACCAGATGCATCAGCACAACTGAAAGAACTGTGAGCCATTGTCTTAAAGTGAAAAATTACTTCACAAACCAGTTTGTATGTGAAGTTAATGCACAACTACCAACCTTCAGAGAGAAGTTTACTATGCTGTACAGAAGGAAATAGAGATTATCAATTACAAGAATATCAATACAGAAAATGTTAATTACAACTTAATGGTACAATCAACTATTAAAAAAATGTGTGGAAGCATCAAAGCTCTTAAAAAAAGAGGACAGTGGTGTGACATATTAAAATCCATCTTTACACAGAATACAAGGAGGTTATTTCTGGAAAATAAGCCAAGACTGTGATGCTTGAGGAAGAAAGAAAACTGCAGAAAAGATTCTAAACATGCAAAAAAGCTTTCTGTTGGAGAAAAACACTGGAAGAACTTGTGACCTAACAAGGTACGAAAATAACCCTATCTTTAAAATTCCAGCTGATACTGATTTTGATCTCAGGCCATGGAAAGCTCATCCAAAAACATCTGGAACTAAAAGCTGAAAATTATTCCATGTGTGCAGAAAGAAGAAATTACTTTTCTAAAATGAAAAACAAGAAAGGGAATGATACCAATGATATGATTATTCTGACCAACATATAAATTGGATAATCCTGAAAACAGCTAGAGCCATAGGGTGGGTGATCATTTACCGAGGCCCTAGCATAACACTTATTCTCTGACCTAAGACACAGTACCAGCATAATGGAAAGTGCATGTAAAACTTTAGCAAGCAGATGAAGGAGAAGCAGAAACAGCTGTTCTATTCCAAAATACATAAATATATTTATTCTATATACACACTGTGTGTGTGTGTGTGTGCGCATGCGTATATGTGTATATATATATATCTACATGGTCTTGATTTTCCTATGAATGAGAAGTATTTAAGCTGAATTCAAGTCCTCTTTGAAGAGTTTTCCCAAATCAGCACATCTGGCATCTGTGAGGTCAGAGGATCACAAATACACATATTTTTATATTATTCTCATGGAATTTTAGCTCTTTTTATTGTTACATGATAACAGCATAGAAGCTCTGGCTGAGATCAACCCTTTCCTGTACTGGTCTCCATATAAGCACTTGATGCACACCTAAAGGTGTGATGCATCTGCAACATGTTAGTGAACACTCCTCATTTATTTCAGAAAACTAAAACAAAATTTGCACTTGAAACTGTTTAAATGCAGCCACAAGACATTTACTTCCAGATCTAGTTAGAGAAAAGAACTTAGTGCCCCAGGTATGAGGCGATCAAGCCCTAGAGCTCACTGTACAGAATGAAACTTCTGAGAACTCCCGGATCGACATCTATGCTACGTTTTCACAGTTAACCTCAAAGTGCCATCAACAGTGTCTTAAATTACAGTATCTGACACTGACATAAAAGGAATGACAGACACCACACAATTCTGCCAGCTCAGCTCTGGAATATTAACCTCTGGACAGGAATAAAGAGGGACAGAAGCAAGCACATGGGGACTGCTCATATGTTTGACTGCTACATCCCTTTCTTCAGTGATAATCTAAAAATGGTCTTGCCTTAAACCAAAGAGAAACATGTTGAATGGCTTTGCTGATGGGAGAAATTAATACCTTGCTAGGGAATATCTTGACAATATGTCTTCTACTCACTGATGAAGTCCACACAATTTCCTTTCTCTGCCTAGCAGAGCCTCATGTTTTTCTCCAAAACTGTTCCAGAGCTGTACATGTATTTTGTTCAACAGAGTTGTTGGACAACATAAACAGTAATGAGAATGAAAACTAGAACTTAAGATGTCCCCTCCCCTACAAATGATTACAGGCTACAGAAGAGTCATAGAGTAGTCTTGATCTCAAGGTCTTGCATACCTGGCCAAAAGACAGCTTAATTTCAACAGCAAGAGTAGACATGATATTCAAAGGGGATGAAGATAACCCTTATTTCCACTCATGCACCAAGTTTCCCCAGCTTAGCTCTTAGTCTGTGCAAAGAAAAGCTTCTTAACTTGTGATTCAGAACAGTTAAAATCACAGCACCTGTTCTAAACAGATTTGAAGAAGAGGAAAACAAGACAGAAGTTCCCTGGTAACTGGAATGACCTTCAGGAGGACTGATCCCACCAGGATACAAAAGTTAGCCCCTATATATCCCATGTACACAGCTCAGAGAAAGAGCTGGGTAGCAAATGGGAGATAAAAATTTCTGTCTCAGAAACTCAACTGAATCTTCACTTCTCATTTGTGAGAGAACTGTTCTAATGGATGTACTTTATTTTATATAAAGGTGTTAAAACATTAACTTTCTTCTCTAGCTATGGTTTTGAATTGAATATGAGACAGTGGCACCTTTTTTGGCCACTCCTGGCTTTATGCACATGTAAAAGCCTCTTAAACAGGAATCATCAAGAGACTTGCATATGCAAGGCTTGAGCAGCTCTGTGCAGGAGATGGGCAAACTCACTTCAATGCAGCAGGGAGTACTTCTGCTCACAGACACAAGCAGGACCCCGGACATAACAAGGACCACATCCATAATGTGGATGTGATGATTTAGCAAGTGAAATTGATGCCCATGATTTAATCTGTAATTTCTAATCCCTTGCACGTTTTCATCACAACCTTTCCTGCATTTTTTCAGTATTCTTATTATTCAGTACAATTACAGATTCATCTAACACACTCTCACCTCCACCAGGGCTCCTTCTTCACAGCAACAGGTCAGTCCAGGCTCGCTGAGCAGCCCCACGCCATATGTATACAGCCCACCCTTGGTGCTTCTAAGTCAGTGCTCATCTTAAGAGATGCCTGTTCTTAGCTTCTCATCCAGAAGGCCAAAGACCCTCAAGGCTCAGTTCCACAGAGGGAAGGAGCTAGGGTTGTGGCTAGAAACCAGGCTGAACAGCCTGCAAACCTTAGATACTAACTCACCTTTGAGAAGACCCAACATGCCCAGTAATCACAATCTGGCATCTGTGATTCATGCAAGTACTCATTTAATATATTATCTTTCAGGAGACAGAAGCTCTTCAGTTACCAAGGGCACATTTCCCACAAGTATCAAATACCTCATGCAAGGAGGAAAGAAGCAACTTGCTCACTCTTTGATTTCTCACAGAGGCAGAGCATGAACTTGCAGAGCACAAGTACAGCACAAGCTTGAAAGCTGTACCACATGCCCTCCAGACACCTCACTAAAGAAAGAGCAAACTGCCGGATACTTTCCTTGCTTCAATGATGCCCCGAGGCCCCCCTACACCAGACAGAGGTAACAGCTTTTGTTCACCCACCTAAACCACGATAGCTGGGTTGGTATAGCCCTCTTGTGGTATAAACCAGCTTCTTATTTCCCCTCCTCAGCAGACCTAAAATAAATCTGGCAGAGCACTCTTCTGTTAACCCAGCCACATCTATGCCATGTTTTCAAGCATGGGTGAGACTATGATGTATTATTTTTCTTTTACTCCTAACTAAAAGTAATGCTGAAAACCTAACTCCAAGCTGATTGCATATGCAGTCAAGTTTTCAGTTTATTTATGTAAGCTCTAGCAAACTGAGAAACTACTTACACTGAATGACTGCAGAACAACTGATATCAGTTTTTTCTTTGTCAAAGACATCTTTTAACATGGATTATACCTCTCCCCAAATCTCTTCTTTTTAATTAATTTACATGCTATCTTGGAGTTTTTTCAACCATGCAAATTAGACTTCATTAACTTACTCGAAGTTTACTCTCCTAAATTACATTAAGCTAATCCTCTACTGAAAGAGTACAGAGAAATTTTCACCACTGCAGTGGCAATGTAATAGTACTGCTATATTTATGAGTACAATATATAAATTTATAGCTCCACAGCGCAAAGAAGGCTCAGAACTGTCATTAAACCACTTGCAGACATTTCTCATGATCAAGACATTCAGAATTGGTTTTCAACCAAGATGAACTATTTTTTTTATGGTTACGAAAAGTTAAATTAACATACAAAAAATTTAATGCTTAGTTACAATAGTGGTATATAATCTTTAATTATAAAGTATCAACAAGTCTACTCTATTCCTTTCTTAAAAACACACAATTTTGCCCTGAACCCATGTAATATTTTCTGCATCATTAATCAATGTATTTATAGACCAACTAGATATTCATTGAAAAGCAAATTGGGGGAAACAAGTTATTTAATCTACTATGTAATAATGAACAAATTCATCTAATTTGCTACTTACTGAAAATGTGCAAAATATTGTGATGGGTTTGATAAACCCCAAAAAACTCAGATTAAGGTTTTAGTTTTAGATAGGCCCCAATTTTGTGGGTCATG